>CAXDIM010000136.1:0-27912 GCA_963989365.1 Rhimphoctona megacephalus | reverse complement strand
GAACTGACAACTAATAATTATTGGTTTACACGTGGTAAAAAGTAAGAAAAAAATAGAAGGTATGGATATCACAAGCTGTGAATTTTTTGAGACATCTAAAAATATGTTTAAGAAAAATGGTGAATTTTTTTAAAAAAATCAAAACGGTCCAAGTTTTGAAAAAAAAAATATTTTTGGATTAAAACTAAAAAAAAAGAACATATCAAATTGACTTTTCATAATTTTTTGTATTTTTTTTATCAAACTACAATTCAAGACGAAAAAAATGACCTACTATTGTATTTTGATATCTCTGTTGTTGAAAAAGCTATGAGGATTTAAAAAAATTTCGTGCGAAATTTTGAAAAATTCATTATTCTTAAACGAGTTGAGATAAAAATCTAAAAAAAATCTTAAAAACTCCTTTCAGTAGTTACTTGAAAATAAAAAAATTTCAACAAAATAAAAAATGGTCGGGGTCACGGACTGGTCGGATTGGCATGGAATGCCCCATATACGTGCGCATGTGTGAGAGAGAGAGAGAGAAAATTGCTGATTAGTATAGCAGTACTGTACAAATGTTAAATTTAGCGATCTTCGTCAGATGGTCTAAATTCTTTCAACTCGTGTTCTATGCCACATTTATATCTATACATATTTTTCTGTCTATGGATAAGACTAGGTATATACGTGTTACGTATTCGTATGCATAGAACGATGAGCGAGGATGATTCAGATTCTGTTATCCACGCGTAGGTCGTACCGGACAATGGATTCCCTCTTATAACGTCGGGATAATACTTAATTAGCTTATATATTATCGTAAAACCGAAAGCTTCTAATGTGTTTATGCGTCAACTTTGCGCGATGCAACATTCATGTGAGAATTACATCCGCCAATAAAATGATTACAAACATTATCCATGTAGGTGTACAAGTAAATACTTGCCAGTGTTAACAAATTTCATTGTGCTGGCAATTCGAAGAACTGTAAACAAGTGAGGTATGATAATTTTATGCTCACGTGCATTGTTGTTTGGCACATTGAGAATTCGATCGAACACGAAATTATTCCAGAATCGATCATTTGATTTTTTCTTTTTTTTTTGTTCCCAGTTTTCCAAATTTTTGATACACAGTACGACAATTGGGCAACATCTTTTCTGATGCGAATCTCTTTCAGTGATCTACAGTCAAATCAACAAAATAATTCTGTCTTTTTGTATAAAAAAATTGGCGAAATAAAAATAAAATTGAAGTTGATATTTTGTAAATAAAATTATATTGGTCAAGTGTTTTTGAATAATAGAGTTGAACAATATAATTATAAGGATTTGAAAGTTTCGTGTTAATATTATATCATAGAGGATAGCGATATGTATCAGTGACGTGAATACACAGATCGACTTAATCTTTGGTTTTTACAGAGGAAATTGACTCAAATCCATTTATCTTTACATTCGATGACATAATTCGTGTTATCAGGATTGAATCACTATTATGAGTAAACTATTTTGATCCCCTTAAAATGTTTTTTTTCCTCGTTCAGAAATCCGTTATATATACGCTCAAAGCAGCGAAGTTTTCTGAAGAATTAATACACGAGCCATCATGATATATCGTCCTTGAAAGCAGGTAGCCGTTTTCGTCACTCTGCACTCGGCTTTGCCTATATATGATTAGCAGGGTGATTTAAATAAAATCGATATTTTTTTTTTTTATAAAGTACTTTCCTTTTTTATAAAGTACTGACATCTTCTATTGCGTAATCGAAAAATTGAAATTTCCATGCCATGATTTTGAGCTAGAATTGAACAATAAAAGTCGCTTGTGCAACTTCTAATTCTTTTTTTCAAGGATCTAAATTTTAGGGGACTCATTATTTCATCAAGTACTAACATTTTTCGTTGCGAAATCGAAAAACCCGAATTAGTATTTCATAATTACCAGCCATGATTGGAAAAAATATAAAAAAGTCGTTTGCGCGATCTCTAAAAATTTTTTTTAAGAGCCCAAATTTTAGGAGAATTACTTTTTCATTGAGTACTAATAGCCCTCTTGTGCAATCGAACAAAAAAAAATGTCGATTTTATTTGAATCACCCTAATAGAGTAGTCGCGAATTTTCCTATGTATAAACGTATAGAGTTTCAAATACCAGATCTCAAGAACTAAAGGTGCTTTGAAATGATTTGCGTCTAGGAGGCTGTCTGTATGTGCGTGTGATATGAAAAGATTCAGGACGCTTATTCATGCATTATACGATTACAAATTACAGCACGCGCTTTAATACAGTATGCGTGTCTATACAATATACAGGGTGTCTCAGGACTGAGATTCAACAATGTAAACGTAACTCTATAATTAGAACCATTGGGCCAGTTTGATCCAGGCCACAACCATTATTTTTTATTGAATTTTGAACTTTGACCGGGGTAGAACAAATTCTTTCTGTATAGTCACAAGTTTTTTATTGTTATAAAAAATATATTTAAAAATACCAATTCCTTTGAGAATTTCGAGCACGCAAAGTTGTTTGTAAAGGCCCATGGAACTAACGATCGAGCTCAATAAAAATGTTAGAAACTTCGGGTTAACGTGAGGACCGAATTTGGTGTTGATAAAAGCCTAGCGTTGTTTTTTTTAAGAATACCCTGACTCAAAAAGAATGATCGCAGTAGTGTAGACTCGAGCATTGTTTTAAACGCTGCTAATTCCTTCGAATTCGTGAAGTAATAATTACTTGTGGTATTGTGGTTCAATTAAAAAAATAGCATTTGACTTTTCAACTCCAAATTTCATCCTGATTTCAAAAATTAACTCTATCGATCATCAATTCTGAGACACACACTGTATATTATAATTCAGCATCGAGTCTTACTATATGTTACAACAGAGTATAGTGTGAGTCAGTACGTAGGCTAAAAATATGTATATATAGAATTTCATTGGTCTTTCATTGCTCTCTATAGATATATATATGTATATGGGGCATTCCACGCCAATCGACCTACGTCAGACCCTTCCATTCTTGATTTCGCGGAAAATTTTAAATGTATGACCATTGAAAGAAGCTCTTTTGATTTTTTTCAGTTTTTTTTGTCCATACACTTGTGAGATATGATTTTTTGTCAAAATTTCATTCTTTTTTCTTCAAATGACTGTGACTGTCTAAAAATCAACCAATCTAACTTTATTTTAGAAAGGTTGGTTTTTCACCGTACTATTAGAAAAAAAAATACGAAAGAATGATAATGTTTATATTTCGTATTTTTTCTCAATTTAAAGCAATTTAAAGCAATAAAACATTGGTTTTAAGATGTTTGCACTTTTCTAGTTTTTTTCAAAAAATTCACAAAAAAGCGTTTGACCAATCATATGATTTTTGAGACCAGTCTCATCGTGGGCAAATTTTTACTTATATTTTTTTTCTTATTTTGAAAAAAAAATTTTATTTTTTTTTTTCAGTCAATTTGGACCAAATGGAATTATTTTTTTCGATATTTTGTTTTACACAACATTTCTAATATAAAAAAGTCCTATTTCGTACAAAATGACTAAAAAAAATGAAATTTTTTTTTACTAAGAAAAGAAATATGAAAAATATCTCTCCACGATGGGACTGGTCTCAAAAATCATTTAATTGGTCAAGGTTTTTTTTGTGACTTTGTTGAAATAAATCAAAAGTGTCGAACATCTTGAATTTAATGACTTTTTGCTTAAACATTGAAAAAAAATATAGGGGACGATTTTCAATCATTATTTCGTAATTTTTTCCAAGAATCTGGTAAAACCTACCTATTAAAAACAAAAAGTTCATTTTTATCCAAATAAACTGGAAAAAAATATGAATTTTTTTCAAAATGAGAAAAAAAGTATAATGAAAAGTATGCTCACGATGGAACTAGTCTCCAAAATCATTTGATTGGTAAAAGTTTTTTTTTGTGAATTTTTTGAAAAAAATTAAAAAGGGCAATTTAAAAATCTTAAAACTAATGTTTTTTTGCTTTAAATTGCTTTA
The DNA here is from genome assembly GCA_963989365.1 of Rhimphoctona megacephalus. Lineage (NCBI taxonomy): Eukaryota > Metazoa > Arthropoda > Insecta > Hymenoptera > Ichneumonidae > Rhimphoctona > Rhimphoctona megacephalus. The sequence continues at coordinate 23,913 of CAXDIM010000136.1, read as the reverse complement.
AGTTGAGAAATAGTACGGAATACAAATATTAATCACTCTTTCGTATTTTTTTTTCTAACAGTACGGTGAAAAAGCAACGTTTCCAAACAAAAAAGTTCGATTTTTGAGAGAGTTACAGTCATTTGAAGAAAAAAAAACGAATTTTGAAAAAAATCATATCTCACAAGTGTATAGACAAAAAAATCTGAAAAAAAAACAAAAACAAGAGAGCTTCTTTCAATGGGTCATACAACGTATAAAATTTTCAGCTAAATCAAAGCACGAAAGGGCTGACGTAGGTCGATTTGGCGTGGAATGCCCCATATATATTAAATACATCTTCACACATATATTATCCGCCAACGTTCGTCGACTCGAGTTCTCTGGTCTGTCCCCCCGCGTGAATTCACATTCAACACTAAATCATTCTCACATCCGTACACCGCGCGTACACACATGAGATATACATATAGCGCGCCAATGGCACAAGAGTCTTCGAATCGCGTCTCTGGATAGTAGAGCAAAATATTTAAAACGCATCGTGCCCGCGCCAAACGCCCCGAATAGTGTCGTAGTCTCTTCTCGTTCCTCTCTTCAACGTCGTCGCTCTTATGCTACGCATATACATATATATGTATATAAACTTGTATGTATTTAAGGAGAACGTGATTCTTCTTCCCTGGGAGATCGGAATAGATCGCGACTCGCTGTAAATATGGTTTCCGAGAGGCACATTTTCTCCCTAAGAAAATTACGGGGACTCGAACTCTTATTTTAACATATACATTTTTATTATCCTCGATACTCTAAAATCATTGCAAATTAACAGAAATTCCAACCTTCCAACGAGGCAGTTTTTAGTACCATTCATTTGCTCGAGTAACCGATTAATAAAAAAGCACGAATAACGTAAATAATTATAATTCATTATCTAACACGTGAATTACTTTCCAATTGATTATTATCTAACAATTTTTTAAAACTTTATAATTATGCAAAATGAAAATATTATATCTGATTGCGTTCCATCGATATAATCATCGATATACCATTGACTTTCTCGAGTTATTATTTCACGTTCCTCTCAACAATAAATTATCTATTATGAAAGTTTAGAGCTCCAAGATCACACAAAGACACGGGTGGGAGTAAGATTTTCGAATGATTAAAACTTCGAACGGCTAAAACTGCGAATTTTAAAATTGAAGAATAGTAGTATGTAGACAGATTAATTCTACTATAGCCTTTATGCTGGAAATAAAAAAATGAGAAATTAAAGAGTTCGAAGTACATTTACGTCAAAAACAAAATATAACAGTAGCCCGAATGACGAAGGCTGGAATAACGATTTTACAAAAGTTCGACTACTACGCATTCGAGTCGTCAAATACTGAAATCGGCAATATTACGAATATTCACAATTTCAAATATATTTTAACGAAAGACAAAATATTAATGTGGTCAAAATAGCGAAACACCAGAAAGTCGAACGGTCGAAATAGCGAGAGCCTCTGGGCTGTAAAGTATTGCTTGTCATTCGTCGTGCTTCACAACGTTCGCTATTCTGTACTTCTAATATTTAGTGATTCGAAAAATTCACTTTCGAATTATTCATACTATATATTTTGGTCTCTCAATAAAAGAATTGCTCTCCATTTCGAATTTATAAAATATAAACTCCTTACATTAGGACAATCTATATTATCTGCATTTGAAGTATAGACAGTCTGAATATATATTTTCGAATAAATGCGCGATCAAAGAAAAAATATTACATCAAATACGCATTCAACTTAATATATTATCGATAATATAAACTTCGAATTTCTTATTTTTCGTTAATCAAATGTTATGAATACTAAAATTTCGAAATACTAACCGTTCTACAATTTGGTTATTCTACATATTAACCCCCACCCAAAGACACTTCTCTGGTATATCTCCATCCGGTTTTCATTCCCTTTTTTTGTGAGTTAGAATGCTGAATTGTATATATACTACCAGTTATAAAAGATCGACATTTATATGCATATAGGCGCGCGCGCGCGCGCGCACACATGAAAGACAACAGGATCGGTTGAGTCTAGACTCTGAAAAAGAGTGTGCAACAACACGTCTCTCGCCTATATTACAATCCTCTTAATATCGTATGTATATATAAAATATTTTCGTCTCTCTCTCTCTCTCTCTCTCTCTCTCTCTCTCTCTCTCTCTCTCTCTCTCTCTCTCTCTCTCTCTCTCTCTCTCTCTCTCTCTCTCTCTCTCTCTCTCTCTCTCTCTCTCTCTCTCTCTCTCTCTCTCTCTCTCTCTCTCTCTCTCTCTCTCTCCCCCCCCTCTCTATCTTATTCTCGCGACTGCTCCGTTTTGCGAGACGGGCATCGGGCCAACGTTCAAAGGGTTCTTATGAGACTCGATATACCACTATTATATACGTCTGTATTACTATATATACATACTATTTTATTTACTACTGCGTATGCTATTGTATATAGCTTTACACATATACAATTATATACCGTTGAACATGGCAAGCAGTAGAATTTTTACTTCCCTTTCTCTCTTCTCCTCTCGAAACGAGCTCCCTGTGTATATGTACTCATTCTCGGGCTTGCGAAATATGCAACTGACACCAACTCGACCGATGACTGACCTGTATTCTTTGCTCGTTTTTTTTTTTTTTTTTTTTCAGTATTTTTAGTTTTTCTTACCAAAGTTCTAGACAGTCTACAGTCAAAAAGCTTGGGAACACCGTTTAGTATATTTAGAAATGAAATTTTAAGTCACTAGTCGCAGTAGTCTCTAGCAATCTAGCTCTTGTCTATATGCTTAAAAGCATGTTTGCCATTCATGCTGGTTGGCACTGAATCCCCCACAGAGATGACACGTAACTACGCGTATGTACAAAAATTTTGAACTGATATTTTTTTTTTTCAAATTGCGCTATTAAGTGATTCGATTAATTAATTTTATTTTTCATATGGGAAATTAATCTGATGTGATTTGGTCCATCAAAGTCACCGGAGGCACCTCTAAAAATTTTTTTAGAAGATTCAAATTTTGGAAGAATAACTTTTCCATGAAATGCTAACATATCAACCTGCTACACAAAGAGAACCATTTTTTTATATCACGATGTTTACGAGAAATTGAAAAAAAAAAAATTAGAAAAGCCGCGGGGCGACCTTTAATTTTTTTCTTTTAAACTCAAATTTTACGAGAATCAACTTTTCATTAAGTACTAACAATTTTTGTTGCGACACCGAAAAATCGATACTTGTATATCGCGATTTTTCACTATAACTGGAAAAAAATATGTAAACGTCGCTGGTGCGACCTCTAAACATTTTTTTAGAAGGCCCAATTTGTGAGAGGATTACTTTTTCGTAAAGTATTGACACAATCACTTGCGACTTTAAGAAAGAAAAAAAGTTGATTTTTTTTGCATCACCCAAATAACTATATATGGAAAAAATTGCACATGTATACGTACACGAGTGATCGTACGTGTCGGTCGGATGCGCATAAACAGGAAGTGTATTTTTACAAGGTAAAATTGTTCCCGCTGGTGAGAACGCGCATTCTCCATGCGATGATACTAAAATGCGTCTCTCGTCTTTCAAAACGTAATTTATTTTTTCTTTTCTCGTCAATAATTCGCGCGTGATGTTTGGGGATAAAACGAGATACCGTGTACCTATTTACGATAAATAATAATTTTAGAGAATATTTCTTCGTGAAGTCGTAAAGTCAACGAGTTCGTTGAGCCTGGTTCGTCAAGGTCATCGTTTGTACCGAAATGCCTTGCGAAAAAGAACCTCCGTTGTGTATGCAAAAAAAATCGGATTGAAATATTCATTATTTCTCTGCAGGAAAAAGAAAATGAGTTTCTTATTTTTTTTTGTTATCGGAAAATAGAACGTTTTATTTGATGATGAATTTAGATTACGTTTGACATATAATGATCTTTTTTTTTTTGTAATTCAATTTGGAAGTTAAATTGGCGTGACTTGACTTTATTTGTATTTCGGCGAAAATCTGGTCGTGGACTTTGCCTAGGCGGTCTAGTACGGCGGTTAATTTCAATGTGACGGTACATAATATTGCGAGTGAGAGTCGCTTTCCAAAAACTCGTATTATATTTACAAACGAGGGACGCAAATATATATTCGATCTCGAAGTACGCTCAGGAAAGACGACTTGCCAAGTGAGCGCGTTCGTATGTCACTTCCGGTGACGATATATCACATTATATGACACATTCGTCGAAATAAATTATGCATAATATAATTTCAACTTTTCATTATTCATTGTCGTACGTTGATTTTTTCAACGGTACGAAATTATGTTATTTTTTGAGAAATTAAACATTTTTAAAAGTCACAAATAAATGACCACGGTTTGTGCAGTCGAGTGAACAATAACACCAGAGAATCATGAAAATTCCGAGAAGCTCACCATCCTATCGCCACTATTGTTGTACAGAATATTTTACGAATATCGACTATCACGAAATTCATGAGACGAAAGGAAAACACACATTATTGCCATCACACAGAATTCTTGGATATTTATAAGTTGGTGGATGAACTTCGCTGATTTTATCGATTTTTCAAATATATATGAACGTGTTTGGGGTACATAATTTTACCGGGATCCTTGTTTTTCAAGGTCTATTCAAAGTATCTATACCGAGTAGAATTATAAGGAAATTCATGAGTTTGTTTTTCTTTAGAAGAAGGCTCGGTGCATTTATTCAGCGTAATTGTGGATTTTTTTTGCACAGAAACTCAATATGAAAAACAGAACTTTATTCGTAAAGTATAAAAAATGTTGATTGAACTTGTATTTATTCGTAACCGAAAAAATGTAAAATTTAAAAGAAATTTAGCACCGATATGAATTTCGAAATATGAGAAAAATCCAAACAATAAATATGTTATTAGTAAACACGGATAGACTAACATTTGTCTCATATATTTAATCTGATCGGTTCTTTTGAAGAGTTGCTAGTTGGTCATTCGATGAATTCACCAGGAACGAATTAATTAACGTTGTCCCTGGAAAATGAACGTCGCCGCTCGTACGAAGGCATTAGTGGGAGAAAGATCGAGCAAATAAACAGGAGAAGGATAGAATATGAGAATAAAAAGAAATGAGAGAATCGCTGATCATTCAACTGCCTCGTGCAAGAAATTCTACGTGGTTTCTTTTCTCTATACCTTTGGTATTTATTACTGTTATTTAGCTGCCTTTTCATTACTATTACTTTAATTACATTTCGTTTATTTCTAAATCACGAAAACAAAAATTTAATCAACTTTCGAAATAGAAATGTGTAAAAAATAATTCGAACACGACAAAATATAAAAAATAATCTTCACGTCCCAACGACGCACAATGATGATCGCTTTATCGCGAAAAGAAGGCTCTTCATGCATATCGTCACGATAAAAATGAAATTTAATTCATTAAATCTAAACTTCCGACAAGTGAGAGCGAATACCGATGATAATTAGACCACATGTCAGTATTAGTCGTGCCATTTTCGTCTTGCCCCTTTCCCGTAGGACTGACCTTTTCCTTATTCGTAAAAAGTTTAGAATTAATCGATTTATCTCTTAATTCAAAGTCGGATTTATCAATTGAAATATTAAAATTACTCGTGTATAACGTTTCGCAAATAAACGAAAAGATTTTCAATTATTTATTTACTCTCTTTCTCAATACAATTCGTCGAACTAATTAGTATTCACACGAGGAACAATAGTTGACTTTTTAAAAATTGGTGCGCATAGGTTTTGAAGTAATACGAACATGTGGTTGTGAATTTTGAAAAATTGTTCCATTTTCAAAAGCACACATGATCGACCGTGTCCTCTTTTTGTACTAAACGTTTTTAAACGTCATTTTCTTGCGAAAATAAGCAAAATCTTATTTTTGTTATATAAAATTGTCGTAAAGTATTGAGCCATCGATTGGCAAAGCGTTCTCGCTTACAGTCAGGCGTCGAAGTCTCCGCAATCTTATACTGACGTCATACGCTATTTATTTGTTGATACAAAATCGAACGCAACGAATAAGAATTTGACCGCTTGGTGTGTATAAAAATTATTATTTTTTTTTATTTCAACTAACTTTTACGTACGAAATTTCAGGGACGAAATATTTCGAAACGAGTGGAAAAATAATTCTTTATATTTGCACAAGTGTGTGTCAGTCTTACGAAAAAAAATCGTCACCAATTTGAGACTCGTATTATTATTATTATTATTATATATACACGTTAATGTAACGATTCGCGAGAAGATTCTCACGTGTAAAACGTTTATCAGGCGAAAGTTAGAAAACGACGCCAATGAAGGTTTTTTCACGTGATTCTGTGTTAGTTTTTGCCATGCTCGGCAACACTTTCGCGCCCATACCCGCCTACGATTCTTTACACAAATCTACAGATATATACACACGCGATTGTCCAGAGTCGAAGGACGATTTAGTACGGATAAATTTCAATACTAAATTCAATAATGGAAACATTTCATCGATTTAAAGCTTTACAAAGCAAAATATGCAAAACCATATATGATTTCACAAGTCCACTTATTTTCAAGTAAATCTCCATTTAAATTTCATTGATTTACATTTTGATTGAACTTTTTAAATCCTTGCTACATCATTATGTTTTCATATTTTTCCAGTTCATGCGATTAAGGAATAATCTGCTTCTCGCCTAAATTCTAATTTCCTTCAATCCGCGTACAATTTACTTTCTTTTTACCGAGCGAGATTAGTCCTTGCCTCAAAACCCACAATTTTGCCCGCGTTAAATACAGTCCCGGGAAAGTTCAGCATTGAGAATTATCTTGGTGACAGTTTTTGTGCGAACGGTTCACCTCGGGAATATATTGGTCGTGACAACATTATAGAAATTCTTCAACCAGTCGTTGCTACGGTTTTCATTATTATAGTCTCTCTGGAATAGTCATCTTTCTAAATAAATAAGAAGGAAAAAAGATTTATTGTCAAAATTTTATCATTTCTAACTCTGAAAAGAAAAATTAACGATTGCCTTACAAATTCGTTGATACTTTTGTTGAATTTTCTTCAAGGGCTCACAGAACGTGAGTCAGAGATAATTGGGAGAATTTTATGTTTATTTTTATTCTGCTCCAGAGATATTGACTTAAATAGTGCATAATTGCAGTGCCTATAGCGAAACGTGTACTAAATTTCATGACTTTCTCTTAATTAGTATTGATTTTAATTTTCGTCCGAAACTGTGTATTTTGATGCGCACGCAAAAGTCATGCATCATGACAAATGTGAGCCTGAACTGCGCGCAACCATTTTGAATTATTTACTGACGCTCTAGAGCATTCGATTACAAGGAAAATCGATCCTTCGTGGTTTTACATTTTTGTTCTACTCTACTTTTTCACGAGATTATATATGTCACATGCATTTACCATACATTTATTTCTCGAAGTAAAACGAGACGAGTAGAGGTTAAAAAAAATAACCTGCGGACGTTTTACCACGAAAACAATATTCGCGTAATCCTTTTCATCTCACAAGTCGTCGCTTTGCAAATAATCCTATCGAATTACAATTTATTGCACCTTGAAATCCTATAACAACAATGAAGGTGATAAAGTTGAAGAAAGATTGCAACCGATTGTAATCGATGCCATGTATCTCTTTGTAATAAATTGCTTCGCATTACCCTAACTTTTCCTCATACGCAGAGATTTACAAAAAAAATTTAAAAAAACGGATCGAAAATTAAGAAATGGAAATACCAATTATTTTATAACCCAGGGGTAAATCATGCCATAATATTGCACCAGGAAAACTGTATACATTTGTGCAAAATTAATTTCTTCATTTAAAAAAACATTAAAAAGGTAAAAAATTAAACTTACTAGTAATTATTTAAAAAAAAAATGCGAATGAAAGTGTAATGGTGAATGATCATTTTGTCCATATTATCTATTCCGTAATAATTGTAGAGATGTTAAAAAGTTGTAGCATTAAAAGTGTAATGATATCAGATCATTAACACGAACAGCCTTGAATTCAAATAATATCGTATTAAATATACATAAAAAAAAAAAATAAATTAAATCATTGCCAACTACGCGATGAGGTTGGACGAATTTCATTGCGTTAATAGTCCTATTACGTTTAGTTAATCACCCGGTGGTTGATCCATTTAAAGTTATGGCGTTGATACAACTACGCCACGATTTTACCGCTAAATTTTAATTTATTTGTGTTGAGTCTATTTCATGTGATACAACCGCAATAAATGGTTACATTGAAGAAAAAAAAAAAAACAAAACTTGAGACACAGAATCGATTGAATTTGAAATAATCACACGGCTGTTGAGTTGTATAGGGCTTGTCCGTGACTTGATAAAATAATAGCATCGAATAAACTTCTCAACGAGAATTGATTTCAATGACACCATAGATCAACGGAATATAATTTGTGATTAAGCTAATTCCCTAATTGTAATTTGGATGAAATATTTTGTTACTATTCAAGCAAATAAATCTTTGGCTAAAGGTACTAAAATTTCGTTGCCCAAACAGTATGCTTTGTTTAAGGCGCTCTATCAGTTGCGTGAGTGCGAGAGAGATAACTAAAAAGTAGATACACGTTTTTCTCGGAGACACTTAACATTTCGAGAAAAGCGCAAGTTACACCTTGTTCTCTGATAAAAGGAAAACAACGTGTAACTTTTTTCTTTATTCAAATATCAAGTCTCTCTGAAAAAAACGTGCAGCAGGATTTTTACCGACCGCACGACTGATAGATCGCCTTAAGGTGACTGGGGGGTCGATAAGGCATGAGTGGGGGGTCGATAGCTGAAAAGTAGCTACAAGTTTTTCTCGGACACGCTTGATATTTCGAGAAAACGAAGAGTTACACGTTGTTCTCTGATAAAAAAATAATAACGTGTAACTCTTCGTTTTCTCGAAATATTAAGCGTGTCCGAGAAAAACGTGTATCTACTTTTCAGTTATCGACCCCTCACTCATGCAACTGATAAGTCACCTTAACACGAATTATATTGTAACCGGACAGCCTCATTCCCTGGCTGGATTTGTGGTGTGGCAAAATTCCGCTAGAGGGCCACGGGCGGAGCGCTCTTGCGTGAGCGTCGCATCGCCCGTGTATCCATAAAGCTTCGACATTGAGGCATTAAATGGTCACTCCGACCGATGGTGATACGGTCGTCGAGAAATTCCAAACCCTTGTTTTACGAGGTAAACAGGTCTAAGGCCTATCGTGTACAATTAAAGTACGATGATATGAAAAGGTTCTTGTCAGGTAATTATGACAGAGAGAGTAAAAAATCGATTAATCGTATTTGTTTTTGAAAGTGGCAAAATATAAAATTAAAAATATCAAATAAAAAATATTCCAAAAAATATTTTAAAAAATTTTTAATATTTCTTACAGTAATTTGAAAATCATAATTGTTCGGTACAATCACTGGACGTTTCAATTGCACAATGCAATTCATTTAATCCAAACATGATTGATACAATTGACTGAAATACTTTTCCGCATTTCCCGAGCAATGCGATGATACTGTTTCAAATATTTATTGAATTTTATTCAAAAAATATTTTGGTTCTATTGAATATTTAAAGTTTTATCTCAAATTGCGGGCATAGTTGGCTCAACAAAATACCTTCAACTACGCGCGGTGGTTGCGTCAACTACGCCATTGGTTTTGTCGTATCCAACCTCAGGGCGTAGTTGAGCCAACTACGCCTCCGTTCTCAGCACTATGCCTTTTTTTCAGTGCATATGTTTGTGGGTAATAATAAATCTCAATCGTTTGTCTATTGTCGGAAGCGCCAGCGGTTTTGGTCCAATTCATGGGAATGGGCGATGGCTCGAAAAACATTTGATATAGGCACATATTTTAAATACGACAAAAATCGGGGGCAGGAAAAAGTGGTTTATCCCCAAAATCGGGTTTGGCTGGTTCTGTGTAAATTAATATTCTCCTAACAACAATTATTTTCATGCAATAGTAATATTACATTTTTTAACAACTATAATCTCAGGTGAAATGGCACACGTGAGAAATGAAAATTTACCGATTTTATTATACAAACATGGTAATTACAGCAAAAGTATATCGCCTCGTAACACATTGATAAATGTGTGGGCAGAAGAGATTGCAAAGTTGCATTCGATTCGAATGCGTTGTATATTATTATTATTATTATATTAATCGTCGATAGTTTCTTTATGGACACTTTGGAAATGTCAGAGTGAACTATGAGAGAAGTTGATTATGTCGATAGATAGCTCGTATAGCGTTTGACACGTGTCGTATCGTAAAAAACATACTTTCTATATCATTTTTAATAGTTATATTCCGTTTGATTGAATATACATCTATATACGTATTGCTTATCTCCTGGATCAACGTTGGTGAACGTCCCAAATCCAGTTTTGGCCGGTTCAGATTTTTCGATCTTTGAATTCTTCACATATGATTATAATGCCAGGATCCCTTAGGCTGTGGTGTAACAGTTCGTATGGAGATCCGGCAGTCTCCTCTTGACAACGAGCAATTAAACACCATTTAAACTTCGTTTCGACCTCGCCCAAAAAAACGCCGACCACTCATATATTTTCCTATATATTATTATCTGATGCTTATCATCATCATTGAATGGAACAAAATTTCTTTTTCTTTCTTTCTTTCTTTCTTTTTTTTTATTTTATTTAGTCAAAACTTTTTTTACATAGATAATCTTCAGATTCTTGACAAGGAGATACAAAAATTGTGATGTAATTTCGAAGTATAAAGCTAGAAAATGAATTGTTTTTTTTTTTTTTAGGAAGAAAAATGATTTAATATTGTAAACAATTTGCGGACGCAACATTACTGTATCCGGCTTGGATTTTGCGGTTAGACGGACAAACAGACTTTCCTTGTGACCTTGTTTTAAATATCATTATGGATGAGTTGCGTGTACGCGGTAACACAGGCAAAGACAGCACAATAGTATACTCTTCATTTAATAACGATCAAAAATAATCTTTAGAAAGCGACGTTATTCGAGTTTTAAGTGTAAAGAAAAAAAGAGCACCTATAACTCATATAATTTCATACCGAATGACATTCAAAAAAATTATATTATTTTTGAAGATTTCGAGAGTCACTTTGGTATACGTTCAAATAGACATTTTTTGAATAATGCTGTCCTAATCTTTGCTGACGAACTAACATGTGCATATGTATATGAATAGATAAGTGGCGACACATTTCATATATTTCTCATATTATAAATTTTTCGAACAGAATTTGGACGTACGAAAAATGGTCAAACTTTTTTTGATTTTTTTTGATTCAAGGAATTCTTAAAAATAATCTACAACAAAATGGACTCGTTGAAAAGAATTGCTGTTTTCGAAAAATGCGAATTTTCAATACCATGCAATTGACAACAAAATTTGGTGCACTCTAAAGGTGTTAAATGCGATACCATTTTGCATGCACCTCTTCGTCATCGGGTGCTATAATTGGAGATAAATGCACCAATAAAACTAATACAACGATCAAAGATCTTTGATTACTCTCGATAGAACTCGGTGAGTCGTTTTTCATAACGTCTGGCTGTGTTTGCGTGCGCGCTTGCACCATTCGGATTCGAGAGTAGCTTTCATACTCGTGTTCGAACGAACCAATAGTACAAACATGAGGGTGCATCAATTATTTTTCATCAGGGAAGATGGAAAATATATTAGGTATGACAGATAAAATAAACCGAGAAATAAATCATTTCCATGTGTTGGCATTTCATGAAGTTGATCGTAAAAAAATAAATGATAATTTATTGGCAAATTTTATTAGGACAATATTTATATTCGAATGCACGAGGCTCGGTGCGAGGGTTCTTAGTGAGTCTCCATAAAAGATATCAAAACATCAATTGATTTCCACGCGGAATGTAATTACGAAAAATAAAAGAAACAATATGAATTTATTTCGACAGATATAAAAAGAAATAAATTTTGGAAAAATCGAAACTGAATTATAGAAAATTCCAGTCTATTTTCGAATATTTTTATTTTCGTATGTACATGGACATTCCGGTAACCGCCTCCTTCGCTCATGCGTCACCAGCGCCAACCGCCGTTCTGAATTAACAAGAACCGCGATACAATATCAGCTTAAACGAGTCGCGTTTCCGCTCAATTCTATCTTTCTCTCTCTCTCTCTCTCTCTCTCTCTCTCTTGTACTCTTTCTTTTTTTCCATGCATCGTTATAACATCACCACGTGTGTGGTTTTAGTATTATCCCTGGAAGTCTCATGGTTATCTTTATATCTTGAACCTTATTGAATTTTATTCGATATTCACTTACAATCGCATGGCAAATTTTAGTCATCTTCACTCCTCGTATTCATTAAAGAAACACGTTTGAGTTGAAATATTTTTTTTTTTCGAACTTTGCTGTAGGTATGAAGAGAATTTATTTTTTCATACACTAATCGATATTCCCTGCATTTTCTCATTAACGAGTTAAGAAAATTCATAATTAATTTTAAATATAAATCATCAATCGGATCCCGAAAGTAACTCGTCAAACATATCGACCACGATCAAGGTGATTGAGTTCAAAATTAGTTTTTTCATTTATCATGAAGTCAATCTCACAATAAACCTTGAATATTTTTATTAAAACGAATTTCAGTACAATATATCATTGGAAACTATATAAATAAATGATATTTTCTAGTTTCGTCATTTTCTGATTTAAGTGTTGAAATCTGACGTTATTTTAACAGTAAATACATTCGCATATCTGGGGGAGAGCGGTTGGTCTAGTGGATAAGGGCTCGGGCTCGCACGCCGTGGGTCGCGGGTTCGAATCCCGACCAAAAACACCAATGAAAAATTGAGATTTTTTTCACGTGTTTCCACTGTAATCCCGGGTGGTTTGGACTCCACCTTTATAAAAAATCATGTCCAGACCTCGTTGTGATGCCTGAGCGGTCGATGTACGGCTCCGGGTGCCTCCCGTGGACAATTCTCATCGTGCGGATGGTGGTGGCCCCCTAGCCGTGTACTGGCTAGCTCATTGCATTACAGCTGAGGAGGTACCTTTCTTAAGCGCCTCTGGTAGCTGTGCTTGAGCATGCTCGCATTGCTACCCGGGGAAATTAGGCAGGTACCGGCTGTATCGGCAAGGTTTTCTGCAGTTTCCCTTCGCCCTCGGCAAATGCGATACAGTTGGGGATAAGTCGGCTGCAGCCGCACAGGGGGTGTCTTTGGAAGGGGGGGGGGGGGGGGCAAGCTAAAAAGGGGAGAACCCTGGGCAATGGCAAATACAATTAAAAAAAAATTACATTCACATATCTGTATAGTCATTTATGTACTTCGGAGAGTTTGATTGGAGAGATCAAACGTGTAACTCTTAACCACACATGCCTTCATCAATCGAGTAACGGTGTGGCACATAATGCCCTGGTGCAGGCTGACTAACTGAGCCCTGATCATACTGTGTGACCAGGCCCTGATCGGACTGCTAAACATGGACCTGATTGAGCTGCCTGACTGCCATTATAATGCTTTTTCCTAATACGTACATACACGTTTATGTATGTATTTTTTTAGGTTAGGACTTTTATCATTACTTTTCACATTATATATTAATACTTTTTCACTATGTTCTTATCGCTCTTAAAGGTTCATTTAATTAAATTTTTTGATATTTTGTTATCGTATGAGTATATTGAACACATCGCTTAATATACATCACACGCACTTATAACCACGTGGTGATTCGTTAGGTTAAATTTTTTTTCTTCAGGAACTATTTTTAATTATAAGACGTACACGCAATTCAACGCTATATCCTTACTCGAATAGTTTAAATAAATTAAATCTTCAATTGTTGATACCGCGGATATACATATCGTAATAAACTAAATAAATAAACACTCGATAAAACCGGGAGCAGTATTCACGCGCGAATTCAGAACTTTTGAGGTTATAGACACACGTTTCGATGTTGTAGCAAGAATGATACGAAAATCATGACAGACCGTACCGGAGTAGGTAAATCTTAGGGAGGCTGTTGGGATTGTAGACTGCTGGGAAAGGAGGAGGAGAGATAGCGCGTATAATGCATGTACGAGAAAACCGAGAATCAGAATTGTAAAAGATAATTTTGGCTTTTGCGTCAACGAACTTTATTCACGTAAAAATCTTGGCTAAAACCGCCACATTTAGATTCTATGTATGTATATATATATAGGTGTAAGAACATAAATGATGAAGAGCAGAGAGCGTTTGAGATCGAGGAAAGTATTTTGTCTACCAGTGCCAACGGCAAGTGCATCCGAGCAAGCGTGGATATATTGATGGAAAAGACTCGAATAGACTCAAAGTCGAGGAAACTGATCCTGATCTCTCGACGTTCTTCGATTATATATCAAAGGCTTCTCAACGCGTCTCTTCTCGGCAAGGTCGCATGAATAACTGAGTCTTCACGAATAATTTCTAGACAAACTTCAAATAGTCAAATAAATGATTTTTCTCCACATTTTAATTGGCAACATTTTTTATTTTCCACATTTTATAAATTGAAGTTGAAATTTTATTGATATTATAATTGAATGTGGAACAAAGACTGCAAATTTTTGTGTCCGAACATCTCTGAACATTAACGAGTGAAATTAAGAATAATAATAATAATGATTTTAGAAAATAATTAAACGAGACAAATATTTCGTGGCAATATTTCATGGTGAGTGTCTCATCTCAACGCACGTACCGAATCTTTTTTTCGATTCAAAGTTTACAACACGCAGGAAGGTGAAAAGGAGGTGAAGATCGTGAATACAAACGAACGAGGTCGCGAGCAAGCATTTTCAGCGAGGTCGGATACGCGCATATTTTATATTATATATATATATATATACACACAATGTTTGGAGCCGTCCGTGAAATTCGATGTTTAGAATAAACGCGAGGATTATAAAGAGCTCTCTCAAGATCTTGTAAAAATAAACAAATACAGAGAAGGTAGAGACGAACACACATCGATATTCACGGATGCCCTTCTTTTGCTTCCGCTCGCGCGCTACTTCTCTCTTGTCTTTACCATCCTCGTTGAGTTTCGTTCTCCCTCTATCTTTCTCTTTCCTCGTTAACCTCTTCTCACTCATTCGATACGATGTATATAGAAATACGAGGTGAAATTGAAGATTTATATGGCTCTCTTAATTGACAAACGCCTCATCACAAAAACCGTTTCCGCAGTGGTTCATTCTCGAAACCAAAATACAATCCAATAATTTCTTTCTTTTCTTTTTAGAAGGAATAACAAAAAAAAAAGATTTGGCCTTCTATCGTAAGCTCAATCTGCAAAATAAAATTCATTACACCTGCTTTGAAATCCTCTCAACTGCTGTAAATGTACGAAAAAAAAGCGACACAAATTACGGACACATGCAACTGTTCTGTAGTCTTTCTCACCAATATTTACTTTTTCATATCGCCTGCCAAACATGAACAGTATGATCGAAGACACGTGACCTTCCATCTCAACCACCTCCGTCATGTATGAGCAGTCACTAAATCTTGGAATCTTTTCTTTTTTTTCGTCGTGCAGCTCGCGTATAATACAATAGTTTGGGTGTTGGGGCGAAAAAAATATTAAAGGATATATTTTCACGGACAATGTGCTGAATAAATATTCTACGAAAGTCATAATGATTATTATTACGAGGTTAATTTTTTTCATCGCACGCTCATCCCGTTTCCTTTATTTAATAAAGAAATTAAATTAATTAACCGACCATTTTATGCCCCTTATACCGACCATTTGTATAACGACACAAATTTCTATCTATTTCCTCATTCATATTATTTAGCGAAAATCCTTTAACGAATAATAACATCCTGAAAGAAAAACGAAATAATTGAACAAATTACTCATCGATATGGAAAAAATAAAAAAAATAAAATTGCCTCGTCTTAACGTTTATCGATAGTTTATCATAAAAATAGCCAATTTTTTTTCGGAGGACTATAGAATATAGATTTCCAATTGATTTATAAAAATATTTCGGATGAGTCAACGTCTGAATCGTTTCCCATTCTACTCATAATATATATGTGCACTTTGGATTCGCGTCACCACTCTATATAGCCGTCCAACTACGTTTCAAAACAGACGTAGAGACGAGTTTCTGAGGAAAACGCGTGAACCTCGACAAAATATAGCTTTGCCGTCGCATATTCGCTTTTCGAACGCACAAAACGTCACACTGAAAATTTATAACCACTAGAGCCACCGTACGCTCTTCGTCTCGGAAATTTGAACTTCAAGGAGTCTTAACGTCATGAAATACAACGATTATACATCATCGAAGTCAAAGTTCGGTTTCTTTTTTTTTTTTTTTTTCTTTTTTCTTTCTCATTCATTCAGCAACTTGTGATATACGATACGATTTAGCTCTGATATCATACGTTAGGTCGAAGATATCGAAGACTCAAATTAACACGTTTTTATATCAATATAGTCATTTATATGTGGAAACAGATTTTTTATTCGTAAAATCGATCATTCGTACGTGAAACATCCGATCATATGTACAGAGCAAGACGGCCTTCTTCAACTCTCTTTTTGTTTTTCCATTTCAGGTATCGAACGATGCCCGCAGAAGGGAGTGGTTAAGCAGGTCGCCTCGAAACTCGTGCGGGCTCTCTCCGAGAAGGGATTGGCGTTCATCGTGAACCACGGGATCCCTGATTGCAAAGTAAGAAAAAGAGAAAAAAAAACAAAAAAAAAAAGATACGGATGAGACCTCGGGCGAGACAAGACGTATCCCGTGTGTCGTCGTAGCTTCGTTATTACGTGTATAGAGAAAAATATCAGGACGGAAAAAGGACGTGATATAACGGAACGATCATTAAAAAAATGCACGTAAATTTATTCATCGAAGAGAAACAAAAAAAAATGCAACTTTTCCATGAATTTTAAAAGGATTTGGCATGTTTGTTCAATATTGAAGCATTGCCAGAAGGAAATTCAATTTTGTTTTTATGATCGAGTTTATTTCTTTATAATTATTCATCGACAGAAATATTCCGATTAATTTCAATAATTTTTTGTCTCAAAATCAATATTGATTTCGAGTTATAACCAAGTACAATAAAAAAATGATTCTTTCGTAACGATAATCATTATCACAAAGCAATTTTAGTAATAAGTACTGAATAGTCAGTGTATTAAGGAATTTTTATGATAACGCAACTAATCGGACCTTGCTCAGTGTGATTTGGGAAGTAGGCCTTATCAATGTACTATAACACAGTCTAAGTAGGTGACGTAAAAAAACGCTATCGGGGAGATGACTCGAAAAATTCGCAAAACATACGCCTGACAACGTTAATCTACCGTTTAGTACCGGCCACCAATCCTAACCCAGCACTCTGGCATTAAAAATGTATAATGCCTACGACTTCGTAAGTCCTCGTTCCTCATTAAAGCTGCAAGGCGAAAAGATCAATTTTTAAATATATTTTTAAACTTCATTAAAATATGTTGACGAGTTTCGAGTTGAAAAATATTTAAAATTTAAGTGTTTCATTTCGTCTTGAATGATAATTTCAATCGAATTATTTAAACGAAAATTTTTTCACATGCATTCGCATTTATTCTAATTTTTTTTTTTCTTATTTTTATAATAACTCTCGATGTACAATTAAAATTATCCGCAAAGTTTTGTGGGCCAGGAGTGCAATTTCTCAAAGTTTCGCTTTGCCTTCGATCAACAGAACTCGAAAATAGTTAAATTGTAATTTAACAATTTTTTTAATTAATTGTAATTTTAATTAATTGTAAAATAATTTATAATTTACAATTATGATAATTTTACAATTATAATAATAATTGTAAAATAATGTAAAATTAATTGTAAAATAAGGTAAATTGGAAAATTGGTAATGGAATGAGAAATGTGGCCACAGGCGTATCGTTTGTTTCTGACCTTCCACAATAATCGCTGCGTCTCCCTGTCGAAAGTTGTTCTTAGTCTCGGACAACCGATACGTGTTCATTATCTGCACACATATCACGCAATTTTATACCGATAGTTTTCTCTCTCTCTCTCTCCCCCTCTCTCTCTCTCTCTCTCTCTCAGACTCCACACTGAAAACTTGAAGAACACAGGTGGACATTTTTGAATTAACGAAAATTACGGGTAACAATAATTAGACCTCCTGAAATTCTATATGATTTTTAATTTTTAATAGCACTGTATGAACAATCGAGGGATAAAGTTATGATGGCAAAATATTTATTATTATTCTTTTTTACCGGCTAATTCTTCTAATTTGTTGGACAAATCACTTAATTATAGACTTGCGTATATTTCTAAACGTATCTTAAATCTAAAAAGGCTACGTTTTCTCGTCGTCACAAAATTTTACTAAATTCGATTGAATTACCATTTTAAAAAAAGTACTATCTGATTTCAATTTTTGAACAACGAGAATTCTTGCGACAATGTCACATGTGCCAACCCTGAGGAGATACGAATGATAGCATTGATTGCATCATTATCAACACTATTGATATGAAATAATACAAAAGAGAAAAAATAGTAGTCACACTATGGGGTATTACAGTTGGTATTTGGCGAGAGAGGGGGAGAGAGAGAGAGAGAGAGAGAGAGAGAGAGAGAGAGAGAGAGAGAGAGAGAGAGAGAGATTAAATTCTCAAGTGCAACATTAAAAAAAAAATGTTTATCACGTTTGATACAATTTGCATTCTCCATTAACGGATACACAAGTTGGAAGAATTTTTTTTTAACGTTACAGACTATTTGGCTAGCCCCATTCTTCGTCCAATCTTTGAATTCTTTATTATAATTTGAATTTTAACTTTTAAATGGAGCGAAATAATGTTTCATCATATTTTTCGTAGCGAGGTAATTTGCGATATTTGTTCTTATTGCCTGGATTACGTTTTCCAGGCGATTCTCGTTAAACTAAACGTATGGGAATGCAAATTTTCCGAGCTCATTTTCCTCAAGTAAAGTGCATTTATTTATTACTCATGACACATATACATAAATCATATTCAAACCCGATAGCGTTGCAAATTGACGAATTTGCGAACTCGTTGAGAGCAAAGAGTATGGAAAAAAAAAAAAAAAAAAAAAAATATCCACGTGCTGAATCACGTGACTCAAACGTGATGAAAAACGCTGTTCCATATATGAACTCAACTTGTACTCACAAACACGTACAAAGCAATTTCAATGTTGACGCGTGTTCACAGAAGTGTACAATACCGTCAAAAAATTTCGAAACACCTTTGCAAGATAAATAATTACGATTTATTGTTTAAACTATGACACGAAAATCAATATCATGTTTACCATCGTAGCGAGCTGCTTTTCGAGAATTCTTCGAAGATGGCGCACATTTTTGATGAAGAAAAAAAATTAATTTACACTTTAATAAATTAGAAAATAAAATATTGACTCATTATTTAACCAGTTGACGAAACTTGTTTTGAAATTTGATGAAATAAATGTTTCACATCAATGAAATAATTCCATTTTTTTTTTTTTTTAAATAAAAAAATGTTTAATTTAATGAAATAAATATTAGGGAAAAATTTGAGTATTTCTAAACTTTTTGGCGGTAGTGTACATGGGGCATTCCACGCCAAATCAACCTACGTCAGACCCTTCCATTCTTTGATTTGGCTGACAATTTTTTATGTTGTAAGACCCATTGAAAGAAGCTCTCCTAATTTTTTTTCAGATTTTTTGACCATACACTTGTGAGATATGATTTTTTTTTTTTTTTTATTCAAAATTCCATGTTTTTTTCTTCGAATGACTGTAATTCTCTCAAAATCGACAAAATCGAACTTTTTTTTTTAGAAAGGTTGATTTTCACCGTACTGTTAGAAAAAAAATACGAAAGAATGATTAATATTTGTATTGCGTATTTTTTCTCAATTTAAAACAATTTAAAGGGGGAAAAAAAACATTGGTTTTATGATGTTTGCCCTTTTTGATTTTTTTCAAAAAATTCACAAAAAAACTTCGACCAATCAAATGATTTTTGAGGCCAGTTCCATCATGGGCAGATTTTTCATTATACTTTTTTTCTCATTTTGAAAAAAAATTCATTTTTTTTTTCGGTCAATTTGAATCAAAATGAACTTTTTTTTTATGTAAGTTTTTACCCAGACTCTTGGAAAAAATTACGAAATGATGATTGAAAATCGTCCCCTATATTTTTTTCATTGCTTAAGCAAAAAATCATGAAATTCAAGATGTTCGACACTTTTGATTTATTTCAACAAGTTCACAAAAAAACCTTGACCAATTAACGCCTTACATACGTCCAGCAGCGCCTAAAACGCGTTAAAAGAAAAACTGTTTTTAGAAGAGATAGCAATAGAAATTAATAAAAATAATTTTTACACATTGTTTATTAGTATTTAAACTTTATAAAAAATTTATTTCATTTTTTTTTTCAAAAATTACAACATAAAAAATCACGTTTCCCGAAGCACTATGAAAAAAAAAGTTGCTCCACGGTCTGCATCATTTCTTCTTGAAATGCTGATGGATCTACAAAACGTAAAAAAATTCTTGTAAAATAAAGTTGTAGTTATAGTCTGTCGAGCCGGATTTTTGAAATTCGAAAAATTTTGGCAATTTACGGCAGTTTAAAAAAAAGTGTGCATTTTGTGTCATAAATGTCACACTTTAATTATGTTTATAAAATTTTTTAATCACAACATCAAAAATCCGACTCGACAGACTATAGAGAAAATAATTTCGAATATTTAAAAAAAAAAAAGCATCAAAAAATATTAAAAACTGTATGAGTTATCATGCAGACCGTGCCAGAAAAAGTAGTTTTGAGAAAAATGCATTTAAAGTTTCAAGTGCGTTTCGCTCGAGACATCTACCTGCGCGCATCAGACTCTCGTTGGGCAGTCACGTTTTCTATAATAACTTTCGATCTATGGGGAATTTGTACAATCGACTTACACAGAAATACGCCTAAAACTATAGAGAATAATATTCTGTAAAAAAAAAAAAAAAAAATCGATTTTTTGAAAATTCTGGACGTATGTAAGGCCTTAAATGATTTTTGAGACCAGTCCCATCGTGGAGAAATATTTTTTCATATTTCTTTTCTTAGATTCAAAAAAGTTTTCATTTTTTTTTAGTCAATTTGTACCAAATAGGACTTTTTTTATATTAGAAATGTTGGTGTGAAACAAAATATCAAAAAAATAGTTTGATTTGGTCCAAATTAACTGAAAAAAAAAAATGAATTTTTTTTTTCAAAATAAGAAAAAGATTAAGGAAAAATCTGCCCACGATGAGACTGGTCTCAAAAATCATATAATTGGTCAAAGTTTTTTTGTGAATTTTTTGAAAAAAATTTAAAAAGGGCGAACATCTTAAAACCAATGTTTTTTTTTGCTTTAAATTGGTTTAAATTGAGAAAAAATATGGAATACAAATATTAATCATTCTTTCGTATTTTTTTTCTAACAGTAAAAAAAAATTCCATTTGGTCGATTTTTCAGAGAGTCACCGTCATTTGAAGAAAAAAAAACATCGAATTTTGACGAAAAATCACATCCCACAAGTGTAAGAACAAAAAAATCTGAAAAAAAATCAAGAGAGCTTCTTTCAATGGGTCAATACAACATATAAAAAGTTTCAGCCAAATTAAAGAATGGAAGGGTTTGACGTAAGTCGATTTTGCATGGAATGCCCTGTATGTAATATATACGCGTGAACGTGTGACATAATCTCATGGCATTTATCTTAGGTAGCGCTTTGTCTCCACGTCCGTTCAATAACAGTGATTCTGTGGGTAAAACTGCAGACTAGTCTCGATGTAGCGTAGTTCTTCGTCATTTAGTCTCCTTCCCCGATAGATTTTCTTATTGTATCATATTCACCTCCGTATCATTTCGTACAAACGAGATTCTTTGTTCCGGTAAATTAATTATATGCACGCGTCTCTCGATGTGAAACTGGAAAATGAAAAGAAAATGAAAAAAAAAAAAACAAATCGGGGCCAGCGGTATAGCGAAATAATGTGGAATCGGTTTGTTATGAAAAACAGTAAACATGTATTTTAATCACTTTTATTGTCAGCTATTTTTAGTACATAAAAAAAGCGAGTAACGAAGGACCCTTCCTATTTCTACAATTTTTTTAGAAAATAACAAAAATTTAAGTGTCAACGTTTAGAGTCATAAAAACATGTCAACAAATTTTTTAATTTTTTAATTTTTCGAGGCATTGCATTCCTATGCAGGACGTCTCTAATCTTTGGACTTTTTCGAAACTCGTTAAAATGTTTAAAAAAACCTATACGAATAGAATTAATTTTGGAATCGCCGGAAGAATCGATTTTATAACTCGATTCCATAAAATGAATGATAAAACTTGTTCTACTATTTATGAGTTTCGATTGAATCGATATTGGAGAAACAGGATTAGATCGGAAAAGAAAAATCGGTGGCTTTTTCATTGACGTCGCATGAAAATTTGACAATTTCAAACGATCGAGGATTTCTTCGAAACGCAACGAATTCAGACGATCGTCCCAAACATGCGCAGTATCGAAGCTTGTTTATTCAGATGCCAGAGATAAATCGAAATTGAAATGAATTTTCATTTCGCGAAAGAAAGAGAATTGTGTTGTGTGTTTGAGGTTGGTGTATGTTTTATACATATATTCACAGCCAACAATTTTATTCGATCAATATTTTATCGAAATTTTAGTACTTAGCGATTTGACTGAAATCGATATTCTCCGAATGATTAAAAGTCGTTTTTGTGCTTCTTTACCATTGAGTTACAAAGATTTGAAATTCGGGAATTGTTGGGTTTTGAAAAATCAGATTCGGCAAGCCCCGGACGGGGAATTCCGGAACTTCCACGTACTGTCATTTTCTTAAACATTAAGATATCCGGAAAAGTAAGAAATTCTTTTTTGCAATGTCTACCACGAGAGTGTAATTTTCGATTTTGATTTTCTATGATTTTCGACTCAACGATCCTTACTTTCCCACACCAATATGAAAAAAAAAACTCTATAGCTCAGTTTACCACATTAATTTACGAAAAAATCTCTTTTTGCACAGTTGATAGTTTTTTTCTTCTACGATGATTTTGGACCCATATGAGAAACTTTAATATAGCGGAATTCATGCGACACGAAACGTTGACTCAAGTGTCATCCGTATGATACGCTATGAAATTTGGCTCGGCATTTGTTGAATCTCAAGTCACGCTTTCGAGGCAGATATCGCAAAAAATAATCTATGCGACATGTGCGAAAAGAAAGGAATTCCATCGCGCGTGAAAAAACTTACGCGTTTTAGAATTTCTCAAAAAATATTTATTTCCAACCGATGATCATGACAATCACATCGAAAAAGTAGTTAAAAGTATTTAAAAGTGCAAAATTTCACGTTAAAATAAATATCGATGCTTTCACTAATTTTGAGTAAAAATATATTTTTTTTTTTAAACTGCTAGTGAAAACTGAAATAAACATTTTTTCGGCATATTCATTTCAAAGTACTTTCCTCTTGTGAAAAACTCGTAGAGCACCCTATATTAAATTTTCTATCTTGAAAACTTCTCTGTTTTCTCGCTGAATTTTTCTTATGAACGATTCGAGGGATCTATAATTTTCCTTGATCTCACGCAAATTATTATTTTTTCCTCATACCTTATCGCTCATTCTTTCAATCTCTCTCTCTCTCTCTCTCTCTCTCTCTCTCTCTCTCTCTCTCTCTCTCTCTCTCTCTCTCTCTCTCTCTCTCTCTCTCTCTCTCTCTCTCTCTCTCTCTCTCTCTCTCTCTCTCTCCTCTCTCTCT
>CAXDIM010000135.1:0-41853 GCA_963989365.1 Rhimphoctona megacephalus | reverse complement strand
AAATGCAAAAATTCATTCGAATCGCTTGATATTTGGCACTCGGGGGTTTCCGGGGTCGCTGATTACGATTCCACCCTCAAAATTTTTAAATTCAAAATAGCGGATCCAATATGGCGGACCAAAAATGCAAAAATTCATTTAATCGCTTGATATTTGGCACCCGGGGGTTTCCGGGTCGCTGATTACGTTTCCACCCTCAAAATTCCAAAATTCAAAATGGCGGATGCAATATGGCGGCCAAAAATGCAAAAATTCATTCAAACCGCATGATCTTTGGTACTCGGGGGTTTTCGGGGTCGCTGATTACGATTCCATCCTCAAAATTTTCAAATTCAAAATGGCGGATCTAATATGTAATAATACTAATATGTAATATAATATATATATAATATATAATATATAATATATATAATATAATAATAATAATAATATGTAATATTTAATAATACTGTGATACTTCGTTCGAAAACGTACATACTGTAGATAGCTGCATCTACTATTTATTAAAAATATAGTTTAAAAAAATTAAAAAAACACGCTTTTAAAGAATGTTGAACTAAAAAGTTAAAAATAAATATAGTTTAAAAAAAATTAAAAAAACACGCTTTTAAAAAATATCGAACTAAAAAGTTTAAAATAATTTTAAAAATAAAATTATGACAATAGTACATAAAAAATACTAGTATAATTGAGGGAAAAGCGTGGGGCGCTTGATATACGATAATTATAGCACAAAGCGCCACACGCTTTTCCCTCAATTATACTAGTATTTTTTATGTACTATTGTCATAATTTTATTTTTAAAATTATTTTAAACTTTTTAGTTCGATATTTTTTAAAAGCGTGTTTTTTTAGTTTTTTTAAACTATATTTTTCTGTGTAATTTCAGTTTTCACCACCAACCAGCATAAAAACGGGAAGAAATCATTGTCTATTGACGAAATAGGATTTGGCGTTCACAGAAACGATTTTCACCGAAAACTATTAAGAAATTGCGTTTCCCATGCCAAATTTGAGTCAAACGGTGATTTTTCTTCGTAATTTTAGTATTCACTTCCAAACATCATAAAAACGTGAAAAAATCATTTTTCATTGACGAAATACGATTAGCCGTTTATAGAAACGATTTTCACCGAAAATTCACGTTTTGCTTCGAAAACTGATACGAAATTCCGTTTTCTTTGGTAAATTCGAGTGAAACGGTGATGTTTCCGTGTAATATCAGTTTTCACCACCAACCAGCATAAAATCGGGAAGAAATCATTGCCTATTGGCGAAATAAGATTTGCCGTTCACAGAAACGATTTTCACCGAAAACTAATAAGAAATTGCGTTTCCCCTGCCAAATTTGAGTGAAACGGTGATTATTCTTCGTAATTTTAGTATTCACTTCCAAACAGCATAAAAACGTGAAGAAATCATTTTTTATTGCCGAAATAAGATTTAGCGTTCATGGAAACGATGTTCACCGAAAATTCACGTGTTTCATCGAAAACTGATACGAAATTGCGTTTTCTCTGGTAAATTTGAGTGAATGGGTGATTTTTCTTCGTAATTTCAGTTTTCACCACAAAACAGTATAAAAACGTGAAGAAATCCTTTTATATTGACGAAATAAGATTTTGCGTTCATGGAAATGATTTTCACCGAAAATTCACGTCTTGCATCGAACACTGATACGAAATTGCGTTTTCTGTGGTAAATTTAAGTGAAACGGTGATTTTTCTTCGTAATTTTAGTATTCACTGCCAAACAGCATAAAAACGTGAAGAAATCATTTTTTATTGACGAAATAAGATTTGGCGTTCATGGAAACGATTTTCACCGAAAATTCACGTTTTGCATCGAAAACTGATACGAAATTGCGTTTTCTCTGGTGAAATTAAGTAAAACGGTGATTTGTCTGTGTAATTTCAGTTTACACCACAAAACAGTATAAAAACGTGCATAAATAATTTTTTATTGAAGAAATACGATTAGCCGTTTATAAAAACGATTTTCACCGAAAAGTCTCGCTTATCATCGAAAACTGATACGAAATTTCGTTTCCTCTGCCAAATTTGAGTGAAACGGTGATTTTTCTTAGTAATTTTAGTATTCACTGCCAAACAGCATAAAAACGTGAAGACGTCATTTTTTATTGACGAAATAAGATTTGGCGTTCATAGAAACGATTTTCACCGAAAAGTCACGTTTTGCATCGAAAACTGATACGAAATTGCGTTTTCTTTGGTAAATTCGAGTAAAACGGAGATTTTTCTGTGTAATTTCAGTTTTCACCACCAACCTCTCTCTCGCTCTCTCCCCCCCCTCCCCCCCCCCCTCTCTCTCTCTCTCTCTCTCTCTCTCTCTCTATCTCTCTCTCTCTCTCTCTCTCTCATCGAAAACTGATACGAAATTGCGTTTCCTCTGCCAAATTTGAGTGAATCGGTGATTTTTCTTCGTAATTTCAGTTTTCACCACAAAACAGTATAAAAACGTGAGGAAATCATTTTTTATTGATGAAATACGATTAGCCGTTTATAGAAACGATTTTCAACGAAATTTCACGTTTTTCATCGAAAACTGATATGAAATTAAGTTTTCTGTGGTAAATTTAAGTGAAACGTTGTTTTTTCTTCGTAGTTTCAGTTTTCACTACAAAACAGTATATATAATAACAGTATATCCAAAATAAGATTTGGCGTTCATAGAAATGATTTTCACCGAAAATTCACGATTTTCATCGAAAACTGATACGAAATTGCGTTTTCTTTGGTTAATTCGAGTGAAACGGTGATTTTTATTACACGCTTTATATTAGCTTCACTTGTATGTTTGTTTGTTTGTCTGTCAGTTTGTCAGTTTGTCTGTAACTCTCCTTTTTTTAACCCTTTGTTTCTTTTTTCTTTTATTTCTTTTAGTCCAATCGACTTGAAATTTGGTTCCCGGGGGTTTTCGGGGCCGCTGATTACGATTCCACCCTCAAAATTTCAAAATTTAAAATGGCGGATCCAATATGGCGTACCGAAAATGCAAAAATTCATTCAAACCGCATGATATTTGGTACGCGGGGGTTTTCGGGGTCGCTGATTACGATTCCACCCTCAAAATTTTTAAATTCAAAATGGCGGATCCAATATGGCGGACCAAATATGCAAAAATTCATTCGAATCGCTTGATATTTGGCACTCGGGGGTTTCCGGGGTCGCTGATTACGATTCCACCCTCAAAATTTTTAAATTCAAAATGGCGGATCCAATATGGCGGACCAAATATGCAAAAATTCATTTAATCGCTTGATATTTGGCACCCGGGGGTTTCCGGGTCGCTGATTACGATTCCACCCTCAAAATTCCAAAATTCAAAATGGCGGATGCAATATGGCGACCAAAAATGCAAAAATTCATTCAAACCGCATGATCTTTGGTACTCGGGGGTTTTCGGGGTCGCTGATTACGATTCCATCATCAAAATTTTCAAATTCAAAATGGCGGATCTAATATGTAATAATACTAATATGTAATATAATATATATATAATATATAATATATAATATATAATATATGTAATATAATAATAATAATAATATGTAATATGTAATAATACTGTGATACTTCGTTCGGAAACGTACATACTGTAGATAGCTACAGCTACTATTTATTAAAAATATAGTTTAAAAAAACTAAAAAAACACGCTTTTAAAGAATGTTGAACTAAAAAGTTAAAAATAAATATAGTTTAAAAAAACTAAAAAAACACGCTTTTAAAAAATATCGAACTAAAAAGTTTAAAATAATTTTAAAAATAAAATTATGACTATAGTACATAAAAAATACTAGTATAATTGAGGGAAAAGCGTGGGGCGCTTGATATACGATAATTATAGCACAAAGCGCCACACGCTTTTCCCTCAATTATACTAGTATTTTTTATGTACTATTGTCATAATTTTATTTTTAAAATTATTTTAAACTTTTTAGTTCGATATTTTTTAAAAGCGTGTTTTTTTAGTTTTTTTAAACTATATTTTTCTGTGTAATTTCAGTTTTCACCACCAACCAGCATAAAAACGGGAAGAAATCATTGTCTATTGACGAAATAGGATTTGGCGTTCACAGAAACGATTTTCACCGAAAACTATTAAGAAATTGCGTTTCCCATGCCAAATTTGAGTCAAACGGTGATTTTTCTTCGTAATTTTAGTATTCACTTCCAGACATCATAACAACGTGAAAAAATCATTTTTCATTGACGAAATACGATTAGCCGTTTATAGGAACGATTTTCACCGAAAATTCACGTTTTGCTTCGAAAACTGATACGAAATTCCGTTTTCTTTGGTAAATTCGAGTGAAACGGTGATGTTTCCGTGTAATATCAGTTTTCACCACCAACCAGCATAAAATCGGGAAGAAATCATTGTCTATTGGCGAAATAAGATTTGCCGTTCACAGAAACGATTTTCACCGAAAACTAATAAGAAATTGCGTTTCCCCTGCCAAATTTGAGTGAAACGGTGATTATTCTTCGTAATTTTAGTATTCACTTCCAAACAGCATAAAAACGTGAAGAAATCATTTTTTATTGCCGAAATAAGATTTAGCGTTCATGGAAACGATTATCACCGAAAATTCACGTGTTTCATCGAAAACTGATACGAAATTGCGTTTTCTCTGGTAAATTTGAGTGAATGGGTGATTTTTCTTCGTAATTTCAGTTTTCACCACAAAACAGTATAAAAACGTGAAGAAATCCTTTTATATTGACGAAATAAGATTTGGCGTTCATGGAAATGATTTTCACCGAAAATTCACGTCTTGCATCGAACACTGATACGAAATTGCGTTTTCTGTGGTAAATTTAAGTGAAACGGTGATTTTTCTTCGTAATTTTAGTATTCACTGCCAAACAGCATAAAAACGTGAAGAAATCATTTTTTATTGACGAAATAAGATTTGGCGTTCATGGAAACGATTTTCACCGAAAATTCACGTTTTGCATCGAAAACTGATACGAAATTGCGTTTTCTCTGGTGAAATTAAGTAAAACGGTGATTTGTCTGTGTAATTTCAGTTTACACCACAAAACAGTATAAAAACGTGCATAAATCATTTTTTATTGAAGAAATACGATTAGCCGTTTATAAAAACGATTTTCACCGAAAAGTCTCGCTTATCATCGAAAACTGATACGAAATTTCGTTTCCTCTGCCAAATTTGAGTGAAACGGTGATTTTTCTTAGTAATTTTAGTATTCTCTGCCAAACAGCATAAAAACGTGAAGACGTCATTTTTTATTGACGAAATAAGATTTGGCGTTCATAGAAACGATTTTCACCGAAAAGTCAAGTTTTGCATCGAAAACTGATACGAAATTGCGTTTTCTTTGGTAAATTCGAGTAAAACGGAGATTTTTCTGTGTAATTTCAGTTTTCACCACCAACCTCTCTCTCTCTCTCTCTCTCTCCCCCCCCCCCCCTCTCTCTCTCTCTCTCTCTCTCTCTCTCTCTCTCTCTCTCATCGAAAACTGATACGAAATTGCGTTTCCTCTGCCAAATTTGAGTGAATCGGTGATTTTTCTTCGTAATTTCAGTTTTCACCACAAAACAGTATAAAAACGTGAAGAAATCATTTTTTATTGATGAAATACGATTAGCCGTTTATAGAAACGATTTTCAACGAAATTTCACGTTTTTCATCGAAAACTGATATGAAATTGCGTTTTCTGTGGTAAATTTAAGTGAAACGTTGTTTTTTCTTCGTAGTTTCAGTTTTCACTACAAAACAGTATATATAATAACAGTATATCCAAAATAAGATTTGGCGTTCATAGAAATGATTTTCACCGAAAATTCACGATTTTCATCGAAAACTGATACGACATTGCGTTTTCTTTGGTTAATTCGAGTGAAACGGTGATTTTTATTACACGCTTTATATTAGCTTCATTTGTATGTTTGTTTGTTTGTCTGTCAGTTTGTCAGTTTGTCTGTAACTCTCCTTTTTTTAACCCTTTGTTTCTTTTTTCTTTTATTTCTTTTAGTCCAATCGACTTGAAATTTGGTTCTCGGGGGTTTTCGGGGCCGCTGATTACGATTCCACCCTCAAAATTTCAAAATTCAAAATGGCGGATCCAATATGGCGTACCGAAAATGCAAAAATTCATTCAAACCGCATGATATTTGGTACTCGGCGGTTTTCGGGGTCGCTGATTACGATTCCACCCTCAAAATTTTTAAATTCAAAATGGCGGATCCAATATGGCCGACCAAAAATGCAAAAATTCATTCGAATCGCTTGATATTTGGCACTCGAGGGTTTCCGGGGTCGCTGATTACGATTCCACCCTCAAAATTTTTAAATTCAAAATAGCGGATCCAATATGGCGGACCAAAAATGCAAAAATTCATTTAATCGCTTGATATTTGGCACCCGGGGGTTTCCGGGTCGCTGATTACGATTCCACCCTCAAAATTCCAAAATTCAAAATGGCGGATGCAATATGGCGGCCAAAAATGCAAAAATTCATTCAAACCGCATGATCTTTGGTACTCGGGGGTTTTCGGGGTCGCTGATTACGATTCCATCCTCAAAATTTTCAAATTCAAAATGGCGGATCTAATATGTAATAATACTAATATGTAATATAATATATATATAATATATAATATATAATATATTGTAACGGTACGATTTTGTGCTAGAGCACGCCGTTACGCGTAGATTCGAGCTTCTTAAAAGATAAAGGAGCGGGCATGAAAGAAGAACAAGAGTGTGATGAAATTTTGGTGCAAAAACAAACAAAATCTTTATTCAATCAAATATTGTTTTGTATGTGTGTATTGTGTAAAACATAGATTTGTCTTTGTTCAAATTTTTCTTTACTTCCGGTATTTTTCTCAAAATGCTAATTTTAAATCGCACGCAATAATTTTGGATTCGCAATTGATTCGATTACATAACTTAACAATCTTCGCCATGAATTTAAATATAACAACTAATTTTATAGATTTAACAATCTCGCAATTTTAATGAATGAAATTTGCGGTTTGCTTCACAATTAATAACTGCAGATGACTTATCAAATCAAACTTTTATTTCGTAAATAATTTCGCATCCGAATTTTGGGATTCGCAAACTAATTTTAAATTCCCAATAGTTTCGCAAACTAATTTTTAAATTCCAAATGGTTTCGCAACTTATTTTTAAATTCCATTGGTTTCGCACACTAGTCTTTTTAATTCCCAATAGTTTCGCAAACTAATTTTTTTTATTTCGCAAACTAACTTTAAATTTCCGATAATTTCGCAAACTAATTTTTAGATTTTCAATGGCTTCGCAAACTAATTTTTAGTTTCGTAAACTCGTTTCTAGATTTCCAATGGTTTCGCTAACTTATTTTTAATTTCGCAAACTAATTTTACATTCCCGATATTTTCGCTAACTAAATTTTAGATTCCCAATGGCTTCGCAAACTAATGTTTAGTTTCGCAAACTCTTTTCTAGATTCCCATTGGTTTCGCAAATTTATTTTTAATTTCGCAAACTAATTTTACATTCCCAATAGCTTCGCAAACTAGTTTTTATTTCACAATTTAAATTTTAAATTCTTTAATAATTGGGCTGTTGTAAATTTGTAATCAATCAGTCGTAATGCATATTTTCCTTTTTTAAAAACTTTAACTTTTAAATTATTATATTTTCTTTTTCAATTTATTTAAACAAATTTTAAGACCTACTCAGACATCTTACTTAAGGTGGAACATCCAGAATCTTAGGGCCGAACGTCTCCGAACTGCCCCAGCCCTCCAGACGCGATAAGGTAGGAGCTTAAGGTTACGGGAAATCTATCAGGGATCTTGAGACCAAACGGAATCGCATGGCCCCGGCCCCCCCGAACTAGATCGGGTACTCACAGGAAGAATCTGGTTTCCACACGGAGCCGCATGGAACCCGCCCTCTTCACTGTGGTGGAATTAATTTTTTTTTTTTTTAGTTGGTCGTCTGAGAGTATCTCTCTAAGACTGATTGATTATGAGTTTGAACAGGCCTGGCGTGATGAGGACCAGTACCTGTGAATTGCGTAAGTGAGCCTGGCGTGGTAAGGACCAGTACTCACGAGTAGTGTAAGCGAGTCTAGCGTGATGAGGACTAGACTGCCTTTAGCCCTCTGTACTTGCCCTTCTTATACTCATCGAAACAATAGAAAATAATGATAATGATTTGGCGGGATTGCGCCTTTTTTCCTGATTCGCTCTTGAGCCTAATTATTTTCACGAATTCCATCGATTGGTTTTCGTTCGCTCGACGTTACTTATTATTGGTCGCCTTATGACTGATGTTTGGCGGTCGCGAATGGTAATCGATTATTTTTCTGATTTGCTATTCGTGAAAATTCTTTGATTGGTTGAATCTATCGTATTTAGTATTGCGCAAGTGTGAAAATTCGTTATGGCCAATAATAAATGAGTATTTTTCTGATTTGCTGCTTGCGGTATGAGTTGATTGGCCACTTTACGCAATTGGCTGCTGCGACTCTGGCGCGAGATCGCATTTGAATTTGAAATAAACACTTCAATTTATAATGTAAAATTCTCTTACATTTCTGAATGATTTTAACCTGAGATTTTCATCCTTCGTTTTGTAAAATGATTTTTCATGAGATTTTTTTAATAATGTATAGAGAAAGCAAAGTTTTTATAATAAATTTCAACAAAATTTAATTCATATATGATCTATACGGCTTTAGGTCGATAGACGCGCCCGGACGCTGGCGCCGCGATTGATCGATAATTGAAGTCGCGCGTTGCTGTGTCGGTAATGCGGTGTTTCGCTATCGAAGGGTGGTATGGTTCGTCTCAACGCCCCCCAGAACAAAAAGAAAATTTGAGACTCGAATTGTGTTTTTGTTCTCAAAAGGAGATGAATAAAAATACTAAATTGGGCCAGTGGGAGGACAGGGCGATGATCTGTTGATGATGATGATGTTCTTGTTGAAAAGATGGCCCGTGGAAAAAGATGACCCGTTGTTGACGATCTTAGTTGATTTGTTGATGACTATTGCTGCCACATTGAAGATGATGACCCATTGATAATAATAATGAGGACATTGATAATTGGATATTAATTGACAAGATGACCAGTTAATAGAATTGAATTTTGGTAAATTCGATTAAGTTTGAAGATCCAAAATCGATAATGATGACCAGTTGATTGGATTTTTTAATTTTTTATTGATGATTCTTGCCGACGTGATGATCTAGCTTCTCGATTTTTTTTTTTTTTTTTTTTTTTTTTTTCTTGGACAGATTTTTCCCTTTATTTTTGTTTGATCTTGATTAATTTTTTGAAAATTTTGACGAATATTCGATTATTGATATTTTTTTTTTTTTTTTTTTTTTTTTTTTTTTTAGTGCTTAAACAACTCCTTTTCAATTTTATTTTGTATGAGGAAGACATCTCGTCGATTCCATCAGGGGACAAACTCGTCAATCCTTTATTTTTCTGAGGACAAACTCGTCTACTCAGTTATTTGGAAGACAAACTCGTCTATTCCATAATAATTTTTCTTCAATAACCTCCAATACCATTTCTCAATTTTGCACCGTAACTCCGTTGTTTTTAAATTTATTCTCGTCAAAATTAATCAAAATTATAGTTGTTTTCATGTCCAAAATGTTGTAGATTCAGTATCGTTGAAGTTGAATTGATTGTCGGCAAATTGATCTTCATTGTCGTCGTAATGTTGATCCTTCAAGTTTAAATTTTCAATTTGTAAATTTTTATCGTTGTCATCATTGTTTTCTGGATACCATGGATGTTGATTGTTTTGATCATCGTTGTAATTATTATTTTGATTTCGAGATTTTTTCCTGGCCCTTTTTGATTGGACAGGGCCCCCCCGGTCGATCTTCTCCAAAAATTCGATGAGATTTTCTAACGTTTTAAAACCTCGGCTGACGACAGTTGCTTTTATCTCCTCTGAGAAATGTTGGGCCAAACATTGAGTGATGTCATCGTCACTTGGTGGTGGAATGAGTTCTCGGGCGGCTCCGAAAATTCGGATAGCGTAATCTACCATCCCGAGTTTCCCGTTGTCGTTGAAGAATCCAAATTCCAGATTTCTCCGGATTTTCAATTGGACTTCGTGACTCCAGAATCTCTTGATGAATTTTTTTTCCATCTCCTCGAATCCATTGATTTGATCCTCAATAAGGACCCACCATTCCTTCGCTGATTTGTCGAAGGATTGTCCAAATAAATATTTCATTTCCGTGAGAGTTGGATTCGCAACCTCACAATAGTGTCGAAACTCCTTAATAAATTTGATCGGTCTCGTTTGGTTTGAGCCGTCAAATGTTGGTGGTTTTAGTTTGACTTTGTTGTCCTGGGTCGTCTTAGTGGGCTGTTGCTTGATGCTGTTGTTTTGATGACCTGATGATTGATGAGGCGTTGCATTTTTGATGTCCCAAATATTTTGTCCAGTGATCTCCAGTTCATTTTTGAAATAATCAGCGATTTCGTAAATTTGGTCTCCGATTGAAGCACGGGCATCCCTCAATTCGTTGATGATTGACTCTTCTTGATTTTTAAATCGTTGATCTATTTTTTTTTCTAACATTCCCAATTTTTCACAATTTTCGGAGATTCGCTTATCCAGACACTTTATTTGAAATTGAATTGATTCGACAACTTTAAGAATTTTATCTAAATTTTCTGTGTGATTTTTCAATTGATGAGATTCGGCCATTTTTGACTCGATTAAAAAAAATTAATTTTTATAATTTTTATGAGATTTGGCAATTAAATTTTTCTTGCTTTTCTTTTACACTACCCGCCCCACGTTGGGCGCCAAAGTTGTAACGGTACGATTTTGTGCTAGAGCACGCCGTTACGCGTAGATTCGAGCTTCTTAAAAGATAAAGGAGCGGGCATGAAAGAAGAACAAGAGTGTGATGAAATTTTGGTGCAAAAACAAACAAAATCTTTATTCAATCAAATATTGTTTTGTATGTGTGTATTGTGTAAAACATAGATTTGTCTTTGTTCAAATTTTTCTTTACTTCCGGTATTTTTCTCAAAATGCTAATTTTAAATCGCACGCAATAATTTTGGATTCGCAATTGATTCGATTACATAACTTAACAATCTTCGCCATGAATTTAAATATAACAACTAATTTTATAGATTTAACAATCTCGCAATTTTAATGAATGAAATTTGCGGTTTGCTTCACAATTAATAACTGCAGATGACTTATCAAATCAAACTTTTATTTCGTAAATAATTTCGCATCCGAATTTTGGGATTCGCAAACTAATTTTAAATTCCCAATAGTTTCGCAAACTAATTTTTAAATTCCAAATGGTTTCGCAACTTATTTTTAAATTCCATTGGTTTCGCACACTAGTCTTTTTAATTCCCAATAGTTTCGCAAACTAATTTTTTTTATTTCGCAAACTAACTTTAAATTTCCGATAATTTCGCAAACTAATTTTTAGATTTTCAATGGCTTCGCAAACTAATTTTTAGTTTCGTAAACTCGTTTCTAGATTTCCAATGGTTTCGCTAACTTATTTTTAATTTCGCAAACTAATTTTACATTCCCGATATTTTCGCTAACTAAATTTTAGATTCCCAATGGCTTCGCAAACTAATGTTTAGTTTCGCAAACTCTTTTCTAGATTCCCATTGGTTTCGCAAATTTATTTTTAATTTCGCAAACTAATTTTACATTCCCAATAGCTTCGCAAACTAGTTTTTATTTCACAATTTAAATTTTAAATTCTTTAATAATTGGGCTGTTGTAAATTTGTAATCAATCAGTCGTAATGCATATTTTCCTTTTTTAAAAACTTTAACTTTTAAATTATTATATTTTCTTTTTCAATTTATTTAAACAAATTTTAAGACCTACTCAGACATCTTACTTAAGGTGGAACATCCAGAATCTTAGGGCCGAACGTCCCCGAACTGCCCCAGCCCTCCAGACGCGATAAGGTAGGAGCTTAAGGTTACGGGAAATCTATCAGGGATCTTGAGACCAAACGGAATCGCATGGCCCCGGCCCCCCCGAACTAGATCGGGTACTCACAGGAAGAATCTGGTTTCCACACGGAGCCGCATGGAACCCGCCCTCTTCACTGTGGTGGAATTAATTTTTTTTTTTTTTAGTTGGTCGTCTGAGAGTATCTCTCTAAGACTGATTGATTATGAGTTTGAACAGGCCTGGCGTGATGAGGACCAGTACCTGTGAATTGCGTAAGTGAGCCTGGCGTGGTAAGGACCAGTACTCACGAGTAGTGTAAGCGAGTCTAGCGTGATGAGGACTAGACTGCCTTTAGCCCTCTGTACTTGCCCTTCTTATACTCATCGAAACAATAGAAAATAATGATAATGATTTGGCGGGATTGCGCCTTTTTTCCTGATTCGCTCTTGAGCCTAATTATTTTCACGAATTCCATCGATTGGTTTTCGTTCGCTCGACGTTACTTATTATTGGTCGCCTTATGACTGATGTTTGGCGGTCGCGAATGGTAATCGATTATTTTTCTGATTTGCTATTCGTGAAAATTCTTTGATTGGTTGAATCTATCGTATTTAGTATTGCGCAAGTGTGAAAATTCGTTATGGCCAATAATAAATGAGTATTTTTCTGATTTGCTGCTTGCGGTATGAGTTGATTGGCCACTTTACGCAATTGGCTGCTGCGACTCTGGCGCGAGATCGCATTTGAATTTGAAATAAACACTTCAATTTATAATGTAAAATTCTCTTACATTTCTGAATGATTTTAACCTGAGATTTTCATCCTTCGTTTTGTAAAATGATTTTTCATGAGATTTTTTTAATAATGTATAGAGAAAGCAAAGTTTTTATAATAAATTTCAACAAAATTTAATTCATATATGATCTATACGGCTTTAGGTCGATAGACGCGCCCGGACGCTGGCGCCGCGATTGATCGATAATTGAAGTCGCGCGTTGCTGTGTCGGTAATGCGGTGTTTCGCTATCGAAGGGTGGTATGGTTCGTCTCAATATATAATATAATAATAATAATAATATGTAATATTTAATAATACTGTGATACTTCGTTCGAAAACGTACATACTGTAGATAGCTGCATCTACTATTTATTAAAAATATAGTTTAAAAAAACTAAAAAAACACGCTTTTAAAGAATGTTGAACTAAAAAGTTAAAAATAAATATAGTTTAAAAAAAACTAAAAAAACACGCTTTTAAAAAATATCGAACTAAAAAGTTTAAAATAATTTTAAAAATAAAATTATGACAATAGTACATAAAAAATACTAGTATAATTGAGGGAAAAGCGTGGGGCGCTTGATATACGATAATTATAGCACAAAGCGCCACACGCTTTTCCCTCAATTATACTAGTATTTTTTATGTACTATTGTCATAATTTTATTTTTAAAATTATTTTAAACTTTTTAGTTCGATATTTTTTAAAAGCGTGTTTTTTTAGTTTTTTTAAACTATATTTTTCTGTGTAATTTCAGTTTTCACCACCAACCAGCATAAAAACGGGAAGAAATCATTGTCTATTGACGAAATAGGATTTGGCGTTCACAGAAACGATTTTCACCGAAAACTATTAAGAAATTGCGTTTCCCATGCCAAATTTGAGTCAAACGGTGATTTTTCTTCGTAATTTTAGTATTCACTTCCAAACATCATAAAAACGTGAAAAAATCATTTTTCATTGACGAAATACGATTAGCCGTTTATAGAAACGATTTTCACCGAAAATTCACGTTTTGCTTCGAAAACTGATACGAAATTCCGTTTTCTTTGGTAAATTCGAGTGAAACGGTGATGTTTCCGTGTAATATCAGTTTTCACCACCAACCAGCATAAAATCGGGAAGAAATCATTGCCTATTGGCGAAATAAGATTTGCCGTTCACAGAAACGATTTTCACCGAAAACTAATAAGAAATTGCGTTTCCCCTGCCAAATTTGAGTGAAACGGTGATTATTCTTCGTAATTTTAGTATTCACTTCCAAACAGCATAAAAACGTGAAGAAATCATTTTTTATTGCCGAAATAAGATTTAGCGTTCATGGAAACGATGTTCACCGAAAATTCACGTGTTTCATCGAAAACTGATACGAAATTGCGTTTTCTCTGGTAAATTTGAGTGAATGGGTGATTTTTCTTCGTAATTTCAGTTTTCACCACAAAACAGTATAAAAACGTGAAGAAATCCTTTTATATTGACGAAATAAGATTTGGCGTTCATGGAAATGATTTTCACCGAAAATTCACGTCTTGCATCGAACACTGATACGAAATTGCGTTTTCTGTGGTAAATTTAAGTGAAACGGTGATTTTTCTTCGTAATTTTAGTATTCACTGCCAAACAGCATAAAAACGTGAAGAAATCATTTTTTATTGACGAAATAAGATTTGGCGTTCATGGAAACGATTTTCACCGAAAATTCACGTTTTGCATCGAAAACTGATACGAAATTGCGTTTTCTCTGGTGAAATTAAGTAAAACGGTGATTTGTCTGTGTAATTTCAGTTTACACCACAAAACAGTATAAAAACGTGCATAAATCATTTTTTATTGAAGAAATACGATTAGCCGTTTATAAAAACGATTTTCACCGAAAAGTCTCGCTTATCATCGAAAACTGATACGAAATTTCGTTTCCTCTGCCAAATTTGAGTGAAACGGTGATTTTTCTTAGTAATTTTAGTATTCACTGCCAAACAGCATAAAAACGTGAAGACGTCATTTTTTATTGACGAAATAAGATTTGGCGTTCATAGAAACGATTTTCACCGAAAAGTCACGTTTTGCATCGAAAACTGATACGAAATTGCGTTTTCTTTGGTAAATTCGAGTAAAACGGAGATTTTTCTGTGTAATTTCAGTTTTCACCACCAACCTCTCTCTCTCTCTCTCTCTCCCCCCCTCCCCCCCCCCCCCCTCTCTCTCTCTCTCTCTCTCTCTCTCTCTCTCTCTCTCTCTCTCTCTCTCTCTCTCTCTCTCTCTCTCTCTCATCGAAAACTGATACGAAATTGCGTTTCCTCTGCCAAATTTGAGTGAATCGGTGATTTTTCTTCGTAATTTCAGTTTTCACCACAAAACAGTATAAAAACGTGAGGAAATCATTTTTTATTGATGAAATACGATTAGCCGTTTATAGAAACGATTTTCAACGAAATTTCACGTTTTTCATCGAAAACTGATATGAAATTGCGTTTTCTGTGGTAAATTTAAGTGAAACGTTGTTTTTTCTTCGTAGTTTCAGTTTTCACTACAAAACAGTATATATAATAACAGTATATCCAAAATAAGATTTGGCGTTCATAGAAATGATTTTCACCGAAAATTCACGATTTTCATCGAAAACTGATACGAAATTGCGTTTTCTTTGGTTAATTCGAGTGAAACGGTGATTTTTATTACACGCTTTATATTAGCTTCACTTGTATGTTTGTTTGTTTGTCTGTCAGTTTGTCAGTTTGTCTGTAACTCTCCTTTTTTTAACCCTTTGTTTCTTTTTTCTTTTATTTCTTTTAGTCCAATCGACTTGAAATTTGGTTCCCGGGGGTTTTCGGGGCCGTTGATTACGATTCCACCCTCAAAATTTCAAAATTTAAAATGGCGGATCCAATATGGCGTACCGAAAATGCAAAAATTCATTCAAACCGCATGATATTTGGTACGCGGGGGTTTTCGGGGTCGCTGATTACGATTCCACCCTCAAAATTTTTAAATTCAAAATGGCGGATCCAATATGGCGGACCAAATATGCAAAAATTCATTCGAATCGCTTGATATTTGGCACTCGGGGGTTTCCGGGGTCGCTGATTACGATTCCACCCTCAAAATTTTTAAATTCAAAATGGCGGATCCAATATGGCGGACCAAATATGCAAAAATTCATTTAATCGCTTGATATTTGGCACCCGGGGGTTTCCGGGTCGCTGATTACGATTCCACCCTCAAAATTCCAAAATTCAAAATGGCGGATGCAATATGGCGACCAAAAATGCAAAAATTCATTCAAACCGCATGATCTTTGGTACTCGGGGGTTTTCGGGGTCGCTGATTACGATTCCATCATCAAAATTTTCAAATTCAAAATGGCGGATCTAATATGTAATAATACTAATATGTAATATAATATATATATAATATATAATATATAATATATAATATATGTAATATAATAATAATAATAATATGTAATATGTAATAATACTGTGATACTTCGTTCGGAAACGTACATACTGTAGATAGCTACAGCTACTATTTATTAAAAATATAGTTTAAAAAAACTAAAAAAACACGCTTTTAAAGAATGTTGAACTAAAAAGTTAAAAATAAATATAGTTTAAAAAAACTAAAAAAACACGCTTTTAAAAAATATCGAACTAAAAAGTTTAAAATAATTTTAAAAATAAAATTATGACTATAGTACATAAAAAATACTAGTATAATTGAGGGAAAAGCGTGGGGCGCTTGATATACGATAATTATAGCACAAAGCGCCACACGCTTTTCCCTCAATTATACTAGTATTTTTTATGTACTATTGTCATAATTTTATTTTTAAAATTATTTTAAACTTTTTAGTTCGATATTTTTTAAAAGCGTGTTTTTTTAGTTTTTTTAAACTATATTTTTCTGTGTAATTTCAGTTTTCACCACCAACCAGCATAAAAACGGGAAGAAATCATTGTCTATTGACGAAATAGGATTTGGCGTTCACAGAAACGATTTTCACCGAAAACTATTAAGAAATTGCGTTTCCCATGCCAAATTTGAGTCAAACGGTGATTTTTCTTCGTAATTTTAGTATTCACTTCCAGACATCATAACAACGTGAAAAAATCATTTTTCATTGACGAAATACGATTAGCCGTTTATAGGAACGATTTTCACCGAAAATTCACGTTTTGCTTCGAAAACTGATACGAAATTCCGTTTTCTTTGGTAAATTCGAGTGAAACGGTGATGTTTCCGTGTAATATCAGTTTTCACCACCAACCAGCATAAAATCGGGAAGAAATCATTGTCTATTGGCGAAATAAGATTTGCCGTTCACAGAAACGATTTTCACCGAAAACTAATAAGAAATTGCGTTTCCCCTGCCAAATTTGAGTGAAACGGTGATTATTCTTCGTAATTTTAGTATTCACTTCCAAACAGCATAAAAACGTGAAGAAATCATTTTTTATTGCCGAAATAAGATTTAGCGTTCATGGAAACGATTATCACCGAAAATTCACGTGTTTCATCGAAAACTGATACGAAATTGCGTTTTCTCTGGTAAATTTGAGTGAATGGGTGATTTTTCTTCGTAATTTCAGTTTTCACCACAAAACAGTATAAAAACGTGAAGAAATCCTTTTATATTGACGAAATAAGATTTGGCGTTCATGGAAATGATTTTCACCGAAAATTCACGTCTTGCATCGAACACTGATACGAAATTGCGTTTTCTGTGGTAAATTTAAGTGAAACGGTGATTTTTCTTCGTAATTTTAGTATTCACTGCCAAACAGCATAAAAACGTGAAGAAATCATTTTTTATTGACGAAATAAGATTTGGCGTTCATGGAAACGATTTTCACCGAAAATTCACGTTTTGCATCGAAAACTTATACGAAATTGCGTTTTCTCTGGTGAAATTAAGTAAAACGGTGATTTGTCTGTGTAATTTCAGTTTACACCACAAAACAGTATAAAAACGTGCATAAATCATTTTTTATTGAAGAAATACGATTAGCCGTTTATAAAAACGATTTTCACCGAAAAGTCTCGCTTATCATCGAAAACTGATACGAAATTTCGTTTCCTCTGCCAAATTTGAGTGAAACGGTGATTTTTCTTAGTAATTTTAGTATTCTCTGCCAAACAGCATAAAAACGTGAAGACGTCATTTTTTATTGACAAAATAAGATTTGGCGTTCATAGAAACGATTTTCACCGAAAAGTCAAGTTTTGCATCGAAAACTGATACGAAATTGCGTTTTCTTTGGTAAATTCGAGTAAAACGGAGATTTTTCTGTGTGATTTCAGTTTTCACCACCAACCTCTCTTTCTCTCTCTCCCCCCCCCCCCCCCCCCTCTCTCTCTCTCTCTCTCTCTCATCGAAAACTGATACGAAATTGCGTTTCCTCTGCCAAATTTGAGTGAATCGGTGATTTTTCTTCGTAATTTCAGTTTTCACCACAAAACAGTATAAAAACGTGAAGAAATCATTTTTTATTGATGAAATACGATTAGCCGTTTATAGAAACGATTTTCAACGAAATTTCACGTTTTTCATCGAAAACTGATATGAAATTGCGTTTTCTGTGGTAAATTTAAGTGAAACGTTGTTTTTTCTTCGTAGTTTCAGTTTTCACTACAAAACAGTATATATAATAACAGTATATCCAAAATAAGATTTGGCGTTCATAGAAATGATTTTCACCGAAAATTCACGATTTTCATCGGAAACTGATACGAAATTGCGTTTTCTTTGGTTAATTCGAGTGAAACGGTGATTTTTATTACACGCTTTATATTAGCTTCACTTGTATGTTTGTTTGTTTGTCTGTCAGTTTGTCAGTTTGTCTGTAACTCTCCTTTTTTTAACCCTTTGTTTCTTTTTTCTTTTATTTCTTTTAGTCCAATCGACTTGAAATTTGGTACTCGCGGGTTTTCGGGGCCGCTGATTACGATTCCACCCTCAAAATTTCAAAATTTAAAATGGCGGATCCAATATGGCGTACCGAAAATGCAAAAATTCATTCAAACCGCATGGTATTTGGTACGCGGGGGTTTTCGGGGTCGCTGATTACGATTCCACCCTCAAAAATTCTAAATTCAAAATGGCGGATCCAATATGACGGACCAAAAATGCAAAAACTCATTCGAATCGCTTGATATTTGGCACTCGGGGGTTTCCGGGGTCGCTGATTACGATTCCACCCTCAAAATTTTTAAATTCAAAATGGCGGATCCAATATGGCGGACCAAAAATGCAAAAATTCATTTAATCGCTTGATATTTGGCACCCGGGGGTTTCCGGGTCGCTGATTACGATTCCACCCTCAAAATTCCAAAATTCAAAATGGCGGATACAATATGGCGGCCAAAAATGCAAAAATTCATTCAAACCACATGATCTTTGGTACTCGGGGGTTTTCGGGGTCGCTGATTACGATTCCATCCTCAAAATTTTCAAATTCAAAATGGCGGATCTAATATGTAATAATACTAATATGTAATATAATATATATATAACATATAATATATAATATATAATATATGTAATATAATAATAATAATAATATGTAATATGTAATAATACTGTGATACTTCGTTCGAAAACGTACATACTGTAGATAGATACAGCTACTATTTATTAAAAATATAGTTTAAAAAAACTAAAAAAACACGCTTTTAAAGAATGTTGAACTAAAAAGTTAAAAATAAATATAGTTTAAAAAAACTAAAAAAACACGCTTTTAAAATATATCGAACTAAAAAGTTTAAAATAATTTTAAAAATAAAATTATGACAATAGTACATAAAAAATACTAGTATAATTGAGGGAAAAGCGTGGGGCGCTTGATATACGATAATTATAGCACAAAGCGCCACACGCTTTTCCCTCAATTATACTAGTATTTTTTATGTACTATTGTCATAATTTTATTTTTAAAATTATTTTAAACTTTTTAGTTCGATATTTTTTAAAAGCGTGTTTTTTTAGTTTTTTTAAACTATATTTTTCTGTGTAATTTCAGTTTTCACCACCAACCAGCATAAAAACGGGAAGAAATCATTGTCTATTGACGAAATAGGATTTGGCGTTCACAGAAACGATTTTCACCGAAAACTATTAAGAAATTGCGTTTCCCATGCCAAATTTGAGTCAAACGGTGATTTTTCTTCGTAATTTTAGTATTCACTTCCAAACATCATAAAAACGTGAAAAAATCAATTTTCATTGACGAAATACGATTAGCCGTTTATAGAAACGATTTTCACCGAAAATTCACGTTTTGCTTCGAAAACTGATACGAAATTCCGTTTTCTTTGGTAAATTCGAGTGAAACGGTGATGTTTCCGTGTAATGTCAGCTTTCACCACCAACCAGCATAAAATCGGGAAGAAATCATTGCCTATTGGCGAAATAAGATTTGCCGTTCACAGAAACGATTTTCACCGAAAACTAATAAGAAATTGCGTTTCCCCTGCCAAATTTGAGTGAAACGGTGATTATTCTTCGTAATTTTAGTATTCACTTCCAAACAGCATAAAAACGTGAAGAAATCATTTTTTATTGCCGAAATAAGATTTAGCGTTCATGGAAACGATTTTCACCGAAAATTCACGTGTTTCATCGAAAACTGATACGAAATTGCGTTTTCTCTGGTAAATTTGAGTGAATGGGTGATTTTTCCTCGTAATTTCAGTTTTCACCACAAAATAGTATAAAAACGTGAAGAAATCCTTTTATATTGACGAAATAAGATTTGGCGTTCATGGAAATGATTTTCACCGAAAATTCACGTTTTGCATCGAACACTGATACGAAATTGCGTTTTCTGTGGTAAATTTAAGTGAAACGGTGATTTTTCTTCGTAATTTTAGTATTCACTGCCAAACAGCATAAAAACGTGAAGAAATCATTTTTTATTGACGAAATAAGATTTGGCGTTCATGGAAACGATTTTCACCGAAAATTCACGTTTTGCATCGAAAACTGATACGAAATTGCGTTTTCTCTGGTGAAATTAAGTAAAACGGTGAT
Source organism: Rhimphoctona megacephalus (assembly GCA_963989365.1). Lineage (NCBI taxonomy): Eukaryota > Metazoa > Arthropoda > Insecta > Hymenoptera > Ichneumonidae > Rhimphoctona > Rhimphoctona megacephalus. Next base: position 21,076 of record CAXDIM010000135.1, on the reverse strand, counting down.
TTGTCTGTGTAATTTCAGTTTACACCACAAAACAGTATAAAAACGTGCATAAATCATTTTTTATTGAAGAAATACGATTAGCCGTTTATAAAAACGATTTTCACCGAAAAGTCTCGCTTATCATCGAAAACTGATACGAAATTTCGTTTCCTCTGCCAAATTTGTGTGAAACGGTGATTTTTCTTAGTAATTTTAGTATTCACTACCAAACAGCATAAAAACGTGAAGACGTCATTTTTTATTGACGAAATAAGATTTGGCGTTCATAGAAACGATTTTCACCGAAAAGTCACGTTTTGCATCGAAAACTGATACGAAATTGCGTTTTCTTTGGTAAATTCGAGTAAAACGGAGATTTTTCTGTGTAATTTCAGTTTTCACCACCAACCTCTCTCTCTCTCTCTCTCTCCCCCCCCCCCTCTCTCTCTCTCTCTCTCTCTCTCTCTCATCGAAAACTGATACGAAATTGCGTTTCCTCTGCCAAATTTGAGTGAATCGGTGATTTTTCTTCGTAATTTCTGTTTTCACCACAAAACAGTATAAAAACGTGAAGAAATCATTTTTTATTGATGAAATACGATTAGCCGTTTATAGAAACGATTTTCAACGAAATTTCACGTTTTTCATCGAAAACTGATATGAAATTGCGTTTTCTGTGGTAAATTTAAGTGAAACGTTGTTTTTTCTTCGTAGTTTCAGTTTTCACTACAAAACAGTATATATAATAACAGTATATCCAAAATTAGATTTGGCGTTCATAGAAATGATTTTCACCGAAAATTCACGATTTTCATCGAAAACTGATACGAAATTGCGTTTTCTTTGGTTAATTCGAGTGAAACGGTGATTTTTATTACACGCTTTATATTAGCTTCACTTGTATGTTTGTTTGTTTGTCTGTCAGTTTGTCAGTTTGTCTGTAACTCTCCTTTTTTTAACCCTTTGTTTCTTTTTTCTTTTATTTCTTTTAGTCCAATCGACTTGAAATTTGGTTCACGGGGGTTTTCGGGGCCGCTGATTACGATTCCGCCCTCAAAATTTCAAAATTTAAAATGGCGGATCCAATATGGCGTACCGAAAATGCAAAAATTCATTCAAACCGCATGATATTTGGTACGCGGGGGTTTTCGGGGTCGCTGATTACGATTCCACCCTCAAAATTTTTAAATTCAAAATGGCGGATCCAATATGGCGGACCAAAAATGCAAAAATTCATTCGAATCGCTTGATATTTGGCACTCGGGGGTTTCCGGGGTCGCTGATAACGATTCCACCCTCAAAATTTTTAAATTCAAAATGGCGGATCCAATATGGCGGACCAAAAATGCAAAAATTCATTTAATCGCTTGATATTTGGCTCCCGGGGGTTTCCGGGGTCGCTGATTACGATTCCACCCTCAAAATTCCAAAATTCCAAATGGCGGATGCAATATGGCGGCCAAAAATGCAAAAATTCATTCAAACCGCATGATCTTTGGTACTCGGGGGTTTTCGGGGTCGCTGATTACGATTCCATCCTCAAAATTTTCAAATTCAAAATGGCGGATCTAATACGTAATAATACTAATATGTAATATAATATATATATAATATATAATATATAATATATAATATATGTAATATAATAATAATAATAATATGTAATATGTAATAATACTGTGATACTTCGTTCGAAAACGTACATACTGTAGATAGCTACAGCTACTATTTATTAAAAATATAGTTTAAAAAAACTAAAAAAACACGCTTTTAAAGAATGTTGAACTAAAAAGTTAAAAATAAATATAGTTTTAAAAAACTAAAAAAACACGCTTTTAAAAAATATCGAACTAAAAAGTTTAAAATAATTTTAAAAATAAAATTATGACAATAGTACATAAAAAATACTAGTATAATTGAGGGAAAAGCGTGGGGCGCTTGATATACGATAATTATAGCACAAAGCGCCACACGCTTTTCCCTCAATTATACTAGTATTTTTTATGTACTATTGTCATAATTTTATTTTTAAAATTATTTTAAACTTTTTAGTTCGATATTTTTTAACAGCGTGTGTTTTTAGTTTTTTTAAGCTATATTTTTCTGTGTAATTTCAGTTTTCACCACCAACCAGCATAAAAACGGGAAGAAATCATTGTCTATTGACGAAATAGGATTTGGCGTTCACAGAAACGATTTTCACCGAAAACTATTAAGAAATTGCGTTTCCCATGCCAAATTTGAGTCAAACGGTGATTTTTCTTCGTAATTTTAGTATTCACTTCCAAACATCATAAAAACGAGAAAAAATCATTTTTCATTGACGAAATACGATTAGCCGTTTATAGAAACGATTTTCACCGAAAATTCACGTTTTGCTTCGAAAACTGATACGAAATTCCGTTTTCTTTGGTAAATTCGAGTGAAACGGTGATGTTTCCGTGTAATATCAGTTTTCACCACCAACCAGCATAAAATCGGGAAGAAATCATTGTCTATTGGCGAAATAAGATTTGCCGTTCACAGAAACGATTTTCACCGAAAACTAATAAGAAATTGCGTTTCCCCTGCCAAATTTGAGTGAAACGGTGATTGTTCTTCGTAATTTTAGTATTCACTTCCAAACAGCATAAAAACCTGAAGAAATCATTTTTTATTGCCGAAATAAGATTTAGCGTTCATGGAAACGATTTTCACCGAAAATTCACGTTTTGCATCGAAAACTGATACGAAATTGCGTTTTCTCTGGTGAAATTAAGTAAAACGGTGATTTGTCTGTGTAATTTCAGTTTACACCACAAAACAGTATAAAAACGTGCATAAATCATTTTTTATTGAAGAAATACGATTAGCCGTTTATAAAAACGATTTTCACCGAAAAGTCTCGCTTATCATCGAAAACTGATACGAAATTTCGTTTCCTCTGCCAAATTTGAGTGAAACGGTGATTTTTCTTAGTAATTTTAGTATTCACTACCAAACAGCATAAAAACGTGAAGACGTCATTTTTTATTGACGAAATAAGATTTGGCGTTCATAGAAACGATTTTCACCGAAAAGTCACGTTTTGCATCGAAAACTGATACGAAATTGCGTTTTCTTTGGTAAATTCGAGTAAAACGGAGATTTTTCTGTGTAATTTCAGTTTTCACCACCAACCTCTCTCTCTCTCTCTCTCCCCCCCCCCCCTCTCTCTCTCTCTCTCTCTCTCTCTCTCATCGAAAACTGATACGAAATTGCGTTTCCTCTGCCAAATTTGAGTGAATCGGTGATTTTTCTTCGTAATTTCAGTTTTCACCACAAAACAGTATAAAAACGTGAAGAAATCATTTTTTATTGATGAAATACGATTAGCCGTTTATAGAAACGATTTTCAACGAAATTTCACGTTTTTCATCGAAAACTGATATGAAATTGCGTTTTCTGTGGTAAATTTAAGTGAAACGTTGTTTTTTCTTCGTAGTTTCAGTTTTCACTACAAAACAGTATATATAATAACAGTATATCCAAAATAAGATTTGGCGTTCATAGAAATGATTTTCACCGAAAATTCACGATTTTCATCGAAAACTGATACGAAATTGCGTTTTCTTTGGTTAATTCGAGTGAAACGGTGATTTTTATTACACGCTTTATATTAGCTTCACTTGTATGTTTGTTTGTTTGTCTGTCAGTTTGTCAGTTTGTCTGTAACTCTCCTTTTTTTAACCCTTTGTTTCTTTTTTCTTTTATTTCTTTTAGTCCAATCGACTTGAAATTTGGTTCACGGGGGTTTTCGGGGCCGCTGATTACGATTCCGCCCTCAAAATTTCAAAATTTAAAATGGCGGATCCAATATGGCGTACCGAAAATGCAAAAATTCATTCAAACCGCATGATATTTGGTACGCGGGGGTTTTCGGGGTCGCTGATTACGATTCCACCCTCAAAATTTTTAAATTCAAAATGGCGGATCCAATATGGCGGACCAAAAATGCAATAATTCATTCGAATCGCTTGATATTTGGCACTCGGGGGTTTCCGGGGTCGCTGATAACGATTCCACCCTCAAAATTTTTAAATTCAAAATGGCGGATCCAATATGGCGGACCAAAAATGCAAAAATTCATTTAATCGCTTGATATTTGGCTCCCGGGGGTTTCCGGGGTCGCTGATTACGATTCCACCCTCAAAATTCCAAAATTCCAAATGGCGGATGCAATATGGCGGCCAAAAATGCAAAAATTCATTCAAACCGCATGATCTTTGGTACTCGGGGGTTTTCGGGGTCGCTGATTACGATTCCATCCTCAAAATTTTCAAATTCAAAATGGCGGATCTAATACGTAATAATACTAATATGTAATATAATATATATATAATATATAATATATAATATATAATATATGTAATATAATAATAATAATAATATGTAATATGTAATAATACTGTGATACTTCGTTCGAAAACGTACATACTGTAGATAGCTACAGCTACTATTTATTAAAAATATAGTTTAAAAAAACTAAAAAAACACGCTTTTAAAGAATGTTGAACTAAAAAGTTAAAAATAAATATAGTTTTAAAAAACTAAAAAAACACGCTTTTAAAAAATATCGAACTAAAAAGTTTAAAATAATTTTAAAAATAAAATTATGACAATAGTACATAAAAAATACTAGTATAATTGAGGGAAAAGCGTGGGGCGCTTGATATACGATAATTATAGCACAAAGCGCCACACGCTTTTCCCTCAATTATACTAGTATTTTTTATGTACTATTGTCATAATTTTATTTTTAAAATTATTTTAAACTTTTTAGTTCGATATTTTTTAACAGCGTGTGTTTTTAGTTTTTTTAAGCTATATTTTTCTGTGTAATTTCAGTTTTCACCACCAACCAGCATAAAAACGGGAAGAAATCATTGTCTATTGACGAAATAGGATTTGGCGTTCACAGAAACGATTTTCACCGAAAACTATTAAGAAATTGCGTTTCCCATGCCAAATTTGAGTCAAACGGTGATTTTTCTTCGTAATTTTAGTATTCACTTCCAAACATCATAAAAACGAGAAAAAATCATTTTTCATTGACGAAATACGATTAGCCGTTTATAGAAACGATTTTCACCGAAAATTCACGTTTTGCTTCGAAAACTGATACGAAATTCCGTTTTCTTTGGTAAATTCGAGTGAAACGGTGATGTTTCCGTGTAATATCAGTTTTCACCACCAACCAGCATAAAATCGGGGAGAAATCATTGTCTATTGGCGAAATAAGATTTGCCGTTCACAGAAACGATTTTCACCGAAAACTAATAAGAAATTGCGTTTCCCCTGCCAAATTTGAGTGAAACGGTGATTGTTCTTCGTAATTTTAGTATTCACTTCCAAACAGCATAAAAACCTGAAGAAATCATTTTTTATTGCCGAAATAAGATTTAGCGTTCATGGAAACGATTTTCACCGAAAATTCACGTGTTTCATCGAAAACTGATACGAAATTGCGTTTTCTCTGGTAAATTTGAGTGAATGGGTGATTTTTCTACGTAATTTCAGTTTTCACCACAAAACAGTATAAAAACGTGAAGAAATCCTTTTATATTGACGAAATAAGATTTGGCGTTCATGGAAATGATTTTCACCGAAAATTCACGTCTTGCATCGAACACTGATACGAAATTGCGTTTTCTGTGGTAAATTTAAGTGAAACGGTGATTTTTCTTCGTAATTTTAGTATTCACTGCCAAACAGCATAAAAACGTGAAGAAATCATTTTTTATTGACGAAATAAGATTTGGCGTTCATGGAAACGATTTTCACCGAAAATTCACGTTTTGCATCGAAAACTGATGCGAAATTGCGTTTTCTCTGGTGAAATTAAGTAAAACGGTGATTTGTCTGTGTAATTTCAGTTTACACCACAAAACAGTATAAAAACGTGAATAAATCATTTTTTATTGAAGAAATACGATTAGCCGTTTATAAAAACGATTTTCACCGAAAAGTCTCGCTTATCATCGAAAACTGAAACGAAATTTCGTTTCCTCTGCCAAATTTGAGTGAAACGGTGATTTTTCGTAGTAATTTTAGTATTCACTGCCAAACAGCATAAAAACGTGAAGACGTCATTTTTTATTTACGAAATAAGATTTGGCGTTCATAGAAACGATTTTCACCCAAAATTCACGTTTTGCATCGAAAACTGATACGAAATTGCGTTTTCTTTGGTAAATTCGAGTAAAACGGAGATTTTTCCGTGTAATTTCAGTTTTCACCACCAACCTCTCTCTCTCTCTCTCTCTCTCTCTCTCTCGCTCTCGCTCTCGCTCTCCCTCTCCCTCTCCCCCCCCCCCCCCCCCCCTCTCTCTCTCTCTCTCTCTCTCTCTCTCTCTCTCATCGAAAACTCATACGAAATTGTGTTTCCTCTGCCAAATTTGAGTGAATCGGTGATTTTTCTTCGTAATTTCAGTTTTCACCACAAAACAGTATAAAAACGTGAAGAAATCATTTTTTATTAATGAAATACGATTAGCCGTTTATAGAAACGATTTTCAACGAAATTTCACGTTTTTCATCGAAAACTGATATGAAATTGCGTTTTCGGTGGTAAATTTAAGTGAAACGTTGTTTTTTCTTCGTAGTTTCAGTTTTCACTACAAAACAGTATATATAATAACAGTATATCCAAAATAAGATTTGGCGTTCATAGAAATGATTTTCACCGAAAATTCACGATTTTCATCGAAAACTGATACGAAATTGCGTTTTCTTTGGTTAATTCGAGTGAAACGGTGATTTTTATTACACGCTTTATATTAGCCTCACTTGTATGTTTGTTTGTTTGTCTGTCAGTTTGTCAGTTTGTCTGTAACTCTCCTTTTTCTAACCCTTTGTTACTTTTTTCTTTTATTTCGTTTAGTCCAATCGACTTGAAATTTGGTACTCGGTGGTTTTCGGGGCCGCTGATTACGATTCCACCCTCAAAATTTCAAAATTCAAAATGGCGGATCCAATTTGGCGTACCGAAAATGCAAAAATTCATTCAAACCGCATGATATTTGGTACTCGGGGGTTTTCGGGGTCGCTGATTACGATTCCACCCTCAAAATTTTTAAATTCAAAATGGCGGATCCAATATGGCGGACCAAAAATGCAAAAATTCATTCGAATCGCTTGATATTTGGCACTCGGGGGTTTCCGGGGTCGCTGATTACGATTCCACCCTCAAAATTTTTAAATTCAAAATGGCGGATCCAATATGGCGGACCAAAAATGCAAAAATTCATTTAATCGCTTGATATTTGGCACCCGGGGGTTTCAGGGGTCGCTGATTACGATTCCACCCTCAAAATTCCAAAATTCAAAATGGCGGATGCAATATGGCGGCCAAAAATGCAAAAATTCATTCAAACCGCATGATCTTTGATACTCGGGGTTTTTCGGGGTCGCTGATTACGATTCCATCCTCAAAATTTTCAAATTCAAAATGGCGGATCTAATATGTAATATTACTAACATGTAATATAATATATATATATAATATATAATATATAATATATAATATATAATATATAATATATGTAATATAATAATAATAATAATATGTAATATGTAATAATACTGTGATACTTCGTTCGAAAACGTACATACTGTAGATAGCTACAGCTACTATTTATTAAAAATATAGTTTAAAAAAACTAAAAAAACACACTTTTAAAGAATGTTGAACTAAAAAGTTAAAAATAAATATAGTTTAAAAAAACTAAAAAAACACGCTTTTAAAAAATATCGAACTAAAAAGTTTAAAATAATTTTAAAAATAAAATTATGACAATAGTACATAAAAAATACTAGTATAATTGAGGGAAAAGCGTGGGGCACTTGATATACGATAATTATAGCACAAAGCGCCACACGCTTTTCCCTCAATTATACTAGTATTTTTTATGTACTATTGTCATAATTTTATTTTTAAAATTATTTTAAACTTTTTAGTTCGATATTTTTTAACAGCGTGTTTTTTTAGTTTTTTTAAGCTATATTTTTCTGTGTAATTTCAGTTTTCACCACCAACCAGCATAAAAACGGGAAGAAATCATTGTCTATTGACGAAATAGGATTTGGCGTTCACAGAAACGATTTTCACCGAAAACTATTAAGAAATTGCGTTTCCCATGCCAAATTTGAGTCAAACGGTGATTTTTCTTCGTAATTTTAGTATTCACTTCCAAACATCATAAAAACGTGAAAAAATCATTTTTCATTGACGAAATACGATTAGCCGTTTATAGAAACGATTTTCACCGAAAATTCACGTTTTGCTTCGAAAACTGATACGAAATTCCGTTTTCTTTGGTAAATTCGAGTGAAACGGTGATGTTTCCGTGTAATATCAGTTGTTACCACCAACCAGCATAAAATCGGGAAGAAATCATTGTCTATTGGCGAAATAAGATTTGCCGTTCACAGAAACGATTTTCACCGAAAACTAATAAGAAACTGCGTTTCCCCTGCCAAATTTGAGTGAAACGGTGATTATTCTTCGTAATTTTAGTATTCACTTCCAAACAGCATAAAAACGTGAAGAAATCATTTTTTATTGCAGAAATAAGATTTAGCGTTCATGGAAACGATTTTCACCGAAAATTCACGTGTTTCATCGAAAACTGATACGAAATTGCGTTTTCTCTGGTAAATTTGAGTGAATGGGTGATTTTTCTTCGTAATTTCAGTTTTCACCACAAAACAGTATAAAAACGTGAAGAAATCCTTTTATATTGACGAAATAAGATTTGGCGTTCATGGAAATGATTTTCACCGAAAATTTACGTCTTGCATCGAACACTGATACGAAATTGCGTTTTCTGTGGTAAATTTAAGTGAAACGGTGATTTTTCTTCGTAATTTTAGTATTCACTGCCAAACAGCATAAAAACGTGAAGAAATCATTTTTTATTGACGAAATAAGATTTGGCGTTCATGGAAACGATTTTCACCGAAAATTCACGTTTTGCATCGAAAACTGATACGAAATTGCGTTTTCTCTGGTGAAATTAAGTAAAACGGTGATTTGTCTGTGTAATTTCAGTTTACACCACAAAACAGTATAAAAACGTGCATAAATCATTTTTTATTGAAGAAATACGATTAGCCGTTTATAAAAACGATTTTCACCGAAAAGTCTCGCTTATCATCGAAAACTGATACGAAATTTCGTTTCCTCTGCCAAATTTGAGTGAAACGGTGATTTTTCTTAGTAATTTTAGTATTCACTGCCAAACAGCATAAAAACGTGAAGACGTCATTTTTTATTGACGAAATAAGATTTGGCGTTCATAGAAACGATTTTCACCGAAAAGTCACGTTTTGCATCGAAAACTGATACGAAATTGCGTTTTCTCTGCTGAATTTAAGTAAAACGGTGATTTGTCTGTGTAATTTCAGTTTACACCACAAAACTGTATAAAAACGTGAATAAATCATTTTTTTTGAAGAAATACGATTAGCCGTTTATAAAAACGATTTTCACCGAAAAGTCTCGCTGATCATTGAAAACTGATACGAAATTTCGTTTCCTCTGCCAAATTTGAGTGAAACGGTGATTTTTCTTCGTAATTTTAGTATTCACTGCCAAACAGCATAAAAACGTGAAGACGTCATTTTTTATTGACGAAATAAGATTTGGCGTTCATAGAAACGATTTTCACCGAAAAGTCACGTTTTGCATCGAAAACTGATACGAAATTGCGTTTTCTTTGGTAAATTCGAGTGAAACGGTGATTTTTCTGTGTAATTTCAGTTTTCACCACCAACCTCTCTCTCTCTCTCTCTCTCTCTCTCTCTCTCTCTCTCTCTCTCTCTCTCTCTCTCTCATCGAAAACTGATACGAAATTGCGTTTCCTCTGCCAAATTTGAGTGAATCGGTGATTTTTCTTCGTAATTTCAGTTTTCACCACAAAACAGTATAAAAACGTGAGGAAATCATTTTTTATTGATGAAATACGATTAGCCGTTTATAGAAACGATTTTCAACGAAATTTCACGTTTTTCATCGAAAACTGATATGAAATTGCGTTTTCTGTGGTAAATTTAAGTGAAACGTTGTTTTTTCTTCGTAGTTTCAGTTTCCACTACAAAACAGTATATATAATAACAGTATATCCAAAACAAGATTTGGCATTCATAGAAATGATTTTCACCGAAAATTCACGATGTTCATCGAAAACTGATACGAAATTGCGTTTTCTTTGGTTAATTCGAGTGAAACGGTGATGTTTCTGTGTAATATCAGTTTTCACCACCAACCACCATAAAATCTGGAAGAAATCATTGTCTATTGGCGAAATAAGATTTGCCGTTCACAGAAACGATTTTCACCGAAAACTAATAAGAAATTGCGTTTCCCCTGCCAAATTTGAGTGAAACGGTGATTATTCTTCGTCATTTTAGTATTCACTTCCAAACAGCATAAAAACGTGAAGAAATCATTTTTTATTGCCGAAATAAGATTTAGCGTTCATGGAAACGATTTTCACCGAAAATTCAAGTGTTTCATCGAAAACTGATACGAAATTGCGTTTTCTCTGGTAAATTTGAGTGAATGGGTGATTTTTCTTCGTAATTTCAGTTTTCACCACAAAACAGTATAAAAACGTGAAGAAATCCTTTTATATTGACGAAATAAGATTTGGCGTTCATGGAAATGATTTTCACCGAAAATTCACGTCTTGCATCGAACACTGATACGAAATTGCGTTTTCTGTGGTAAATTTAAGTGAAACGGTGATTTTTCTTCGTAATTTTAGTATTCACTGCCATACAGCATAAAAACGTGAAGAAATCATTTTTTATTGACGAAATAAGATTTGGCGTTCATGGAAACGATTTTCACCGAAAATTCACGTTTTGCATCGAAAACTGATACGAAATTGCGTTTTCTCTGCTGAATTTAAGTAAAACGGTGATTTGTATGTGTAATTTCAGTTTACACCACAAAACAGTATAAAAACGTGAATAAATCATTTTTTATTGAAGAAATACGATTAGCCGTTTATAAAAACGATTTTCACCGAAAAGTCTCGCTTATCATTGAAAACTGATACGAAATTTCGTTTCCTCTGCCAAATTTGAGTGAAACGGTGATTTTTCTTCGTAATTTTAGTATTCACTGCCAAACAGCATAAAAACGTGAAGACGTCATTTTTTATTGACGAAATAAGATTTGGCGTTCATAGAAACGATTTTCACCGAAAAGTCACGTTTTGCATCGAAAACTGATACGAAATTGCGTTTTCTTTGGTAAATTCGAGTAAAACGGCGATTTTTCTGTGTAATTTCAGTTTTCACCACCAACCTCTCTCTCTCTCTCTCTCTCTCTCTCTCTCTCTCTCTCTCTCTCTTTCTCTCATCGAAAACTGATACGAAATTGCGTTTCCTCTGCCAAATTTGAGTGAATCGGTGATTTTTCTTCGTAATTTCAGTTTTCACCACAAAACAGTATAAAAACGTGAGGAAATCATTTTTTATTGATGAAATACGATTAGCCGTTTATAGAAACGATTTTCAACGAAATTTCACGTTTTTCATCGAAAACTGATATGAAATTGCGTTTTCTGTGGTAAATTTAAGTGAAACGTTGTCTTTTCTTCGTAGTTTCAGTTTTCACTACAAAACAGTATATATAATAACAGTATATCCAAAACAAGATTTGGCGTTCATAGAAATGATTTTCACCGATAATTCACGATTTTCATCGAAAACTGATACGAAATTGCGTTTTCTTTGGTTAATTCGAGTGAAACGGTGATGTTTCTGTGTAATATCAGTTTTCACCACCAACCAGCATAAAATCTGGAAGAAATCATTGTCTATTGGCGAAATAAGATTTGCCGTTCACAGAAACGATTTTCACCGAAAACTAATAAGAAATTGCGTTTCCCCTGCCAAATTTGAGTGAAACGGTGATTATTCTTCGTCATTTTAGTATTCACTTCCAAACAGCATAAAAACGTGAAGAAATCATTTTTTATTGCCGAAATAAGATTTAGCGTTCATGGAAACGATTTTCACCGAAAATTCAAGTGTTTCATCGAAAACTGATACGAAATTGCGTTTTCTCTGGTAAATTTGAGTGAATGGGTGATTTTTCTTCGTAATTTCAGTTTTCACCACAAAACAGTATAAAAACGTGAAGAAATCCTTTTATATTGACGAAATAAGATTTGGCGTTCATGGAAATGATTTTCACCGAAAATTCACGTCTTGCATCGAACACTGATACGAAATTGCGTTTTCTGTGGTAAATTTAAGTGAAACGGTGATTTTTCTTCGTAATTTTAGTATTCACTGCCATACAGCATAAAAACGTGAAGAAATCATTTTTTATTGACGAAATAAGATTTGGCGTTCATGGAAACGATTTTCACCGAAAATTCACGTTTTGCATCGAAAACTGATACGAAATTGCGTTTTCTCTGCTGAATTTAAGTAAAACGGTGATTTGTATGTGTAATTTCAGTTTACACCACAAAACAGTATAAAAACGTGAATAAATCATTTTTTATTGAAGAAATACGATTAGCCGTTTATAAAAACGATTTTCACCGAAAAGTCTCGCTTATCATTGAAAACTGATACGAAATTTCGTTTCCTCTGCCAAATTTGAGTGAAACGGTGATTTTTCTTCGTAATTTTAGTATTCACTGCCAAACAGCATAAAAACGTGAAGACGTCATTTTTTATTGACGAAATAAGATTTGGCGTTAATAGAAACGATTTTCACCGAAAAGTCACGTTTTGCATCGAAAACTGATACGAAATTGCGTTTTCTTTGGTAAATTCGAGTAAAACGGTGATTTTTCTGTGTAATTTCAGTTTTCACCACCAACCTCTCTCTCTCTCTCTCTCTCTCTCTCTCTCTCTCTCTCTCTCTCTCTCTCTCTCTCTCTCATCGAAAACTGATACGAAATTGCGTTTCCTCTGCCAAATTTGAGTGAATCGGTGATTTTTCTTTGTAATTTCAGTTTTCACCACAAAACAGTATAAAAACGTGAGGAAATCATTTTTTATTGATGAAATACGATTAGCCGTTTATAGAAACGATTTTCAACGAAATTTCACGTTTTTCATCGAAAACTGATATGAAATTGCGTTTTCTGTGGTAAATTTAAGTGAAACGTTGTTTTTTCTTCGTAGTTTCAGTTTTCACTACAAAACAGTATATATAATAACAGTATATCCAAAACAAGATTTGGCATTCATAGAAATGATTTTCACCGAAAATTCACGATGTTCATCGAAAACTGATACGAAATTGCGTTTTCTTTGGTTAATTCGAGTGAAACGGTGATGTTTCTGTGTAATATCAGTTTTCACCACCAACCAGCATAAAATCTGGAAGAAATCATTGTCTATTGGCGAAATAAGATTTGCCGTTCACAGAAACGATTTTCACCGAAAACTAATAAGAAATAGCGTTTCCCCTGCCAAATTTGAGTGAAACGGTGATTATTCTTCGTCATTTTAGTATTCACTTCCAAACGGCATAAAAACGTGAAGAAATCATTTTTTATTGCCGAAATAAGATTTAGCGTTCATGGAAACGATTTTCACCGAAAATTCAAGTGTTTCATCGAAAACTGATACGAAATTGCGTTTTCTCTGGTAAATTTGAGTGAATGGGTGATTTTTCTTCGTAATTTCAGTTTTCACCACAAAACAGTATAAAAACGTGAAGAAATCCTTTCATATTGACGAAATAAGATTTGGCGTTCATGGAAATGATTTTCACCGAAAATTCACGTCTTGCATCGAACACTGATAAGAAATTGCGTTTTCTGTGGTAAATTTAAGTGAAACGGTGATTTTTCTTCGTAATTTTAGTATTCACTGCCAAACAGCATAAAAACGTGAAGAAATCATTTTTTATTGACGAAATAAGATTTGGCATTCATGGAAACGATTTTCACCGAAAATTCACGTTTTGCATCGAAAACTGATACGAAATTGCGTTTTCTCTGCTGAATTTAAGTAAAATGGTGATTTTTCTGTGTAATTTCAGTTTACACCACAAAACAGTATAAAAACGTGAATAAATCATTTTTTATTGAAGAAATACGATTAGCCGTTTATAAAAACGATTTTCACCGAAAAGTCTCGCTTATCATCGAAAACTGATACGAAATTTCGTTTCCTCTGCCAAATTTGAGTGAAACGGTGATTTTTCTTCGTAATTTTAGTATTCACTGCCAAACAGCATAAAAACGTGAAGACGTCATTTTTTATTGACGAAATAAGATTTGGCGTTCATAGAAAAGATTTTCACCGAAAAGTCACGTTTTGCATCGAAAACTGATACGAAATTGCGTTTTCTTTGGTAAATTCGAGTAAAACGGTGATTTTTCTGTGTAATTTCAGTTTTCACCACCAACCTCTCTCTCTCTCTCTCTCTCTCTCTCTCTCTCCCCCTCCCCCCCCCCTCTCTCTCTCTCTCTCTCTCTGTCTCTCTCTCTCTCTCTCTCTCATCGAAAACTGATACGAAATTGCGTTTCCTCTGCCAAATTTGAGTGAATCGGTGATTTTTCTTCGTAATTTCAGTTTTCACCACAAAACAGTATAAAAACGTGAGGAAATCATTTTTTATTGATGAAATACGATGAGCCGTTTATAGAAACGATTTTCAACGAAATTTCACGTTTTTCATCGAAAACTGATATGAAATTGCGTTTTCTGTGGTAAATTTAAGTGAAACGTTGTTTTTTCTTCGTAGTTTCAGTTTTCACTACAAAACAGTATATATAATAACAGTATATCCAAAACAAGATTTGGCATTCATAGAAATGATTTTCACCGAAAATTCACGATTTTCATCGAAAACTGATACGAAATTGCGTTTTCTTTGGTTAATTCGAGTGAAACGGTGATGTTTCTGTGTAATATCAGTTTTCACCACCAACCAGCATAAAATCTGGAAGAAATCATTGTCTATTGGCGAAATAAGATTTGCCGTTCACAGAAACGATTTTCACCGAAAACTAATAAGAAATTGCGTTTCCCCTGCCAAATTTGAGTGAAACGGTGATTATTCTTCGTCATTTTAGTATTCACTTCCAAACAGCATAAAAACGTGAAGAAATCATTTTTTATTGCCGAAATAAGATTTAGCGTTCATGGAAACGATTTTCACCGAAAATTCACGTGTTTCATCGAAAACTGATACGAAATTGCGTTTTCTCTGGTAAATTTGAGTGAATGGGTGATTTTTCCTCGTAATTTCAGTTTTCACCACAAAACAGTATAAAAACGTGAAGAAATCCTTTTATATTGACGAAATAAGATTTGGCGTTCATGGAAATGATTTTCACCGAAAATTCACGTCTTGCATCGAACACTGATACGAAATTGCGTTTTCTGTGATAAATTTAAGTGAAACGGTGATTTTTCTTCGTAATTTTAGTATTCACTGCCAAACAGCATAAAAACGTGAAGAAATCATTTTTTATTGACGAAATAAGATTTGGCGTTCATGGAAACGATTTTCACCGAAAATTCACGTTTTGCATCGAAAACTGATACGAAATTGCGTTTTCTCTGGTGAAATTAAGTAAAACGGTGATTTGTCTGTGTAATTTCAGTTTACACCACAAAACAGTATAAAAACGTGCATAAATCATTTTTTATTGAAGAAATACGATTAGCCGTTTATAAAAACGATTTTCACCGAAAAGTCTCGCTTATCATCGAAAACTGATACGAAATTTCGTTTCCTCTGCCAAATTTGAGTGAAACGGTGATTTTTCTTAGTAATTTTAGTATTCACTGCCAAACAGCATAAAAACGTGAAGACGTCATTTTTTATTGACGAAATAAGATTTGGCGTTCATAGAAACGATTTTCACCGAAAAGTCACGTTTTGCATCGAAAACTGATACGAAATTGCGTTTTCTTTGGTGAATTCGAGTAAAACGGAGATTTTTCTGTGTAATTTCAGTTTTCACCACCAACCTCTCTCTCTCTCTCTCTCTCTCTGTCTCTCTCTCTCTCCCCCTCCCCCCCCCCCCCTCTCTCTCTCTCTCTCTCTCTCTCTCTCTCTCTCTCTCTCTCTCTCATCGAAAACTGATACGAAATTGCGTTTCCTCTGCCAAATTTGAGTGAATCGGTGATTTTTCTTCGTAATTTCAGTTTTCACCACAAAACAGTATAAAAACGTGAAGAAATCATTTTTTATTGATGAAATACGATTAGCCGTTTATAGAAACGATTTTCAACGAAATTTCACGTTTTTCATCGAAGACTGATATGAAATTGCGTTTTCTGTGGTAAATTTAAGTGAAACGTTGTTTTTTCTTCGTAGTTTCAGTTTTCACTACAAAACAGTATATATAATAACAGTATATCCAAAATAAGATTTGGCGTTCATAGAAATGATTTTCACCGAAAATTCACGATTTTCATCGAAAACTGATACGGAATTGCGTTTTCTTTGGTTAATTCGAGTGAAACGGTGATTTTTATTACACGCTTTATATTAGCTTCTCTTGTATGTTTGTTTGTTTGTCTGTCAGTTTGTCAGTTTGTCTGTAACTCTCCTTTTTTTAACCCTTTGTTCCTTTTTTCTTTTATTTCTTTTAGTCCAATCGACTTGAAATTTGGTACTCGCTGGTTTTCGGGGCCGCTGATTACGATTCCACCCTCAAAATTTCAAAATTTAAAATGGCGGATCCAATATGGCGTACCGAAAATGCAAAAATTCATTCAAACCGCATGATATTTGGTACGCGGGGGTTTTCGGGGTCGCTGATTACGATTCCACCCTCAAAATTTTTAAATTCAAAATGGCGGATCCAATATGGCGGACCAAAAATGCAATAATTCATTCGAATCGCTTGATATTTGGCACTCGGGGGTTTCCGGGGTCGCTGATTACGATACCACCCTCAGAATTTTTAAATTCAAAATGGCGGATCCAATATGGCGGACCAAAAATGCAAAAATTCATTTAATCGCTTGATATTTGGCACCCGGGGGTTTCCGGGTCGCTGATTACGATTCCACCCTCAAAATTCCAAAACTCAAAATGGCGGATGCAATATGGCGGCCAAAAATGCAAAAATTCATTCAAACCGCATGATCTTTGGTACTCGGGGGTTTTCGGGGTCGCTGATTACGATTCCATCCTCAAAATTTTCAAATTCAAAATGGCGGATCTAATATGTAATAATACTAATATGTAATATAATATATATATTACATATAATATATAATATATAATATATGTAATATAATAATAATAATAATATGTAATATGTAATAATACTGTGATACTTCGTTCGAAAACGTACATACTGTAGATAGATACAGCTACTATTTATTAAAAATATAGTTTAAAAAAACTAAAAAAAACACGCTTTTAAAGAATGTTGAACTAAAAAGTTAAAAATAAATATAGTTTAAAAAAACTAAAAAAACACGCTTTTAAAATATATCGAACTAAAAAGTTTAAAATAATTTTAAAAATAAAATTATGACAATAGTACATAAAAAATACTAGTATAATTGAGGGAAAAGCGTGGGGCGCTTGATATACGATAATTATAGCACAAAGCGCCACACGCTTTTCCCTCAATTATACTAGTATTTTTTATGTACTATTGTCATAATTTTATTTTTAAAATTATTTTAAACTTTTTAGTTCGATATTCTTTAAAAGCGTGTTTTTTTAGTTTTTTTAAACTATATTTTTCTGTGTAATTTCAGTTTTCACAACCAACCAGCATAAAAACGGGAAGACATCATTGTCTATTGACGAAATAGGATTTGGCGTTCACAGAAACGATTTTCACCGAAAACTATTAAGAAATTGCGTTTCCCATGCCAAATTTGAGTCAAACGGTGATTTTTCTTCGTAATTTTAGTATTCACTTCCAAACATCATAAAATCGTGAAAAAATCATTTTTCATTGACGAAATACGATTAGCCGTTTATAGAAACGATTTTCACCGAAAATTCACGTTTTGCTTCGAAAACTGATACGAAATTCCGTTTTCTTTGGTAAATTCGAGTGAAACGGTGATGTTTCCGTGTAATATCAGCTTTCACCACCAACCAGCATAAAATCGGGAAGAAATCATTGCCTATTGGCGAAATAAGATTTGCCGTTCACAGAAACGATTTTCACCGAAAACTAATAAGAAATTGCGTTTCCCCTGCCAAATTTGAGTGAAACGGTGATTATTCTTCGTAATTTTAGTATTCACTTCCAAACAGCATAAAAACGTGAAGAAATCATTTTTTATTGCCGAAATAAGATTTAGCGTTCATGGAAACGATTTTCACCGAAAATTCACGTGTTTCATCGAAAACTGATACGAAATTGCGTTTTCTCTGGTAAATTTGAGTGAATGGGTGATTTTTCCTCGTAATTTCAGTTTTCACCACAAAACAGTATAAAAACGTGAAGAAATCCTTTTATATTGACGAAATAAGGTTTGGCGTTCATGGAAATGATTTTCACCGAAAATTCACGTCTTGCATAGAACACTGATACGAAATTGCGTTTTCTGTGGTAAATTTAAGTGAAACGGTGATTTTTCTTCGTAATTTTAGTATTCACTGCCAAACAGCATAAAAACGTGAAGAAATCATTTTTTATTGACGAAATAAGATTTGGCGTTCATGGAAACGATTTTCACCGAAAATTCACGTTTTGCATCGAAAACTGATACGAAATTGCGTTTTCTCTGGTGAAATTAAGTAAAACGGTGATTTGTCTGTGTAATTTCAGTTTACACCACAAAACAGTATAAAAACGTGCATAAATCATTTTTTATTGAAGAAATACGATTAGCCGTTTATAAAAACGATTTTCACCGAAAAGTCTCGCTTATCATCGAAAACTGATACGAAATTTCGTTTCCTATGCCAAATTTGAGTGAAACGGTGATTTTTCTTAGTAATTTTAGTATTCACTGCCAAACAGCATAAAAACGTGAAGACGTCATTTTTTATTGACGAAATAAGATTTGGCGTTCATAAAAACGATTTTCACCGAAAAGTCACGTTTTGCATCGAAAACTGATACGAAATTGCGTTTTCTCTGGTGAAATTAAGTAAAACGGTGATTTGTCTGTGTAATTTCAGTTTACACCACAAAACAGTATAAAAACGTGCATAAATCATTTTTTATTGAAGAAATACGATTAGCCGTTTATAAAAACGATTTTCACCGAAAAGTCTCGCTTATCATCGAAAACTGATACGAAATTTCGTTTCCTCTGCCAAATTTGAGTGAAACGGTGATTTTTCTTAGTAATTTTAGTATTCACTGCCAAACAGCATAAAAACGTGAAGACGTCATTTTTTATTGACGAAATAAGATTTGGCGTTCATAGAAACGATTTTCACCGAAAAGTCACGTTTTGCATCGAAAACTGATACGAAATTGCGTTTTCTTTGGTGAATTCGAGTAAAACGGAGATTTTTCTGTGTAATTTCAGTTTTCACCACCAACCTCTCTCTCTCTCTCTCTCTCTCTCTCTCTCTCTCCCCCTCCCCCCCCCCCTCTCTCTCTCTCTCTCTCTCTCTCTCTCTCTCTCTCTCTCTCTCTCTCTCTCATCGAAAACTGATACGAAATTGCGTTTCCTCTGCCAAATTTGAGTGAATCTGTGATTTTTCTTCGTAATTTCAGTTTTCACCACAAAACAGTATAAAAACGTGAAGAAATCATTTTTTATTGATGAAATACGATTAGCCGTTTATAGAAACGATTTTCAACGAAATTTCACGTTTTTCATCGAAGACTGATATGAAATTGCGTTTTCTGTGGTAAATTTAAGTGAAACGTTGTTTTTTCTTCGTAGTTTCAGTTTTCACTACAAAACAGTATATATAATAACAGTATATCCAAAATAAGATTTGGCGTTCATAGAAATGATTTTCACCGAAAATTCACGATTTTCATCGAAAACTGATACGGAATTGCGTTTTCTTTGGTTAATTCGAGTGAAACGGTGATTTTTATTACACGCTTTATATTAGCTTCTCTTGTATGTTTGTTTGTTTGTCTGTCAGTTTGTCAGTTTGTCTGTAACTCTCCTTTTTTTAACCGTTTGTTCCTTTTTTCTTTTATTTCTTTTAGTCCAATCGACTTGAAATTTGGTACTCGCTGGTTTTCGGGGCCGCTGATTACGATTCCACCCTCAAAATTTCAAAATTTAAAATGGCGGATCCAATATGGCGTACCGAAAATGCAAAAATTCATTCAAACCGCATGATATTTGGTACGCGGGGGTTTTCGGGGTCGCTGATTACGATTCCACCCTCAAAATTTTTAAATTCAAAATGGCGGATCCAATATGGCGGACCAAAAATGCAATAATTCATTCGAATCGCTTGATATTTGGCACTCGGGGGTTTCCGGGGTCGCTGATTACGATACCACCCTCAAAATTTTTAAATTCAAAATGGCGGATCCAATATGGCGGACCAAAAATGCAAAAATTCATTTAATCGCTTGATATTTGGCACCCGGGGGTTTCCGGGTCGCTGATTACGATTCCACCCTCAAAATTCCAAAACTCAAAATGGCGGATGCAATATGGCGGCCAAAAATGCAAAAATTCATTCAAACCGCATGATCTTTGGTACTCGGGGGTTTTCGGGGCCGCTGATTACGATTCCATCCTCAAAATTTTCAAATTCAAAATGGCGGATCTGATATGTAATAATACTAATATGTAATATAATATATATATAACATATAATATATAATATATAATATATGTAATATAATAATAATAATAATATGTAATATGTAATAATACTGTGATACTTCGTTCGAAAACGTACATACTGTAGATAGATACAGCTACTATTTATTAAAAATATAGTTTAAAAAAACTAAAAAAACACGCTTTTAAAGAATGTTGAACTAAAAAGTTAAAAATAAATATAGTTTAAAAAAACTAAAAAAACACGCTTTTAAAATATATCGAACTAAAAAGTTTAAAATAATTTTAAAAATAAAATTATGACAATAGTACATAAAAAATACTAGTATAATTGAGGGAAAAGCGTGGGGCGCTTGATATACGATAATTATAGCACAAAGCGCCACAC
>CAXDIM010000134.1:0-366911 GCA_963989365.1 Rhimphoctona megacephalus | reverse complement strand
TAACATTCAAAAAAAAATGTTTTCATTTTTTTCCTTATATTTAAAGAGTCAATAAATAATATGAAACCACTACTTAATTTGTTTCTTCATTTTTTACCTTACAAAATAATTTTCGAAATTTACGCCGTTTCGAGCGCGCCCAGGGGTATGTGTTCCCTTAACCTCTCGGCGCGTAAAAAACTTTTTTTTACCCTTAGTAATTAATGGTGGAGTTCATAGCAACAATTACGAATATATCACTTGCAAATACTTCCCTATCGTTTTCGTTGACTGTACGACCAGGCCGCCGCAAAGGCATCGCATAGCATTTTGCGAGGACATCGCCAAACGCGACCATAGAACTAACTCGACTGAGTGCTTGGCACTTGAAAACCCCAACTTCATTCGACGGAACACCGACGTTGTAGAACGATTCTACAGAATCGAATTTTTTCACAATGAGGTAAGTAGAATTCCGATAATCAATTATATTTTCAACTACGCATATTTCGACATTTTTGAGCAAACAGTAGCGGTTACGTTTCTTCGTACTTAAAATAAACTTTGGACTTTTTAAGCGGCGGAATTGAAGAATATCGTCAACTAAAATATTACGTGGTAGCGGTCCAGTATTGTGCCGATCGAGGGTGATCGGAGAATGATGATTATTCGTGCGCGGACAGAAACGAACTGCCCGAGCACGTTCCGCCCTCCTGTTAGCTATCTGCCGCAGAGACAAATGTGGCTTCCTAATGTACCGGCGAAAATATCGCATGGCGTTTTCGTACGGGAAAGTGGAATACTCGTCTGCCGGGCCAAGAAATTCAACATCATCGACAAGATGCAACAAACCATGAACGTTATAGCTGACGAAATCGTGACCATAAAGGCGCGCGCTTTGCGCAACAAAAAATTTCAGTGCCATCCTTGCGTACGCTAGATGTCGACGAGAAGGATTGGCAGAAACCAACACACGCGCAGCACTGCTTAGTAGAAGAAAATGATTATACAAATCAGTGGGTAATATACCATAGAGAACAACAGCTCCTGAATACAACAAAAATTGACGGAACTCGGTAGCCTTCCACCGAGCATAACGATCCAAAGAACGAGGCGAACGTGCAAATTCGCTGGGGAACCAATCGTACAAACGTTTAAGTCTTTCTGAAATTAAAGCGATGTCTCGGGCACATAACTTAGACGCTTTCGAAAACTTGCCGTCAACCCAAGCCATAATCATTCTCTTCATGACACCAAGATATAATAGATGCATAGGATCAAACGGAACTTGGGATACGGGACCCATGGGAAGATGCGCAAGGGGACTCTCGGCTGCGTGCCGATGATCGTCGTCGAAGTCGTTAAAATATTCCCGATCGTTTCGAGGTATATTGTCTATTTGTCCATAAGACAAGCGCGTGCCTAAATTTCGACCTTGAAGTTTGCATTTGGAACAGGGGTTGGTCGAGTTGTGGCCCATATGGCACAATATGAAAGAACGAGCGGGGGCATCGGCGATGAAGGCTCGAATAACGAGAGGATATTTCGACCCTTGGTAACAAATGCCTCCTTCTACTATGATTCGATTCACATCTTCATCGAAGAGTCTAAAAAACTCTATCGCACTTGTAGGTTTTTTCGGTCCTCTGTAAATGCCTATCACCCCTACCGAACTGTTTACGACGTTCGAGATTCTACACTGGATCGGCCATATTTGATTGTTGCCCGAATTATCAAGACTGGCTCCGTCCGTACTGAAATCCATTTCTAAACAAGCAGGAATTTTTTCTATCTCTATCGAATTAAGAATATCGTTGATCGCAGATTCTACTCCCAAATGGAGATATTGCCCCGGTTGTACGTCTAGCAATTCGACCGACTTGCGCGGAGTGCTCAAAAGCGTTTTTACAGACTTCGGAAGCCCTGAGAAACAGGAATGACTTTTCAACTCTTTAAGCAATTGATCCCCGGCACGGTGACTGATACTATTCTCGACTAGCCACGACGCCAAATTATCACGAAAGTTATTTCTGGAACCTGTAATCGATGTTTCCGAAAGTTCAGACTCCTCGCTAGTAGATTCTGTATCAAGACCCGATGCTTCAAGACCATCATTTCTATTATTGTCCTCGGCGACGTGAATACTAAAATTCGATGCAACGCTACTTGTCGAAACCGTGATTAAGGAATTAGTTGGCGAAAAATGAGGTTGTTCATTCCAAGGAGATGCGCCAGGTGAGCTACGATAATCGATTGTCACATGGGTAAAATTCTCGCTTATCGTCTGATCGACCTCCAACGGAGGATATTCACGCGTTTCATTCTCTGATGGGAGCAACCTATTTTTTCGAATTTCCCTCTTAATTGCACGTCGCTGCCGCGACGAAAAAGTTCTGAATGACTTTCGACCTCGAGACCTTTTGACGACCCGCTGCATTTTGCGACTTAACGTAAAAAAATAAGATATAAGCGTTATAAGCAGACTAATAAGCATGTAATAAAAAAAATTTCACTTCCTTTCGTTTGGTGAAACAGACGACCGCCGCGTACAAAATTGATACTCCGGACTCCTTCTGGGCTGAATAATGTGTTAAAACCAAGAGTAGAATGAGCAGAAAAGAGCCTAAGACAAATGACAGAGATGAAGAACCTGCAACTTTTTAGCAAAACAATTGAAACTTCGTAAAAAAAATGCAACTTTAAACTTCACAAAAAGTTTGTAAACGTCCCTTCAAAGAGCGTCAAATTTATTAAAACTTCACAATTGATCGATAATTGAAAATTGATAGGCTAGCAAACTTTTCTTTGCCAGAAGTAAGAAAATACTAAGGACTAATGTAGAACAGATTTTGAATCGAAAATGACTCTTGGTATATCGTGTGTGTGTGCGTGTGTGTGTGCGCGCGCGCGTGTGTGTGCGTGTGTGTGCGCGCGCGCGCGCGCGCGCGTGTATGTGTGCGTGTGTGTGTGTGTGCGCGCGCGCGTCTGTGTGTGTGTGTGTGTGTGTGTGTGTGTGTGCGCGCGCGCGCGTGCGAGGGGGCAGGGAACACAAATTTTAGTAACCTTTAACAAAATTTAATAATATTTACGAGCATTAATCAACTTTTTTTTAGCACAAATTTCAATAATTATTTTCATCTCTGTTCGATTCTTGGGAATATTTTCCAATCAACGCTATTCTAGAATTCTCAATCAATACGAAAAACAAAGTAATTGTGTGATTTTTTCCAAAGTTTAATTTTTTGCAGATTGTATAACGTACTATATTATTTGTCAAAGGAATTGATGGACGATTGTTCGAATTTCAGAAAAGCATCAAAGAATTTATTACAGATTGTTCGATTTAATTTTTTCGTAGGCAAGGCTTTCGTGGGACGATTCCTTTCGCTAACTCGTGTACCGGCACGACCTTTTAATGTCCTACCGTCGAGCAAGCAAATAGTGGCGTCTCAATTTCTAAAAGAAGGGACAGCGTTCTGCCGACAACGACGTCGCTGTTCGGCGTGAGTACAAATTGCAAACGATGGGGGTAAAATTTCATTCTTTTTCTCGCAAATACATCACGGAAAATTTTTCATTGCAAGAAAAACGTTTTAATAAGAGCGCTTTCGTTGAATGACATACTTTCAATCGTCAATGAGACAAACGAGGATACTTCGCTTTATAATATTAATAATAATGAATAATAATTGGCAAAAAAATCAAGTAAATACGAGAATTTATCGAATTGCTCGAGCGAAAATCAGAATTGAATTCTTCACGCGAATTCGAACCCAAATAATGTTTTTCAATAAACGCTGTTTCAGAATTTTCAATCAGTTCAAGAAATTTCCTTCACTCGAAGTGCGATTCCGTTTGTTCATGAAAACCTCCTTATATCCTTATTTGAAAAAGAAGCAAACACAGTAACCATTTTATTTTTCGAAATTTCATCGATCTCAACACAATTGAAACTCATGGAGAAAGGCCGTACAATACAAATTAAACCGCACGTCGATGAACGTGTGACAAAAAAAATCAGTTTTTACTCGAATATTTTGTCGAAACATGAAAACCTAATGATGTATAATACGAACATAAAAAGATAATGCCAAAAAGTTTTGTGTTTCAACCGCGTAAAACTCTTCTACATTTTTTTTTTTCAATACAATATGGAAAATGATTCGTTTCGAAATAATCGTAATATTTCTGCGCCCACGGATGTAATACTCAGTATGCGTATCAAATTTCGAAATAATGTGAGAAAACCGTTTGAATGAGAGCGTTCTCTGAGGGAAATATAATTTAAATCATCAATGAAGAAGGCAAAGACACTTCGCTTTGTAAAGTAGAATTCTATGAATCGTACGGTATCACAATTTAAAGTAGATAGATTATGGAGAGCAAAAAATTTGTTAATTTTGAGAAAAATTCAGTAAATTGAAACGTACGTTGAAAGTTCAATCATTTGCATTGGGATACGCGGAAAAAATGGCATTGATACACAACCAGAACAATTCATCAAAAAATAAAAGACAATATGGGAAAAAGTATCGTTGGAGCCTTTCGAGGTTGGAAAATACGTAAATGTTTCCTACTTACGTTCGATGAGTCCGTTTATCCGCAATCTATTGAATTTTCGTCTCAGATACGATTTCCTCAA
Organism: Rhimphoctona megacephalus; assembly: GCA_963989365.1. NCBI lineage: Eukaryota > Metazoa > Arthropoda > Insecta > Hymenoptera > Ichneumonidae > Rhimphoctona > Rhimphoctona megacephalus. Next base: position 362,290 of record CAXDIM010000134.1, on the reverse strand, counting down.
TCCTTTTTTTGTTTCAAGCGTATCGTGTGCCTTCACGATTTTTTAAAGATCCTGGAGACGTACAATGAAAAAACATTACTATCAGAAACAATGTAGGTGGTTGAATATCGTTTTAGTTTTTTTCCGTCATTATGTTTAAACAAAAATAATTAAAATCACGACACGAAAAATGTTTCGTACGAAGCGCCTCTTGACAATAAGTATTTTCGCTCGTAAATGCAAAAATAAAAGATATTACGTCTGATTATGCAAATTTCAATTGTGACGTTCAATTGTGATACTACTTGTTTGAAAAGAAACCAATAATCATTTTTATCATCGTCTTCAACTTTCGCGAGGAAAAGAAAACCAGGAAACATCCTGGCAAATCACGTTGAAAAATACCATAGTAACCGATATTTTCGGAATTATTCAGAAAGTCATATGATTTATCGATTGCATGGGAATTCGAAAATAAAAAATATCCGTACGAGAGACGACGTCCAATATAAAATAAACCGCACACTAATAAATATGTTGCAGGAAATAATTTTATTATGTAACGCGCAAACCTAATCAGAATAATTTAAACGTTGAATTTAACAAAAAGAAAAAAAATGGTATGGAAAAACGTGATGCCAAAAATTATTGTGTCTATATAACGGGAAAATGTTTTTTTACTTACATTCGATGAATCCGTTTTTTTTACTACCAAATCTCAATGGTTATTTTTTCGATGTCGCAGTCCTTCCTCGATACGATTTTTTTCGCACTTCTCTCCGTCAGACGCTCGTGCCCTGATACAAATGCTACCGATGAATGATCAAAAAAGAACGACTGTCGCGCAACAAGTGTGCTTACAGCTACGGGTGTGAAGGGAGGGGGGCGGCCGCTCGACGACACCACCACCGTTCCACAAATACAAAATCGCAAACAACGTATGCAAAAAAAATTAAAAATTATTTCACGCGATGCAGAAAAAAGCTAAACACCTTCGCTTTTGTTAAAGATCGAGCAAATTGTTTATTATTAATTCTACGCAATTTCCGCGGCCATTTAATTTCTTTACGAAAAATAAAAATGTATATCTAGATGTATAGCCATAATGAAAGCGCGTGTTCCCGAATGTACGATCGCAAAAAAAGAACTACGCTCGATATTTTGGTTTCGTTATTTTCCAACTTTTTCATCAATCTTTTTCTTTGTTACGAGGTTTTTAGAATTTTAGAAAAATATATCTGAACGATAGCCAGACCGTCGATTTTTTTTATCACGTGGACGATGCCTCGTGTACGAATAATCTAACAATGGCGTCATGACCGACTCGTCTAGCACGTGTAGAGGACAAACAAAACATTGACATGAATCGCAGTAGCGTGTACGAGACCTCACAGAAAAAACTTTTTCAGAATATTTTTTACGCAATGCACGGATGTTTTTTTTCTACATATTCACAATCTTTTTCCAAAGAAGAATATCCCGGGAATAAAAACATCGAAAGTTTTCAAGGTTACGCGGTACACACAAAAAAGCTTCGCTACTTACGCTTGCCGGGCTCGTTAATCGAAAAACTTTTTATTTTTCTCTTCAGAATCGGTTTACTTTATTTTCCTTTCCTTTCCTCTCCTTTATTCCTTTCTTTCGGTCCAATACGACTTTCGTTCACTATATTTATTCTCCTGGAATATCTGTACACGCTAATAAAACGTGATACTGTTCTTTCCACTGACTGCTTAGCCGTCGAAATGGCGAATGAAGGGATCGTCGCGAGATACGTTCTTGCCGGTTAAAAATATGGGCGGCTCCCACTGAACCACGGCTGCGCATTGCGACAGTAAAAAATCTTCAACATTGGCGGGAACAGAAAATTTTTCTTTTGTTTTCGAAATATCACAGTTAGATGATGAGAATTGTTTAATAAAGGTTTTTAAAAATTAACTTATTCAAGAAATATTTTTTTTTTAATAAAGAAATTCCAATACCTCTGTTACGACATAATTAATTCGAAAATTGCTCATTCAAGTAAAAATCAAATAAAAAGTTATGGACCGGACAAGTACTCTGTGCGTATACGCTCAACGTACGGTGGTGAACGTTCATCAAATTATTACCAATCAAACAAAACTGTGCTATCATGTACGAACATAAATTAAAGCCTTTTTTTAACATTACAAAAGTACGGGATCTTATGCGAAACTTCCTGTTCCTGCGTTTGTGTGTCGAGTTTTCGACTGGTTTCTGAATGTTTTTCGTTGTTTTAGCCACGGCGTAGGTAATGTTGTTTCATTAGGTCATATAAGTAAATACTATTTGGCAACATTGGTCGCGCCATAGCCAAAACAAAAGTAGCTACTCGACTTAGGAGATCCTAGAAGCAATGCACCAACTGCATGCCCTACGTTGCCGGTACGTCCATATTGATATCTTCTCAGTCACCAAAGAAATACTTGTCCTAGTACCGATATCAAAAATTTTACTGCTGCACGTAACTTACATGTCGATCTTTTTTCATTTTTTTTTAGACTTTTGATACTTCTTACACACCAATTAAAAGTGGCATTTTTCTCATCTTGATAATGCTGATTTTTTAATGTTTTGATTCTTGTTTTGTTCTGTGGAAATAAATTCAAAGTAACATTTATTGTGAAGTCTGGTTTTTTGGCTGGATATTTCGTGATCTATATGGTTGGTTTCCCTCCGGGATATGAATAAAATTAGTAAACATTAAACAAAAAAAATTAAGTGGGGTTTTGGACTTTTTGTGATATCATAGGGAAACGAAGGACCACCAATGTACTTGTCCAGGTTTTTTTCCCCGGGAGGGGATTTTTGCTATTTGTTAATGTTTTGTAATTGATAAAAGAATAAATTATTATGACGTTATTTTTTTCTCTATTCTACCAGGAATTTCATTCAAGAAATGATTATAGAGTTTCTGACATTGGGGTATATTTTTTTTAACAGCGTTCTGCAAATAGCAATTCATGTAAAGCCGTTTAATTGGATGCTGAATTAAGTTTTTCAATTCTTTTATGCCACATACTAGAATACATATTTTTTAACGCATAGCTCGAAATCATTCTGTTATCATTTATCATGATTTTTAATTGAATGCACAAGAAAATGGAAAGCAATCGATTGAGCTAATTGAAAAAACTTTTTGGAGCATTAATGCTTGAAGAAAATTATGTTTTCATTAAATACTTATACCTCTTATTATGAGAGAAAATAAAAAATTAACTAATGTAGTGAAAGATTCGATTGTTTCGTGATTTTTAGCCGAAAATTGAAAAAAAAAATGTGAATAATTATTTGTGGCAGCTGTTAAAATTTTTTCAGAGCGTCCAAATTTTGAACGAATAACACTTTCATCAAGCACTGACACTTCCTGCTATGAGAATAAACAAAAGAATTTTCATGCCGAGATTATCAACAAAAAATATTTTACAATACCAAAAAGTCGCTTGAGCACTATCTAAAAAATTTTTTAGACCACTTAAATTTTGCAAAAATTAGTTTTTCATAATGTACTAACAATTTCCGTTGAGGCCCACGAAAAAAAAATATCGATTTTTTTTGAACCACCCTAATATATATACATATATCTGTCTAAAAATCGACGATAAGTCGGTTTTTTTTGTACGCATTTATTTATGACTATTTGATATTGTTGGTGTAAAAACTAGATAGGAAAGAATGTAGGTTATTGATTGAAATGATTATGTATGAATCTGAATTGTCAAGTAAAAAAATGTGTTCAACATTGTCATTGTATAAAATAAGTCTATGCGTGTGTAAATTTATAAAATAAATGTGAACTAAATGATTAATTGTTTCAATTCTTATCGCATTTCAAAGTCCACGAAATTCGTAGCAAATCATGCTTGACACAGCACAACTAATAACTAACAAGGAAACCTTCCCAGGTGTACCCCGCCGATTTTGTTCCGCTTGGAGTATGTTATTCTACATTGAAATATAAGAGACACATATTTTTTTTTCGCGGAAACTCATATTTAAGGGGTGAAACACACCCCTAAAGTTGAGGTCTCCTAGGGGAGGTTGTTCAGTTCCATATATATGCAGACAAGGGGGCAAAATGAAACCAATTGCATTCAATGCTTCATAAAAAGTTATGACTACTCGATTTTTTTCAGCCCTGAGGGGGTGAATAAGCCGAAGTTATAGGGGTTGAAAATTAAAAAAAACGTTATAACAAATAGAATATGCTCGATATGGAAGTGAAAAAAATTGCATAATTAATAGTTTCAAAAGTTAAGAGATACTTGTTTTTGCATTTTTTGAAAAAATGCATCCTTAAGGGTGTACTACCCTTACATCCGAATACCTTTACTTTCTGTAGATACGTATTTTTTTAAGTATCTATCTGCTAAAAATATTCTGTCGGATATAGAACATATCGTGAAATTGTTTAAAAAGATTGTTATCAACATAAAAAAAAAATCCCTTGAAAATAATCGATAGAACATATGATTCAGGCATTGCAGATAATGAAAATTCTTTTCTTGAGAGATCGAAAAGTAGCTTTTTTCGCAATTTTGTTTCAACCGAGTTTTTGATGTTTCATTAAATCACTCTTAAAGAATACATGATGAATTCTTAACGTTATTTTCATTTTTTACACTGTTTTTTTTTCCATCATTGAAAATGTCCTATAAAATAACGATGTGCACGATTGTAACCGTAATTATTGTCTGAAACAAAATTTTAAAAAGATTATTAATTTACATGTGTGTCACTATTTTGCTATGGAGGGTTTGTTTTTATTTTTATTTCTTTATTTTTTATTATCAAAAAACTGTTGAAAAAATCGGCTAAATTCGTTCTCGTTTTGTTAGAGAAAAAGAAGTTTGTTATACACGTGATGTTTGTTGTTACAATCACGTAGCAGTAAATGAACTGATATGTTTTATCATTTCGAACCTTACTTTGTATATGTTCGTTAGCCCTGCTTATTAGCTGTCTAATTCTTTGAGTTGATATTCTACTTCACCTATCATTGAAAGAAGTTTCAAAATACGTTGATAAGAAATATATAACTATTATCTGCCTCTGCCTCTCTTATTTGACATATGATGGCCTGTGCTACGCTTATAAGTCGCGTTCTTCAGAAATTGCTGCAATTCGATAAGTGCGAGTTAGAAGGAATTTATCTCGTGATAAAATAATATCAACAATGAAAGGCGTGTATAGCTCTGTGTTTTGTTTGCAATCAAAGGTTGTTAAAAGTTCCATAAGTTAAGAAATCAAGTGTATTTATTATCAAAAATGAAAGTGAATCCGCTTAATGTGATACGATTAGTTTTGGCACATTTTCAAGCCCTAAATATACCTGAAAGCCCTATAAATAATGATGAAATACAATTAAAAGAAAGCATTGAAAATATATTAACGAATGCTATGCAAGATTACATGGGCGTCGAAACAATTGTAGAAGATTCATTATATTTCCAAGAACTTTACAAAGATTGGGATATGAAAATAGTAGAAGACGAAGAATGGGGATCGGCAATCAATGATCCGGTACTACCCCCGGATGTTTGTACTATTGATGATGAATCTGTTTCGTACGAGTATAAATCGAGGGCAGTTAACTATTGGAGAAGTGGCAAAACTAAAAATTTGAGCCCATCAAGTGTTAAGGGTTTACATACGTCCAGCAGCGCCTAAAACGCGCTTAAAGAAAAACTGTTTTTAGAAGAGATAGCAAAAGAAATTAATAAAAATAATTTTTACACATTGTTTATTAGTATTAAAACTTTATAAAAAAATTTGTTTCATTTTTTTCAAAAATTACAACATAAAAAATCACGTTTCCCGAAGCACTATGAAAGAAAAGTTGATTCACGGTCTCCATCATTTCTTATTGAAATGCTGATGGATCTGCAAAACGTAAAAAAATTCTTGTAAAATAAAGTTGTAGTTATAGTCTGTCGAGCCGGATTTTTGAAATTCGAACAATTTTGGCAATTTACGGCAGTTTAAAAAAAAGTGTGCATTTTGTGTCATAAATGTCACACTTTAATTATGTTTATAAAATTTTTTAATCACAACATCAAAAATCCGACTCGACAGACTATAGAGAAAACAATTTCGAATATTTAAAAAAAAAGCATCAAAAAATATTAAAAACTGTATGAGTTATCATGCAGACCGTGCCAGAAAAAGTAGTTTTGAGAAAAATGCATTTAAAGTTTCGTGACTGCCCAACGTGACTGCGTTGAGCAGTCACGTTTTCTATAATAACTTTCGATCTATAGGGAATTTGTGCAATCGACTTACACATAAATACGCCTAAAACTATAGAGAATAATAATCTGTAAAAAAAAAAATCGATTTTTTGAAAATTCTGGACGTATGTAAGGCCTTAAACAAAAATTTAGAGTAGGACAATCAGTGGCTCAATTAAAAAGATGGGCTAAATATTTAAATAAAGGTGGAACTTATAAAAAAAAAATAGCTAAAATTTGTGAGTACACTTTAGCCAATTTTAAAGCTGCTGTTGATGCTGGTCTTATGGTACATGACATCGACTTGAAAAAATGGGCAATGCAAGCACAAAAAGAAATCGGTCATGAAGATGTACGTTTTAAGGCGTCAGACAAGTGGGTACACTCATTTAAGAAAGCTCATAGTATTGTTTCCAGAAAAATTAGTAAATTTATCACAAAAAAAATTATTGAAAATGCAGACAATCTGCGAAAGCTTGCTGAACAATTTGTTTCTGAAGTGAAGAACGATATAGAAGAATATGGGTTATCGAACGTCTACAATTCGGACCAAAGTGGTTTCCAATTAGAAATGCATTCTGGAAGAACATTAGCGGTTGAAGGAGAGAAACAAGTTGAATGCCTTGTACAATCAATTGCTTCTACAATACATAGTTATACGATTCAGCCCACTGTAGCAGGTGACGGAAGGCTTCTTTCTCCGCTATTCCTGGTTTTGAAAGAGCCAAGTGGTAAATTTGGTCCAATAGTGGAATCGTCACTATTCAGACCAGAAAACGTTTACATAGAAGTATCGAAATCTGGAAAACTCACTTCAGGCAATAATAAAAATTATTTTTTTAGAGAATTCCTTATATTGACACATAAGATACTGTTTATTTCTTGCAACGAAGCAAATTGAAAAATTAATTCATACTTTCAGAACATTTTAAAACCTGGCTACAAAATGTCTTCTTCCCCCAAGTTGGTTCAAACAGTATTTCATTAATTGACTCCTGGACTGGACATTGCCCTCGAGCTGTGGACGAAGTGAAACCTCGGGATAAAAATATAAAATTAAGAAAAATACCGCAGGGTACAACGGGAAAGATTCAACCTTTGGATGTTTTTCGCTTCAGGATATGGAAAAATTATGTGAAACATTTTTCTGACAATGTCATATTAATGGATTATGATTTAAATTTACATTTACGAAATAATATAATTAAGCTTCAGTCACTTGTTCACAACCAATTATCATCTCCACGATATGTACACTTATTTAGGCATTCATGGTTCAAAAGCGGTTATAATGAATGGCGACCGGAGAATTTTGAAAACCCTGTAGATTTTAGTTTTAAAACTTGCAAAGCGCATTGTGATGTACCCGGATGTCAAAATATTGCTGTTGTTAGGTGTTGTTAGGGGTAGTCGGTCTGTAAGACGTTTGAGGTGTCGGGCCACCTACGGGTGAGGTACTAGTATCCGAGTCTTGCAGAGGGTAGACCACATGGCGGCTACCCATAAAACTCGCATGGTTATCAGATTCGTCTATGACCTCTAGAGTTAGAGCAAAGTAGCGACTGACGAGTAGAGAGATGTGGTAGAGGTAACGCGAAAGTGTCCTCGACCGTGACTCGTCGCGGTTGCAGAGGTAGCTTTGCTAATAACGAGTACTGGGGGGAGGGGGAGCCCCACGAACTTGCCACTCGTGCCCCCTCAACTGGTGACGGTCTCTCAGGGGCGTGGGCTAGAAAGTCAAGCCCGGACCAAGGGTTCACCCGGGGCAGCCAGGTGTAAATTGGGAGCTGTTGAACGATAGTGCGCTGGCAGGGCGTGATCTCTGCCCCACGCACTTGGGTGCCGTGTTGTAGCCAATAGGCGGAGACAGCACGTTAAATACAAAGGTGTGCTTAATGTTGTTAGGTGTTCATGGTGTAAAAAATCATTATGTTTCCAACACTTTTTTGACGATTTCCACTATTGTAAAGAATATAATGAATAATTTCATTTGTCAATCAAAAATACATCTGTACAAAATACAGCATACAAAATATAATAAAAACAATGATACAATAATTAGAAATATGAATATGGTAACAATGTGATTGAAAAGAATTTTCATTATCTGCGATGCCTAAATCATATGTTGTAATGATTATTATATATAACGAAGACGAAATCGCAATTTTTTTATTAAAACAATTTTTTTCAAGGGATTTTTTTTTATGTTGCTAACAATCTTACATCCATTAATATATCCAAAATATATTAAGATATCCAAAAGAATATTTTCTAGCAGATAGATACTTAAAAAGATACGTATCTACAGAAATTAAAGGTATTCGGATGTAAGGATAGTACACCCTTAAGGATGCATTTTTTCGAAAAATGCAAAAACATGTATCTCTTAACTTTTAAAACTGTTAATTATGCAATTTTTTTCACTTCCATATCGAGCATATTCTATTTGTTATAACGTTTTTTTAATTTTCAACCCCTATAACTTCGGCTTATTCACCCCCTCAGGGCTGAAAAAATCGAGTAGTCATAACTTTTATTAAGCATTGAATGCAATTGGTTTCATTTTGCCCCCTTGTCTACATATATATGGAACTGAACAACCTCCCCTAGGAGACCTCATCTTTAGGGGTGTATTTCACCCCTTAAATATGAGTTTTCGCAAAAAAAAAAAATATGTGTCTCTTAGATTTCAATGTAGAATAACATACTCCAAGCGGAACAAAAACGGCGGGGTACACCTGGGGAGGTTTCCTTGTAAGATAAACTGAACAAAACAACTGAAACTTTTACAAGCCTTCATCTTTATTGTAAACCTGAATCTCAGCGAAAAGTGACCGCGATATTTATTTTTATCAATTTGAAGCTTACAGCTTCAATATTGCAAATCAATATTTATGAAAGTTATAAAGGTTTGAGACTTGTGGATGGATTTGAAAGATTAGTTGTTTTTTTCAAATAGCAATTTTTCTTATACCATGAGGAAACTACTGATCAGCTTTTCATAATGGTCTGCTGTTTAAAAATAATCAATGATTAATAACTTTTCTTATTAATCATCGATTTTTTTTTAATGCTTCATTAACTTTAGAATCGGCGCCGCGGGTAGAATTATTTTTTTAAATATCTTCTGTAATATTCGCAGACCACATCTTTTCAGCTGAGAAATTATTTTTTTCCAAGTGAATCATAAACCATTGTTTACCTCATCGTACGCAATAAATGTATAAAAAGGGTAATTCCCGTATTCTCCGATAAAACCGTATTCACTGATGAAAAAAAGTCTCCAGCATGATTTTCACCAACTACACGTCTTTCAGTCGGTGAAAATCATGCTAGAGACTTTTTTCCGATATGGTTAAATCGTCGAAACAAAAAAAAAGTTACGCGTTAAATCTCCATCAGAGAATACGGTACATAGTTTCTTTTTCTCGAAATATCAAACCTTTCGGAGGGAACATGCTTTTTCGCTATCTCTATCGCATTCATGCATAACATGAAAATCTGACAGATTGCCAGAAAGGCCGTTTTGAGATAGCTTGACGTATCCTTTTTAACATCCTTCAGCTGCTCATTGAAACAAAATTAATCAACCATACAAAAGCTTTTATTCAAAAACACAACAATAGCTCAATCCAATTTCTTGTATAACTTCATGGCACTCTGCGGAAAAAAAAACACGAAACCATTCGAGTCTTTGTATTTTCTTCCAACTGCATGGTATCGTTAAAAGTATGTGAACCCACGACATCCTCAAATTTTTGTAATCTATTGGACCGCAACAGTTAAATATGTAACTTTATTTAAAACAATAAAAAAATAACCACATCTGTGTGTATGGAATTTTTTCCATTTTCATCATGGCGCATGTCATTTCGGGTTATGCTGTCAAAAGATTTTAAAAGTCAGCTATTTTGTTGTTTAGCCTTATTTTTTGTAAGACAACAGAGATGAGCAACTATAATTTGAGAACTAATAAATAATAATTAGAGGAATTAAAATAATGATAATAATTTAAAAATAAAATAATTAAATCTAATTTAAATAAAAAGTATTAATTAATTTAAATTCAATTTAAAAATAATTTAAAAACTGTCAGGACTGAAAACCGAAGAATAGTTTTTAATAGTTGAACCATCGAGAACCAGAAGTTTCAAAAAATCTCAGGATTGCAGGTATAATTTCGCACACTTCATATATTGATACTATGAACTTGAAAAAAGCGAATACTTCAGGGGGCATGTCCATTTATGATCCATTTAGGATGCTAAAAATCGTATGAAATTCTGGAATTTTATGTCCAAGGAACAACTATGTTACACTTTTGAAACTTCGGCATTTGATTATACATACTTTGAAATATCGAAACATATTTTTTTGTAAACAAAATGATTGGAAACCATCGATATATGGTACTGATTTTCGAGAAGGGCTGCGGGTGACTTCGAAAATGGTTAAAGATCTAGTTTTCGTTGTATTTCACCCGTCAACGGTAGCACGACGAGACTTTCTCATACTTCTATTAAGGGGTTATATGGGTTTTGTAAGGCAAAAAAAACATTTTCTCTAATCATTTTTTTAAATACATAGAATAAAAGATAATAAATAAAAAATAAATAATAGAATAAATAGAATAATCAAATAAAAAAATAGAATAAATAATTTTATCCAAACTTTGAGCATATAAAAGAACAAAATTGGAACAATATTTAAAAAAAATTACATCCAAAAATTTCGAAAATTCAGCCGTCGGGAACTGGTTTTCAGAAACTCCTTAGAAAAAACTATTCTCGCGGTGATCACGATAACTCATGATAGCTTTATCTAAAATCGAAAAACCAAATATATTCTGTTAGTAGATGAGTATAGCTCGTGACTGAATGAAGGTTTTTAAAAAAATCGGAATTTGAAATTTTGGTATAGTTGTATGCAAAACAGTATGATTTTCGGTAAAATCTAGACCATGTAAAATAAGTTACCTTGTAAAATAAGTTGTGATCAAAGAAAAAAAACCTTCGTTCAATCACTAGTCAATTGTATCTAGAAGAAGTGTGCAAAATTTCAACAAGATCGGTGTATTAGTTTTTGAGAAATCGTGTCCACCGACTTCAAAAATACAGTTTTGAGAAAAAAGCGATTAAAGTTTAAAGTAGGAGTAAAACGGAGAATTTTTTTTTTTTAATGTACATGGAATCGTCGATTCCAGCCCCATAAAGCAAAGGTCCTGCTGTGGCTGCAATGTGCAGGGCGTCCTTTTTCTCTTGCCTGAGACGAATTCTTGCCTCTCGAGTCCCAGCCTCAGCTCTTTCCTCGGCTATGAGTATGCGATGTACATCTTCTTTCCGCGTATACTCGTGACTATTTCGGCCAAGTTTATCCATACCGTGCAAAATAATAAATAGAACTGAGATTCCATTGTTGAAATTGCAGGCAGCGATTAATGCCAATTCATTAATAAGTCAACTATTTTTGAACCAGCAGAAAGTATTTTTGGAGTGATTTTCCAAATGAGCTCGTTCAAATTCTCATTATCATTTTGCGTGAAACCACCAACACACCGCTCTAAAAGCATATCCTTCCTAAGCTCTTTATAAATGGGCTGATAAAACATCACTCGGCAATAGAGCGTAATCGTGCTTGAATTATGATAGAGCATTCGTATCTGAGGCACGCTGCCAAGCGCACCATGAGTCAGCGCTGCTCGGGCACTTTTTGTGCTCTCTCTCCTAGAGTTTTACTCTGATTGACTTGAAACTTTGGGAAAATATTCTTAACATGTTGTACTATTAGATAAAAAATTTAAAAAAATGAATTTTTGAAATTTCAAAACCCATGTAAGCCCTTAAAACGATAATTGTTCGAATTTTTGGAACGGTACAAGCATTCCAAATTCTTTGTATCTTCACCGAATGTACTCTTCTGTACGAAGAATAGGTTGAAATTTTTTTAAAGTTCGATTCGATTATTTTTTTATATACATTTTGTATAGTATAAATCATCGTTGTACTTATGGTTTTTAAGAAATTAAAATGTTTGAAAGCAACAATCACTGTACCAAAATCATTACCAAGTATCAATTTATTACATTAAGCATTTGAGACTATATGTAAAAAAATCTCTCATCACGCGATCAGCGTTTAAAGTGTAAATAGCGCTACCATTGATGGGTTAACTGAAACTAATGTGGTTGGAAATTCTCATCGTTCGCATTCATGATGATCAACTGACATGAGTGTAGAAACCATAAAAAAATTAGAAATAGGAAGGGCGCACACTCGTGGAAAAAACAATTTCATTTACGAAGCAATTTTTATTATAATTAACTGTTGGAAAATAATGTTCCTGGTGATTTTTTGGGACAATTAGGTCTAATTAATGAATACTGATATAGTTATGTGCAAAATTCGATAAAGACTGGCTGAATAGTTTTTGAATGACAAATTCAGCCAATTTGAAAAATGTAGTTTAAAAAAAACCGTCTTATCACGATATGGTTTCAAAACCTACCGGCTGATCGGTAATTCCAAGGCCATGTATCAGTCCTTGACATTCCTGGCAGATCTGATTTTTCTTCATTAATTACCATCAGCATTTCGAGGGGAAAAAAGTCGAAAGTTAGAATTTGATTTGCACCTTTAAATAGTTTACTTTTATGTAAAGTAGCATAAGGTGTCATAGAAAAATTATAATTCGGCTATTTTTTTTAGGATTCAAAATGTTAAATTTGTTCTAATCATCAAAAAGGAAGGTATATTTTTCTTGCTTTGCTTACGCAGAAAAAGATGTCAAAAGTAGCCCTGAATTAGTTCTGAAAAATGGTTTACGGGTGAAGATATGATCTTCAAACCATACGTAACAGATTCATTGAAAAAAGTTTTGCATGTTTCAGAATTCGATGATAAAAAATGTTGATATTGTTTTTCACACTTCTTAGTTTGAAAAATATCATTCAAGGAAAAAATATCCGAATGGGGATTCAAAAACTCGGAGATCCGAGATTGTAAGAAAATCTGAAGTATGCGTGAATTATAGCGGTCCTTGGATTTTGTATACCACTGCAATAGTTTCGGCCGTTACAAGCGCCTACTCGAAACATTTTTTTTTTAATTACTTGGAATGATTGTACTATATTGCTATTGTACTGCGATCGCAAAATAGTATATTGTCTGAGCCCCATTTATGGTAAGAAGGAATATTGAAATGCCGTCAAAATTGCATTACTGTGACGTTACTGTGAACGCTAGATACACACATTAATATAGCACCTTGACGGTACAATTTATTTCGAGTGATCAAGGGCGTTGAAGCTTCTCCCTCCGGCCACTGAGTGGCGCAGAACCAAGTCTGTTCCCGAGCGCGCATCATCCGCCTGGAGTGCATATACTCTCGGAGCTGAAGTATATCGTGACCGTCCGAAAAGATGGTCTTATAAACATTTTTGAAACTGCCATGGACTACAACGCTGTTAAGAATGAACAGTGATGCCTAAGCAAATTGAAAGGTAGTATATCGATACCTTTTGAATTGCAGTTTACCATTTTGGGCGTTCTCGATATGTCGAAGAGTTTTGGTTCAAGAAAATCGGTAAATACACTGTTATGAAGATCAGATAAGTTTTACTAGAATACAAAGTTCCTACACATAGTGAATAAATAAACTTGTTGATTGTTTCATTTTAATGTACAAATTGGATATTCTCTTATTTCAATTGAATTATTTTAGGTAACAATTTTACTACAGACAAATGAATAATCTTACACATATTTGATTAGTCGATAATTATACTGATTTGCGGTTGCACAGTGTCACCATCGTTTGGTTAGGTTCCAACCGTTCCATGTGTTACTCAAACAGAACGTTACGTGATGTTGAACTCTAACGCAAAAATGCCGTTGAAACAAAACGCTACAATGCTGTTTAAAGCCCGCTGCACACGACGCTTGTTTTCGTGCTGGATTTCGTGCATGATATACTTTTGTATATCTATCTATATATATATATATATATATATATATATATATACACAAAAGTATATCATGCACGAAATCCAGCACGAAAACAAGCGTCGTGTGCAGCAGGCTTAACTTAACGCTAGGATGCTGTCACAACCAAACGCTAGGATACCGTTTGAACGGCAGCACTGAGTGACGTCATCTTTGCGTCAATCGTGCGTCATTCGATAACGCTACTCGCTAACCCAAAAGAAAGATGAAAATAGCGAAGTAGAAATCTACGTTACTTTCGTTACAACGTGAACGACACGCGGAAATGCTAACGTGTTTCTGGCGGTTTCCTAACGTAATTTGGCTATCAGGGAAGAGACTCGGTAAAGTCTCGGGACAAGTACATTGACAGCTCTGTCGTCTGCTGGCCCGAGGCTCGCCGAGACTATATTGGGAGCTTTCCAGCTACGACACAGAGCGACACAGTGTAGCACAGTGTTCGACACAGTGCATTCCTACTACGACACAGTGCGACACAGCCAGACACAGCGAGTAGCAGAGTTTTAGCGGGTGGGGGTAAAATTTTCGAATGACGAAATTTCGAACAGCTAAAATAGCGAATTTTAACATACAATTATATATATATATATCGATTACTGTATGTTAAAATTCGCTATTTTAGCTGTTCGAAATTTCGTCATTCGAAAATTTTACCCCCACCCGTTTTAGCGTGTTGCTTCACGCATGGCTACCAATTTCTCGGGGAAATTTCATTTTCTCAAGTTGGCTCATCTTTCTACACACTTCTCTTCTGTAACCTCTGTCTATTTCGGTCTATTCCACGGTCTTACATACAGGTCTGGAAACTTGTAGAGTGGGGAGTGACTCGGATATTGAGGCTCAAGCGTAGTTCTCGCTCTGTCTGCAGCTCTGCCACTCCGGGGTGAGCCAATCATAAATCAGATCCGAACAGCTGTGTTTGGTGTTGATTTTGAGGAATCAACAATTCTAAATAATAATCCTTTCAAGAGCAATGTAAATTGAAAATTATTCAATTTATGACTACTGATCCTTTAGCGAGAGCGACGATTATTTTTTATTACAAAAAAAATCCTTAAGCTTTTTTATGAACAACATCGATAAATATCAAGCAACGGCACACAACTTTTGATACACTAAAATGATTTATCATAGGGTACGTTCGGCTTGCACGCTTTCAGCGCTGTAAGCGCTCAAAGTACGTTCGACTTGGCACCGTAAACGCTCACGAGCGTTGAGACGGTTGCGTTTACCGCCATGTTTGTCCAAGTCGAACGCGCACAAACGCTTTCAACGCTTCAAACGCTTTGAACGCTGTGAGCGTGCAAGCCGAACGTACCCATAGTGTACTAATGCATAGCGTAATGGTAGAGGTCCGGCCTGCTAGTGAGTGGCGCGCGTTCAAACCCTGACAGAACTGTTTTTTTTTCAACCATCCATGCCTTTTTTATTTGCGCTTCATTCATTAGAACTATAGTTTTTCTTTCTTTCTCTAATTATTTTTTTTTTCGTTGATAGTACATCTCGTTCGCTGGTTCTTCATTTTTTTCTGCACATTTATTTGATTTCTTTTTTTTTCTCGACAAATTTTCCTTTTAAATTACACTACTTTGCTTGTTTTTTTGGTTCTGCAGCACATTTATCCTTTGTTTCTGCATTTTCCGGTAATTTAAGCTACGATTATTTTTCCTTCCGCTAAAAATGTATTCAATCGAAATCTTACAGTTAAATTTTTTTTTCAAATACTGTATTTCTTTTATTTTTGTCTTGTAGTTTTTTTTTGTTACGCATTTATTCAGTCCATTTTCCCCTACTCCCCCTGCTTTTCACCATAATCGAATGTATTTTCGCAGTAGAACTAGTTTCTTGTCTGTTCTGCGACCATTATTGATATTTTCGTTGTTGGTACAATTTAATGACGACCTGAAAAAAATACAATGGAGGAGGATAAAAAAAAGAATGAACGCATCGTGTATTTTCAAAAGGAACCGTTTTTATTGGTTGGTCAGTTTGGCAAGTTTATTTTTTACAACGAATCGTTTTTGCAGTTTCTGATTCTGTTGATATGTGAATTGACGCATCCTCATCCTTATATAATAATATATGGCGTAAGTTAAGATTTTGGAAGCATGCCGTACGCAAGGAAAGGTAAAATTATAAATGGCCAACACCTCTTCCACCGTTAGATCGAAAACATGTTTTTCATGAGCGTGCTTGGAAAAACAGGACTCAATATGGGTTATAAATTTGAAAAAATGAGTATTGACATGGATCAAACGCCCTCGGGACTTATCATCAACAAGCTACGATGCTGAACACGAGTACTCACTTCTTCTTCGCACAGCATTTCGACATTCTTCGCACTCACCATAACGTCGAAGAACTTGCTTGCACAAGTAGCCTGCAAGTGTTGTTAAACATTGTTACAGAAAAACCATGCAAACACAAACATGCGTCAACCCTGGGAAGTAGCGGCTGTAGGACACAAAGATTGGTGAAAAAAGTTGTGAAAGTAAACCATTGTTGATACTGTATTAATACCCCCTGTTAAACCGACATTAAAGTTAAGTAAAAGTTAGAGAAAACAACCCTAATAAACATGGTCAAATATATGAATAAGAGTATGAGAATAAAGTCGTCAAACCTGTGACGTAATAAATTATGCAATCAAGGACTTGTGGATGGGAATAGTCATGGTCTTGGAGCTCATCAATCTCCCAATCTTCGTACTCAACCAATTCATCGAGTTTTAGTTGTAATTCTCTCGCGATTTTCGAAGTTTTTGATTCAGTACGACCGTAAATTTTTATCAGGTCGTCAACCGATACTAAAATTTCGGGAGGTTTCTTATCGCTAACTATACAATTGCCATAAATTGGCGGCTTAATGTCACTGTAAACTGATAAAAGTTTATACAGCTGTAAAAATGTTGAGCAGGTGGGGTGATCGTTGCTGCCTGAGGCTTGTCGAATGGTGCCGAAAAATTTCTGGAAAAACAGTGCATGTGAATTACTAGGGCGAAACAAGATGGAAAATAGCACTGTCTGTATCAAGTACATAATTATAATAATTTGAAATTACCTCCAAGTTATCCTGGTTAATTTTTCCGGAAAGGATGTACTGAAAATCGTACTTTTCGATGAGGTACCGACAAAGGCCCATGGCGGAATGTAACGATATTCGTAACCCATTTGCTGTATCTGGCGTAAGGAACTCGTCGCTTGTCACGTCTCCTTTTATCATGGCTCGTTCCCAATCATCCAACCAATCCAGAGATGATTTTATGATCTGTAAAACGGTTATATTAGTTTCTGCAGGCTGTGACCTTTTTAGTTTATTTCGAAGGAGCACTTAGTAGAAATTGCATCGACGGGGAATGTTTGTTTTCATAATTGATATTTCCAGGGACGTTGTGACAACGTGTACTGGGATTGCATGTTTATTTTCTTTATTCAGGGTAGTTTTAGTCTGTAATCCCAGGGACGTTGTGACAACGTGTACTGAGATTGCTCGTTTATTTTATTTTTTCAGGATAGTTTAGCCCATATTCCCAGGGACGTTGTAACAACATGTACTGGGATTGCATGTTTATTTTCTTTTTTCAGGGTAGTTTTAGTCTGTAGTCCCAGGGACGTTGTGACAACGTGTACTGGGATTGCTCGTTTATTTTATTTTTCAGGATAGTTTAGCCCATATTCCCAGGGACGTTGTGACAACGTGTACTGGGATCGCGTGTTTATTTTCTTTTTTCAGGGTAGTTTTAGTCTGTAGTCCCAGGGACGTTGTGACAACGTGTACTGGGATTGCATGTTTATTTTTTTTTTAGGGTAATTTAAGTTCCCAGGGACGTTGTCATAACGTGTACTGGGGTTGCATGTTTATTCTCCTGTTTTAGGGTAGTTTAAGTTTCCAGGAACGTTGTCACAATGTGTACTAGGTTTGCATGTTTTTTTTTTTTAATTTAGGATAGTTTATATATTTAGGAACATTGTGACAGCGCGTATCGGAGTTGCATGTTTTTAAATTTATTTTAATTTGCTTTTCAAGTTAACATTCTCAGAGACGTCATTAGGAATATAGTTTTTTTTTAAATAATGTAAGTTGTCATGAATGATTGTCGTAAGGATTCTGTGCAAGTGAAACTCGTCGACTTCATGGCAGGGAATAAAATATACTTCGTCAACGTATTTAAGAAAATATTTCACACTTACATCAATGAGAATTTGTCCATCTGGACCTCGTTTCACCAATTTTCGCACGATGCATCGTGGCTCGAATTGACGTTCGCAAACGTGTTGCGAAGTCTTCAGCTCTTGAATGCCCGGAATTGCGGCTTCCCATTTTCGACGCAATTCCTCGTCCTGCGGAACTTTGAACACTGAACGCTTTCTACTATCGTTTTTAAAAGTTTTCCAACACTTCGGAACTATACACGCTTTCGGCATTTTCCAATTGAACGTTTGTTTACACTCCAAAATTAAGGTTAGGAACTCGTTGTTAGGAACCTTTTTTTTTTTTTATTGAAATAGAAGTACAAAAGGGTTAAGCCTTGGGAGCATGTGCCCCATCTAGCTCTTAGAGATTTACATATATATATATATATATATATATATATATATATATATATATATATATATATATTTCTTCCTTATTCTGTCGGTAATGTAGTACTTTGTACTTAAAGTAACACTAGATGTCGTTTAATGCTAAAGCTAAATTTGAATCACAGCTTCATCACAACTTTTTTTCCTTTTTTTCAGATAGATGATTATAAACATTTACTTATTAAATATACGGATTATTCATAATATTAGGAATGATTAATTATTAAATAAGAAAGACAAAGTCGAAAAGAATAATACTTTAAATGTCAACGTCAATGTCATCCAGAAATTTTTCAAGTATTCTCAGAGCACTAAGCTCCGTGCTGTGCAAAAAGGATTCGATGCAGTACGGAGGTAGTCCATTTCGTTTTGTTAACGATTTTATCATCTTTTAATCTTCGTTCTTTATCAAATCGTGGGCATTGCCAAAAGATATGATTCGATGTCTCTTCAGCAGTATTACATGGGCAATTTGGTGACGGTACAATGTTAAACCGATGTAAACTAGATCTCAGAGAGTTATGACCACTTCTTAACCGATTGATCGATACAATAAATTTGCGTTTGAAATTAACTTGAAAAAACCACGGGCGTGGAGTGGGGTTATAATAGGATTCAAAGAATTGAGTGCCTTTACTGTTTCCAGTAAATATGCACCACTCGTAGAATTATTTTCTAAGTGTAGCTTTCCATAGTGATTTAAAATCTGATACGGGTAAACTTATTTGTGTGTCTCGACCATTCGTAATAGCGGTTTTGGCTGCTTGATCTGCTAATTCATTTCCCTCTATACCTTTGTGAGCCGGAATCCAAAAAAATTTTATATCTTTCCCTTGCTTATCCATTTTCTGTATTAAATCTTTAAGATATAAAATAAGGTATGACCCCCCCTGCAGCTTTGACGAACCCGAGATTGCTCGTAAGACACTCTCGGAGTCTGAAAAGACCGCAAACTGAGACCCTTCCGAATCTGCTATCAGCAACAACGCTTCCACAATAGCCATAGCCTCGGCCGTGAAAACAGATATGAAATCGCTAGCCCTAAAAGTAAAAACTCTTTGATCCTCATTTCTAATTACAGAAAAACCTACAAATTTTTGTTCTGGAATTTTTGACCCATCTGTGAAAAAACACTCCCTCCCGATTAGTGTGTCTCCAAAGAGACAATTAAAAGTTACATTACAATCTGGAGACTCCAAAATTTTTTGTCCTTCCTCAAAAGACACATCTGGTTTATGGAATAAGGATTCATAATCATAGCTATAGCATATAAGTTTACTTTTACATACTAAAAGATGACTTTTAACTTCTGTATCACGATAACACTCCGATAACATGATAGAGCCTTCTCTATTAATGATCGTTGGATTGTCTTCCATCTCGATGATGTCATTCAAAACAGGAATCAATTTATGATTAGAATTCGATAACGTTCTTGTGATAAATGTTCTTCCTAAATACCGGAAACGAAGAGCTGAGGGCGGTTCTCGAGCTTCTGCAAGAATTATGTTCGTAGGTGTTGATTTCCTGTATCCCAAGGCCAAACATAGCGCTTTAAATTGAATCCGGTCAAGTTTTATTTTTTGCCCTTCCGTCATGTTGTTGAGGAGAAAACCCCCATATTCTATCCTAGACCTGATTAAAGCTATATATAAACGTATGAGGAGCATAGGGTCTGCACCCCACCACGTGTGTCTCAAACAACTTAAAATTTTTAAAGGACTTTGACATCTATCATCGATATGTTTTATATGAGCATTCCATTTCAAATTTGATTGTAAGTGCATACCCAGAAATCGAACTTCATTACTCTCTGTAATTGTAACATTATTGAATTGGATCTGTTGCATCAGACGGTTATTTGTACGATCTCTAGAGTTTCTATTTTTTTCAAAAATGACAAGTTTTGACTTTTCCGGAGCCAAAGTTAATCCTATCTGATCTAAGTCTTTTTCGATTTCGAGAAGGGAGTCTCTAATGCTATCTAAGGCACGAGGTAAAGGGTGTAACGTAGAGTAAATTACCATATCGTCGGCATACTGAATAATTTGAGTATGCGAATTAATCCTTACTTCCATGTTCATTACATATATAGCGTACAAAATAGGACTCAATACACTGTCCTGTGGAAGCCCTTTGAAGGCCCAATGGACTTCATCTATATCACCAAACTTGAAGGATAACGATCTAGCTGAGGTCAAATTAAAGATAAATGCTAGCGTATTACAGGGAAAGCCTAGAATTTTTAACTTTTCGATTAAAACATCTGCAAGCACATTATCGTAAGCGGACTGGATGTCCAAAAAGATGGCTGGTACAGCTTGCTTCGACTTGAATCCTTTAAGAATTTCTGAAGATAATAAAGCTAAATTGTCCAAACAAGATTTAGATTTATGAAAACCGAATTGCGACGAGGGCATTTTCTCGTAGAATTCCATCCACCATGATATCCTATAATAGATCATTTTTTCGAAAATTTTACAAAGGCAGGGAGCTAAAGATATCGGCCGAACATTTGAACTATCACTTTTGGGAATAAAAAAAATCCCATACCGACGCCATTCTTCCGGAAAACTTTGAGAAGCAAAGACATCATTGTATAAGTCCAAAAGTAAATTTTTAGCTTCATTGGGTAACATGGCTATGATTAGGTAATCAATTCCATCCACCCCACCACTTGACTTCAAATTTACGTTAGAGATAGCAAATTGTAATTCTGAATCAGTAAAAGGTAGATCGAGAAACAAATCCTGTCCCGGACTATAAAAAGACGGTGTGATTGGTTTTACCCACGGAGGACAAAGTTTTTGTATCAGGAGCTTCACCTTGATATTTTCTTATCATCGTATTCATTAGTATTTTCTTTGTAATTAAAACGGTTTTTGAAACACTTGATTTTGTTCCATAAAAGTTTTGGATTAGTGTGTTTGGTTAAGCTCTCACAAAAATTGATGAAGTTTTGTTTCTTAATTCTCCTCAAACCGAATTTTGCTTGCGTATCTGCTTTTCTGTAAGCTATGAAACTTTCTCTCGATTTACAATGTTTAAATTTTAAAAAAGCTGCCCGTCTAAGCCGCATGAGTTTGTCACATTCTGCTGTCCACCATGGTCAAGGTGGAAGCACTATGTTTACTTGAGAAATGTGTCTCGGTGTTCGGTTTTTAGCGCTTGGCGTTGCCTCCTTTATACAATCCTCAATCATTGCTGTGAAAGTCGTATACCTGATTTGAGTGTTAAGGTCTTGATTTTCAAAAAATGCGCCCTCGATTTTATTTTTAATTATTTCTGAAAAACGAGCCCAATTAGTGTCGCGTGAATACATTTTTTTGTTCCGTCTAGGTTTGATATTAGTCATCACAGAACAATACAGCTCCAAGAAAATAGGTAGGTGATCGCTTCCCCATGGATTTTCTCCCACTGTCCAATTGTATTCTAGTGCAGACCTTTCATCAACAAAAGCTATGTCAATTGCGGATTCTGAGTTATACGCTGCACAATGAAAAGTCTCAGTTCCGTCATTTTAAATAAAAATATCATTCAAGTCCATTTTTTCAACCATAGCAGATCCAACCTGACATTCACTATTACCCCATAAACGATGATGTGCGTTAAAATCTCCAGTCACTAAAAATTTACCCTTAAATTGAGAGAAAAAGTCAGCCCATTCGCGTTTACTTATAATTAGACTATTGGGAGGGCGATAACATGATACTATTAACAATTTTTCATCTCTGAGATCCAGTTGTACCGCACATAATTCTACCTTACCGTTACAATCCATGAGGCCTTGAATCACTTTATATCTTATAGAGTTTCTTACTAATATAGCTACTCCTCCACCTCTTTGAACAGGACGGTCTTTTCGTACGGCATCAAACCCCTTCAAATATAGCGTATCCTTTGGTTTCAGCCAAGTTTCTGATAAAAGAAAAATGTCTACATTATATGAGTTATGCTGAAGTTCCAATATTTTGTGTCGAATACTATTACAGTTCCATTGAACGATTTTAAGCTTGTTAGTCGTTCTATCCATGGTTAAATGACAGGTGAAGGTCTATCGTTTTCCAGATCCTCTCAATTAGCAAACCGACGTCTGGAGCTGACTTGAGAGTGTTGAACAGCATCTTCAGGGAGTTCATAACGTTTGATGAACCATTTGCTTCATCTTCTTCTTCAAAGATTTCAGTGAATTGCTGATTGTTCTTTTGACGAGTCTCTTTATTATTGTTGTTGCTAGCTATTTGACTCCACGTCGCCCTTCCGAGATTATTGGGATGTCCATTGGGTTTTTTTGAGTTTGAATTCTGTCTTCTCCAGCAATATTTTGCTGATTTCGAAGCAGAGGGAAGTTCGTTGTGTCCTTTATAGAAACTCTTTCTTGTCTGTAGTGGTTTTCATAAATCTTTCTTGCACTGAGAAACGGGGCATTGTTGTACGCCATAATCTTATTAATTTCCTCCGCATTTTGAAAAAGGGGACAGTTTCGATCAAGCGTCCGATGGTTACCTTGACAGTTGATACATTTCGGAGTATTTTCGCATTTATCTCCTTGTTCGACATGAGGATCACCGCCGCACGTCAAACATCGATCCGGATTGCTGCATCTTTTTCGGATTCGACCAAGCTGTCCACACCCGTAACACACTTTGACTGATTCAACAAAGGGTGTTACTGCGATCCGAGCCCTCCACAGATAAATATTTTCTGGAAGGACCCTTCCTCTGAATTCAATACACACGGATTCCCCGTCTACCCATGCTGTTTGTCCATCTCTAGTTGACCGTTTTTTTAAGCGGAAAGCGTTAAATATGTGAACATTTTTATTCCCTTCATTGATTTCAGAGATTATTTCCTCTAACGGTACATCATCTGGGATCCCTGTTATTTTTCCCTTTCTCGACCAGGCGTAGCCTGGGATAAAGATTTCAAGATTCTGATCTCGAATAATTTTGTTGTGCAAAGCTCTGTTAGCTAGTTCACGACTTGTAAACTTTAAAATCCATTCGTTTTTTCGGTAGGGTTCGATTTCCTCATACCTTACATTAGCTTTGTCCAGAGTTCTCGAAATCTTCAAAATTGCCATAGGTTTTTGGTTCTTTGCCTTTTCCTCTCCTGCTACTCGGACGTGAGTGACGAAAGGTCCCTTATCATTTGCTTGGAATGTTTTAACCGTTGGGCTCGAAGTTGAAGCCATTGGTTCTTCCTGTGATTGCGATCCTAATGAAAGGTCATTAGAGCCAGGCGATTCTTGACCGCCGGAATCATTATTCTTGTCACCACCAGAGCACTTCTTCCTCTTTTTGCTCATATTTTCGGAGTTTTCTTTATTATCTTTTTTGTTGTGTTTTCCCATTTCTGTTTTGGTTTTGTCGTTTGATGGCACGATTTTTCTTCGATTCACCACTTGATCACTACTTCCCGCACGTGATACTTGCTCTTGATCTAATCGTGGTTTTTTATGTTCATTTTTTTCTCTAAATTCACGAAAATTCTTGAAGGAATTTTCACCGTTTCGCATTACATTCACATATTCTATGTATTCATTGTCTAAACATATTTTTTCAATTGTCTGATCATTCGAAGCCAGCGTCGAAACGCCGGGAAAGTGAGGTTAAGATTGCTCTCAACTACTTTTACCCAACCAGTCCCTTACCACAGCAAAGTTAATTCTTACACGGAGACAAAAGGCGATTATTGACTCGAAAGCCAAAATTCAGTAACTCTTCTTTTGTATTTTATTTGATTTCTTTTAATGATTAATTGATCGGAAACTCAGCATATTCGCTTCCCGCTCGATCTCCTCGACTCTCCTGTTAGGAACCTAGTGAAATTGCGAGCTGCCTGACATCTGATGGTTGTGTCAGAAACTAAAAAAGCGTTCCAACAAGCACCTCTCGCAGTGTCGACACAGTATCACACTGTGTCGACTTGTTGGAAAGCTCCCAGTATCTCTGAATAAAACGATTCGCGGTGGTGGGGGTAAAATTGGCATGTCATTTTGTTCATTTACGAAGCTCAGGAGTCATTTGATGGCTTGAAAATTTAACTGGAGATTAATTAAGAAATTCTCTTTCGATTGAGCCCAAAATCAGCATGATCGGTGGTGTAGTTGCTGAGAAAAAACTTTGCACAGGCTCAAGATTATGTAAAAAATGCTAACACATCGAAGGATTCGACGTATCTGTATATGGAACAATCAAAGGCGTTTTGATGCCCATCAAAACCCATTTACATGAAAGCCGGTCTCTGGCGACGAGAGCAACGAGCTGCGAATGGTCGCAACTACTTTTCTCTCTCTTTTCTCAGCACCGACACAGTGGAAAGTTTGAACGATGTTTCGACATAACCAAGTGCGGGACGTGCGAGCAATTTTGATAAATGTTTTTGAAATAATAAAAAAAAAAATTGAAACGGAGAGTTTGAGTGAAGTTTAAAATTGCAAAGTGCGTGATGTGCGAGCATACCACTTATATCAAGAGACTCGGTAGAGTCTCGGGACAAGTGCATTGACAGCTCTGTCGTCTGTTGGCCCGAGGCTCGCCCGAGTATATTATCTCTGAATAAAACGATTCGCCGCGTGGTGGGGGTAAAAACTGAAATTCATTTTCTTTAATTACGAAGCTCAGGAGGCATATGATGATTTGAAAATTGATCTGGAGATTTATTACGAAAAGATACTTCGATTGAGCCTTAAATCAGCACGATTGATACCGTATTTGCTGAGAAAAAAGACTTTGCACAGGCTCAACATTATGCTGACATAGAAGGATTGGCATGTCTGTATACGACACAATGAAAGGCCTCTTGACGACTTCCGAGCTTGTGATTGGCCATTCCGTTTCATCTTTCTCTACCTATACCACGCAAAGTCTGAACGGAGTTTTCGAAGTGAGAATAAGTGCTTATACGCGAGACGTGTTTGTGAATCAATTCGGGGAAAAAAAAAATATTTCGCGATCTGTGAATAAATAAATAGTTCCAAGTATTCATATCGCGGAAAGTCTGAACGGAATTTTCGAAGTGAGAAGTGCTTACGTGGGTCCTGTTGTGGATAAATTCGGGAAAAATGTTATTTCGCGATCTATGAATAAATTTATTCACAGATCGCGAAATAATTTTGGATCGTACGCGTACGATCCAAAAATGATTTTTTTAATATCAATTCAATGACAGCAATTTAGAGTTTCATCAAATTCACGTATTTTTTATTTTTTTCCCCCTTTCGATCGCGACTAATTAGAGTCTCGTGACTTAAACAGTATTGAAAATATGAATGTTTTTTCACGAACATTTGTGAGGTTATAAATATCGTGGTTAGGTTCGATCGACTCTTGGTTACAGTAATAATAAGGAAGTGATGGTGTGAAAATAGTGAAGTGCTTTTAATCAACTTTCGAACAGTGCTGAAATGAATATGCATTTTTTAATTATTGTTAACCCTGCAGTTTTTATTTTCCACACTTAACTCTACGACGGAATTTCTCTTTCGCGATTAAATGTTCCAGCTATATAAAATTAGCCGCTCGATTTTGACTTTTGCATTTTTTTTAAATTTATAATGATTGTTTGTCGATAGTTTGTGATTGTTTGATTAATTAAAACGTTTGTTTGATCATATTTTTTATCAAACAAACGAAACAAAAAAGGGCGTTAAGTTAGCCGCAAATTTTTGAAATTTTATCTAATTTGATTTTTTCAAACGCCAATCGATTCGGAATCGTTTGTTTGAAACAAATAATATTATTTGAAGGTTTGTTTGATTGTTGTTTTTCCAAAAAATGAATAAATAAAATATTGGATCGTTGTAGCTTTTACACTAGATTCTAATATAACCTCGAGCATTGGCCGAAGCGGTTGAGTTTACTGTTCAGAGCAATCATGATCTCGATTGTGTATAAAAAATGTGTACATCTATTCGATTTAAAAACATTGAATTATTTATATTACCAGGCTGGCATTAAAATTAGGCTGTGTCTAGTCGTCTGGACACCCGGACAAATACGCGTCCGGTATTCGTCCGGATATTTGTCCAAAATGAGGTTATTTTTTTTCAATTAATTTTTTTATAGTATGATGGTATATTGAAACTCCCTCCGAAAATACACCTGGCAGCTATAAATGTCCGGACGAATAATCGCACGTAATTCGTCCGGATATACAATTTATAATGATTTTCGTATATCCGAACGAATAATCATACAGAATTCATCCGGGTATATAATGAATTACGTATCGACGAACGATTTCCAAGGGTTCTAATATGTATCCGGACGACTAATCGTACGTATTTCATACGGATACATAAGAAATAAAGGTATTTGCATGTATCCGGACGAGTAATCGCATGTAATTCATCCGGAAATACAATTTATAATGTTTTCCGTATAGTATATCCGGACGAATACTCACAGGTAATTCATCCGAATATACAATTTCTGATAGTTGTTATATGTATCCGGATAACTAATCGTACGTAATTCATCCGGATATATGATGAATAAAGGTATTTGCATGTATCCGAACGAATAATCGCACGTGATTCGTCCGGATATACAATTTATGATAGTTGTTATAATAGTTGGACATGAGAAAATAGTAGGGTGGGTTGGGGTCATCTTGCGGTTGTTTTTTGAATAGTTGGGCATGTGGAAATAGTAGGGTGGGTTTGGGTCATCTTGCGGTTGTTTTTTGAATAGTTGGACATGTGGAAATAATAGGGTGAGTTTGGGTCATCTTGCGATTGTTTTTTGAATAGTTGGACATGAGGAAATAGTAGGGTGGGTTTGGGTCATCTTGCGGTTGTTTCTTGAATAGTTGGACATGTGGAAATAGTAGGGTGGGTATGGGTCATCTTGCGGTTGTTTTTTGAATAGTTGGACATGAGGAAATAGTAGGGTGGGTTTGGGTCATCTTGCGGTTGTTTTTTGAATAGTTGGACATGTATTTGAATAGTTGGATAAAAATACTATTTCCACATGTCCAACTATTCAAAAAACAACCGCAAGATGACCCAAACCCACCCTACTATTTCCACATGTCCAACTATTCAAAAAACAACCGTAAGATGACCCAAACCCACCCTACTATTTCCTCATGTCCAACTATTCAAAAAACAGCCTCAAGATGATCCAAACCCACCCTACTATTTTCTCATGTCCAACTATTCAAAAAACAACCGCAAGATGACCCATACCCACCCTGCTATTTCCACGTGTCCAACTATTCAAGAAACAACCGCAAGATGACCCAAACCCACCCTACTATTTCCACATGTCCAACTATTCAAAAAATCGCAAGATGACTTAAACTCACCCTCCTATTTCCTCATGTCCAACTATTCAAAAAACAACCGCAAGATGATCCAAACCCACCCTACTATTTCCACATGTCCAACTATACAAAAAACAACCGCAAGATGACCCAGGCCCACCCTACTATTTCCACATGTCCAACTATTCAAAAAACAACCGCAAGATAACTCAAACCCACCCTATTATTTCCACATGTCCAACTATTTAAAAAACAACCGCAAGATGACCCAAACCCACCCTACTATTTCCTCATGTCCAACTATTCAAAAAATCGCAAGATGACCCAAACCCACCCTACTATTTCCTCATGTCCAACTATTTAAAAAACAACCGCAA
Source organism: Rhimphoctona megacephalus (assembly GCA_963989365.1). Classification (NCBI taxonomy): domain Eukaryota; kingdom Metazoa; phylum Arthropoda; class Insecta; order Hymenoptera; family Ichneumonidae; genus Rhimphoctona; species Rhimphoctona megacephalus. The sequence continues at coordinate 333,827 of CAXDIM010000134.1, read as the reverse complement.
GATGACCCAAACCCACCCTACTATTTTCTCATGTCCAACTATTCAAAAAACAACGGCAAGATGACCCAAACCCACCCTACTATTTCCACATGTCCAACTATTCAAAAAACAACCGCAAGATGACCCAAACCCACCCTACTATTTCTTCATGTCCAACCATTCAAAAAACAACCGCAAGATAACCCAAACCCACCCTACTATTTCCTCATGTACAACTCTTATAACAACTGTCATAAATTGTATATCCGGACGACTTACGTGCGATTATTCGTTCGGATACATGCAAATACCTTTATTCATCATATATCCGGATGAATTACGTACGATTAGTCGTCCGGATACATATTAGAACCCTTGAAAATCGTTCGTCGATATGTAATTCATTATATATCCGGATGAATTCTGTACGATTATTCGTTCGGATATACGAAAATCATTATAAATTGTTTATCCGGACGAATTACGTGCGATTATTCGTCCGGATATTTATAGCTACAAGGTGTATATTCGGAGGGAGTTTCAATATACCATAATACTATAAAAAAATTAATTGAAAAAAAAATAACCTCATTTTTGACAAATATCCGGACGAATACCGGACGCGTATTTGTCCGGGTGTCCGGACGACTAGACACAGCCTAATTTTAATGCTAGCCTGGTAATAGAAATAATTCAATGTTTTTAAATCGAATAGATGTACACATTTTTTATAAACAATCGAGATCATGATTGCTCTGAAAAGTAAACTCAACCGCTTCGGCCAATGCTCGAGGTTATATTGGAATCCAGTGTAAAAGCTACAATGATCCAATATTTTATTTATTCATTTTTTTGGAAAAACAACAATCAAACAAACGTTCAAATAATATTATTTGTTTCAAACAAACGATTCCGAATCGATTGGCGTTTGAAAAAATCAAATTAGACAAAATTTCAAAAATTTGCGGCTAACTTAACGCCCTTTTTTGTTTCGTTTGTTTGATAAAAAATATGATCAAACAAACATTTTAATTAATCAAACAATCACAAACTATCGACAAACAATCATTATAAATTTAAAAAAAATGCGAAAGTCAAAATCGAGCGGCTAATTTTATATAGCTAAATGTTCCTCGTATCAAGAGACTCGGTAGCAACGAAGTCAGATTTATATAGAAACCCAGTTCTTATGGGCGCCTTGAAGACAAACTTTCTGCGACCCGAACTGCCGCTCCGCGGCGCGGCGTTCGCTCTGTGACGCCACTAGCGACCAGCTGCCAAGTTGCCATGAAGATGGGGAAGCGTGGAGTGATGTATCTCTCTTGCACATTTAAAAGCAAGAAGATGCTTGGACTGAGCGCGTGGGGTCAAGTGATCGAATCCTACAATTGAAGTTTTTTTTTTTTTATGTAAAATGTATATAAATATTTGCGACCACTTTCTTTGTAATATAGTTTTTTTACACAATGAATATCTTTAAGAAAATGATGCAAACACCGGCCATTCAGATAAGCGGTATGAGCTCGACGTGGAGTGAAGTGTTCAAACCCTGATTTTCTTTTCTTTTTTTTTTCAAGTCCGCGACACACTATACCCGTAAAGCAGCTGGAAACGATAAAAATATTTTGAGTAGAAATTTCTGATATGAAAAATACATTAGCCTGATATAAATAAATATAAGGTAGATGTCTACATTTTTTAAATTTAATTGAAATCAGTTTATTTTTCGGATGAGAATTTCGTAATTTCGAAATGGAAGAATAATTCAGTCATAACAGGAAATGGCGAACACTAATTTGGAACGAAAAAATCTTGACATAACCGAACTATTGTTTGTGGCATCATTAATTTTTTTCCAGTATCGACTATTTTTTTCAAAAGCTTTCGAAAAAGTCCATAACAATTTCCAATAGTTTTGAAAGCTTTTATAACGATAAGGCGTTCAACGAACAGTTTTTTGAATACTGCCACCTGAAAAAATTAAGGTGAAGATCGATGGGAAAAAGAATAAGGAACAAATTCAAAGTATGCTAGAAGAATTTCTTTTGTTTTTTCAACGAAGAAATATACGGTTTTTTCGGCGAATTTATATAAAGTCTCGATAATATCAAAAATTGGACTCATTTTTCCGACAAATGCCTGAATATGAAAAGTATTCAGTGATCTCAATTCATGTAAAAAATTGGCTCCATCTTCTTTTCTTCGTGGAAGTGTGTGTGGGTGTAATTGTTTTTAATACTTGGTAAAAAGCAAGCATAGGAATATTTCATGTATCCACTCTTAGTTAATTTTAGTTCACGTATAGCAGTATTATTGAAAAATAGACAGTGCATTTTAGAGCTTTTGTGTCAAAAATAGAAAACATGCGTGAGCTAAAATTATTCAATGGAAACCGCGGGAAGGTGGCGGGTGTCTTCCATCGGGACGGGGAGGATGTACTGGAAAGGGTGGGTGTGAATGGGGATGTAATTAGGTATTAAGGAGTTTTCCTACTGTATTGTTGAAAAAAAAGAGAAAATAGTATCTGCTGAGATCGGGAAAAGAAAAAATTTAAAAAACATGCTGGTAACAGTAGGATCACTCTTTAAGGGGACCGTATGGTCTAGAAATTTGAAAAAATCGATTTTTTTTTTTTCGATATGTCGAAAGTATAGTATCTCAAGAATATACTGTGAAATTTTCATGCGGAAATTCTCAATATTACAGCTTCTACAGCCCATAACGCAGGTAGAGAGCGGTCCGCGACACGAAAACGTTCAAAGCCTTATTGGACACAAAGCCTTACGGGGATGATTTTTTAGTTTGCAAAAAAGAATGTGTTTTGCATGTTAAAAAACGTTTGTACAAACGTGCTGTTGATGCGAAAAAAAAACATGCACAAATAAAGAGAGCAACAAAGAAATTGACAGAAAAAGAAGAGGGAAAAAAGACACAGCGGAAATCGATAAATAAAACACCGAAGCGTCAACAATTGACGAATAAATTATTGCAAGAGCTGTCAACTTATTACGGTCTAGCAATTAGACGTAATTCAGATTCGACTGAAGGGATGAGAAGTGAAATATGGGCAGCATATTATCACAAAATTTCAACAGATGAAAATCCGCAACACTCGTACTATCCTCCAGGTTCCGAATCGTGGTGCAAGTGGCGTCAAAGTGAGGCTGCAGGTACTTTAGACACCTACGAGCACCCACCTGCTCTGTGCGATGAAGCACAAGAGATATTAAAACCAATTTATGAAGAATTGACAGCAGAGACTTTATTGGAAAGGTGTATTGGCAGTAATACGCAGAACAATAACGAAAGTTTCAATGCTTGCGTGTGGCACCTTGCGCCGAAACATCTGTTTGCCGGAAAAAAAATCATTGATATTGCCACTCACATTTCCGCTTGCATATTCAATGAAGGATTTGCATCCCTATTGAAAATAATGGAGACCATGGGCATAACAATCGGGCCACAAGCGGAGCAACTAGCGCAAAACCGAGACGAGCTGCGAGTATCGAGCGCCAACCGTAGGAGCACGGACAACTCCAAAGAGGCTCGGACAGCTCGAAGAAATGAAAGGAGTGAGGAAATCTTGAATTATGAATGTTCCGAAGGAATCCTATATGGTGCCGGAATCGCGGATTAACTGTAAGTATTCAAAATTTGCTCAATTTTTGAAAATATCTGTACCTCAAACTTTAAACTCATTTATCTCGAAACGACTTTTTTCGGCACTGCGCAGGTGAAAACAAAAAAACTATTCAACCGAATCACTTGAAATTTGGATATGTTGTTCACAACATGTATGGCTATCGTCGGAACTACAATCATAATTTTATTTAAATAATTTCTTATTGTTTATACTAAAAAACTAGTGAAAAAAAACCCGATTTTACGAATTTTTTTTCAAAAGCGCGCCATTTTGTCAATTTTTAATTTTTTCGATTTGTTCTAGTCCCGACCATAACTGCACTCTTTCTGATTAAGAATCTTCTTGAATTTTGTGTTTCAGATGAGTAGAAGTCTCGGATCGATCTTCACCGTCCGGGTCGGATTTTTCGAGAGGGTCGTCTTCAATGCCAATTATATGATAATAAACACTGTTTTTAAAATTAAAAAAAAATTTTTTTGTATACTTAATAAAGGTAGTAATAAACCCGAAAAGTTAAAACATCGATTTTTAAATTTTTTAAGGCAAAAAAAAAATCGTGAAAATAGGTGAAATTTTCGTGCTCTAGACCATACGGTCCCCTTAATATAGGATATTTTTCAGAACCTTTCACAAGGTTGCGAAATTTCGGGGAAATATGCCTAAAACAGACCCCTGGTTTATTTTAGTAGCCAACAATCACAATCTGAAAAAGCGTACTTCTTTATACTTTAATTATTTCGAGAAAAATGATAACAAGACCATAAGTCAACATGAGGGGACTAAAATATCAGAGTACCATGGTCCGCGTTAGGAATACATACCCTAGAGATAAAAATATAAAACAATATGAAAATTATTGCATTAATTTCTAAAAAGAACAGTTTTTGACTAGAAATCGTAGAAACGGAAAACTTTGTCTAAATAAAATATTTAAATAACAAAAAATGAAATATTAATTCGAAACTTCGAACAAATCTTATATCTATATAGTTTTCTATTTAAAAATTGAAAAAGCAGACTAGTTTTGGAACCAACTTTTAAAATATAATTAAAAAAATATATTCGACAAGAAATGCTGAATAACACTCGGAAAAAAAATTTCACAGGAAACTTTGAACAAATCTTATATTTAAAATGAAATCTTTATCAGAGATATTAAAAAGTGGACTAACTTTGGAATAAACTTTGACAATATTTTGCTAAAAACAACTGTGAGGTTGAAGTTCACATCTTTGAAATGCTACAAGGTTCTTTATTGTTAGGAAATACAATTTAAACCGTATGAATCATATTTGGCTGTGACAAATTATTTCTCGAGTACTCAAAAAGTTTGAATATAAAAAAATTGCAACATCTTGAAAATTAATGATGAAATGGTATATTTTTTGTTACCTTACAAAGATGCTTGCCTCAATATTATGAAAGTTTCATTTTATTTACATGAGCGTGCATATTGAATCATAGAGATAAGGACCCCCTGGTTCGTCACTTCCAAGATATTTATAAAAGACTCCAAACCCTCTCTATTATATGCACAAACACATAAATTAATGTCTGGAGAGGTCAATCCTTTTATTTGTTAGTTATGTGGAAAAATATGCGTTGATGAAGACTTTAGCAATTTGGAAGCAATGAAAAGTGAAAAAGATATTTACAGAAATATCCGGTTTAATAGGAACTACAAACTTTTTTGGAAATGTGTGAAAAAACAAAAGGTTGATCCACTCTGTTCATGCCGCACCACTCATTGATGTGAAACTTTGAGCAATTTTCTGGACGGTTTTCCGTATGGTGTTTTTCGTTTACGATTTGCCGCATCTCGCATGTCTCGAGATTTCCATTTCAAGTGGTTGAACAAAAGCGTGCGGACGCAACGCTGAATTATTTTTTCGCGGTGAGATGCGCATTCTCCATCAACCGGCCAAAAGTTGACGTGATTTTGAACCACAGCATTGCTAACACAGTTCACGAGGAGCTTTGAAATACCCTTCAAGTGCCAAATTTGTGGAAATTTCGCTGCAAAAACTTTGAAAGCCGTTATTATGACTTCTAAAAATTCATCTGTTGGAACTCGCAATGAACCGAGTTCATTATTTTCGCGGTTTTTGTAAGCTTTCCAAAAGATCAAAAAATCGTCGGTTTTCTCGAAATTTTGTCCAGCTCGCGTCAAAGTCTCTTCACAAGTTTGACAATCGAATTCGACGAGAACTTTGTGAGTAAGATAACCAGCAACATAATTTATGGAACACTTTTCAAGAGTTCCGAATGAAATGTGCTCGTGATCAATCTCAAAAGATTCGCATTCCTCGAAATCTATCGGTTCATTGATCTCGTCACCAAATGACCAGTTGTTGGACAAAACGTCATCATTGCTGTCGACCCTTTCTGTCCTATCACTTTGGGTACGTTCGGCTTGCACGCTCACAGCGTTCAAAGCGTTTGAAGCGTTGAAAGCGTTTGTGCGCGTTCGACTTGGGCGAACATGGCGGTAAACGCAACCGTCTCAACGCTCGTGAGCGTTTACGGTACCAAGTCGAACGCACTTTGAGCGCTTATAGCGCTGAAAGCGTGCAAGCCGAACGTACCCTTTGTGAATCAGTTTCCGCATTTATTTGAGTAATAAGAAGCGCGGTTGCCTCATCATCAGGTTCCCAATTAGCCCCTGCTGGTGGTCTCATAAGATGTGCTACCATGTTATATTGCAAACTCCGACGCAGTGAAGCTGCTGAAAGGTTATCACAATGCCCACCTCGACTTCTAATCACTCCAAATAAGTTTTCAAGAGGGTCTTGATTCAATCTCGACGTAATCAAATAAAGAATCCCTTCGCGTTTCAAGTCATCCCAAAGTTGTAGAACAGCATTAATGGTCAATCGCAAACCTTCGAAACACGGCGGATTTTTAGAACCACCTGAAATAGTCCATTTTTCGATCCACGGGAGGCAATTTCTGAGGAAACCTTCTACCTGTGGTTGTTTTTCGGATAGAGCGCGTCGTAATGGATTAGAATCGGACGGAGAGCGACTGTTAAGACAATCAAACATGTCGTTAGCTTTTTTTATAAAATTCGCAGTTGCGCTGCAAGCCGGATGTTTCAAATCGCCTGTTATTCGACCCGTGTTTATCGCGGCAGAAACGGAGTGGCTGAAAAGCTGTGTCGCGAGACTGACCTTCATCTTTTGGAAGTTGTTTGGATTCAAATGTTGGTCAGTGAGTTTCAGAGCCGCTCTACAAGCGTGAGAATTCTCGAGGTGCCGGAGTTCACGAAGTACGTCTGATGAAACTTTTTCACCGTCATCAAGTATATCGTGGTTAAGCCAATTATTACGGAGGCACTTAATCAAATGGGGGACGTCGAAGCCAAAATAAATTTTCCGACCGTATCGTTCGACAAACGGCTTTTCTATCGTCACCCCTAGTGAACTTATCGCTGCACGATTGTTGGATCCCATATCGCTAACCATGTAACGAACTTCGAGTCCGATTGTTTCTAAAGAGTCTAACACATTCGATATCAGTTCCGTCAAGTCAGTGTGTCGGACATTCCCATGTGAGAGCACATATGCAATTGGTTGCTTCCACGGATGTACAAGACCTTCTAACATAAAAACAAGTGCAAAATTCGCACACTGATTTGTTCTACCAAGTTCGCCCAAGTCTTGGAAGCCTTCGACCAAATCGGCTTTCGGGTTATATTCGAGAATCTGCTTAATAGATATCTCATCCCACATGAGAACGCATTTTTTTCGTATTTGTCCATTGTTTTTACTTTTTCTGCAAGTTTTGGTATGATACTTGATTTTATTCCCGGAGCTAACTCTAAATCATTTACCCACGATCTAATTAATGAGACGCAAGGTAAAGCAAAATGCTTGTTGTCTCTTAAATGGTTGTACGCGCTCGGTGATTTATAATACAATGATAATGCAAATTGTTTTTCGTCATCGGTCCACCGTCGTTTTTTATTATGATTATCAGCTGCATTTTGAAAAAAGCCAGTTGATCGTTATTCAGATCATATGCAGCTTTAGCAAATGCTACAGCGCTCGCATTTTTTCTCAATTGAGCTTGCTGTCTTTTAATTTTCTGATCTTTTTTCTTCAATTCAGCGCGTAAAGTTTCCGCTAATCGTTTCAGCTTTCTTTCATTAGGGGTAAGTTCTCTAATGCTTTTTCTTCGCGATGGAATAGAAACGTTTCGTCTCTCCGGCTCTTCGAAACCACTCAGGATTGGTTCTACTGTGGGCGATGCTGCCGTTGTGGACGCAACGGCGGGGTCCGCGAACATAATTACCGATGTTCTGACCGCGGGTATTGTATTCGCGGGTGCTGTATTCGCGGGTGCTGTATTCGCTGGTGTTGTATTCGCGGGTGCTGTATTCGCGGGTGCTGTATTTGCGGGTGTTGTATTCACGGGTGTTGTATCCACGGGTGTTCTTTCCGCGGGTGTTGTGTCCCTGGATGTTGAATTTGGGAGCACGGAACATGCGAGTGCATCATTTATTATTGGGGAGTCTAAAGCAGCTTTATCAATGGGTAGTGCATCGGGACGTAAAAACCGTTTACCTTGTTTGTTTCGAGCGTAATTCTCTTCAATAAAATGTTCACAACACAATCTTACATGCTCCATTTGCTTGGGTGTTTTCCGATTCAAAGCGGGATTTCCGGATCTAGCGATCCAAATCATGCAACTGTGGGGAGGGTGGGAAAAGTGTTAATAGTGCAAAACTTGTGTTGAATGGATTGAAAATAAAAAAAAACATGGATCACATAAACACAAAAAGTGCAAAGAAAAAGATATCGTGCCGAATAAAATCTGGGCAGATGAAAAATAATTGTGTGATGACATTATTCATTATGCAAAAGCCATCAAACAGATAGGAAATCAGTTCGGTTCGAGTCATTGGATAGAAATCATGAAGAAACATAGATTTCAAAATCATGCGGAAAAAGAAGAAATGATTTTCAAAGTCATGTGAAAAGAACACTAGTGAAATTTGTTCGGAGGAAAGCGGGGGCGAGTTATCTATAATAATAATAGTATGCAAATTAAACCTCCATATTCCTCATAATCCTTATGAATAAATGTGCACAATGGTCATATTATGGAAACAAAAAAGGCTTTGCGTAATTTTTTTTTGCAAAAGCTCGTTATTGAAAAAATTGTCAGGCAGGCAGAACTTGACTCTGTTTAAAAGAGTATCCGTTTCCTCTGTTCAAGCAGCTGTACTTGCTTTTGACGCTGTAATTGTCTATGACGAGAAGTGTAAAAGCTAAGGAATGTATTTTTTGTACAATTTTTTGTTTAGATAATCAATCTGTATTAAAAAAGTATCGAGAAACGTAAAAAAGCAACACCTATTTCAAGATAACTCGAAACGAAAAAGAAAGTGGTCATTTCCGGTCTAATTTTGAGTAGAGAAAGTTTGAAGCATTTTCAATACGATAATGAAAAGTAAAAAATTCGCGAACCTTCTATTTATTTCTCTTTAAATTGAAACGAAAATCGGAAAAATCGTTCAAAATTAAACAATACATTTTCAGTGGGCAAAGCCCACTCGAAGTCGTTATTCTCTCTCGATTTTTGATGAACCGCTCAAAGTTGCTCGTCAAGATTTTCGAGGGTTTGCTACTATTCAATCGCAACTTTTCGTATTTATCCATTGAATTCTTTCATTACATCTCGCGTTCACTTCTTGCTACCCGCGATTCTTTTCAAGGAAGTGTGGAATAGAAATTTGTGCATGGAAAACAAACATTTTGAACTACCATCAAAAATGAGAAAATCCTTCATTTGACCCTTAACGCCGTCATCCTGCGTAGACTCTTTTAACACTTTTTTTGGGAACTTTTACTGGTGAACTAAATTAAGATACGACTGTGAAATTCTTACCTCATATTTCTACATTTGAAGCAACTTTACAATTTTCTCACCCTGAAATCGTCTGAGCCGGGTTCTAGCCACTTTGTTTCAAAAACTTTTTTTCTGTTACCATGATTACAGACGTTCTGCTTATCTGATTGTGGAACAAAACAATCATAAGGTATTTTGATCTGCAAAATTTAAACTAATCGTAGATTTAGGAATATTAAAGCCCATTGAAAAGTTAATTTACGGCAAATCGTTGAACTCTTATCATCAATTTTGATATTTTTTTCACCGCTTCTCCAAGTTGCCAAAAATTAATTTTTCAATGTCTTTTGACTCTACTTCAACCTTCACAGATTAAAATCTCATTTGAGTCTTTTCTTCAGATAAGCAGAACGTCGACTATCGTGGTAACACGAAAAGAAACGTTTTTTGCGAAAATGAGTGACTAAGATGCTGTGTAGCTCAGCAGTGAGCCACGATTTCGGACAAACAAATTGTAAGGTGTGCTTAGAGTGTGAACAGATATGTGGTAAAAACTTCGCAGTTGTTTCTTATTTACTTCGCTCAAAAAAATTCCCAAAAATCGTCTCCTCATGGAATTTGGACATTAAATGCCATGCTATGCTGGAAGGGATCATTTTTATAAAAGAGGAGAGAGAATATAAATTAACGAAGATAAATTATGAATATTTGGAAAACAATTCAGAAAACCATTCCAGGACACAAATGGAAAAGAATGGAAAACAGAAACTGTAACATTGGTGCCATTAAATAGAAAATAATTGTGTACAACAGTACAGAGGCTTGGAGTGAATAAGTCGGTTGATTTCATCATTTTCAATGTTTGGGCACTGATATAATATATTGTTTGCCATAAGGAGTAATGGAGTTTTTCTAACTCGATCAAATATTTCTTAATTGCGAAAATGAATCCTCGAAAAAATTCAGAGAATTTTAAAAATTCTCTGACTTTTTCCTAGTTTTCTCAGGTTTTCCCTGTTTCCCAGATGTGAAACAACCCTGTTATTGATCTATAAATTATCGTCATTTATTTTATTAACTATTATCAATAATCGCAACCCATATATACTACCGGCCAAATGTTTCCGGACAAAAGTCCAGAAAAGTTCTAAAACGTTTTGTTATGCTATTTCGCTGGTAATCAACGTAAACAGATTAAGTAAACGGCATTTTGAAGGGGAGGGATTCAGCTTCATTTTGATTTCTTTGAATAATTTATACGAATAGTTTTACGGCCAGCACTTTGTTTTCAAAATGACAATTTTTCGCCTTTTTTTACCCCCCTTTCAGGTGGACCCCGTTTCCAGAGGAAATTTTTTGTATGTATTTTTCCGAACGGAATCATGAAGTGAAAGCTCGAGCTTCAATTTTGTTTTTTGAAAAAACTTTGTGCGGTTTTTCCCGCCAAAGTTATTCCGTTTTTTGTCAAAAAAGAACCAGTTTCAAAAATGCCGTGTAACACGGAAACGACAAGCTTCCGAAAAAAACTTCAAGTCAACGCACTCGACTCGCAGTGCGTTGACCTTGAGAATAGCGACCGGCAAGTCCGAGCTGTGAGTCGTATTGGCTGGCAGCTCGCGTGGAGTGAAGCCCAGCAGGGGAGCGATCAAGTCTCCCGGCCGAAAATCCACGTTTCAGTTGCACTTGAGCAGGCTACGCAGCGTATTGTTGTTGGGCTTGAGGTGGAGGGAGATGCCTTTTGGTGCAAGCACTTCCTGCAAGTACGTCTCGATGTCTTCGATCTCGTAACTCCCCGTCGGCAAGACAATCACTTCGTCACCCGCGTAAAACTTGTTCCTACCGATATCGATGTTGGGTATGGAGTTGAACGAGAGGAATTCCACTAGGCCGAGAACGTAGTTCTTGCTGGGCGAGAGTTCGATCGGTGGAAAGTACTGAGCCTCCAGTAACGACGACGTTCCCGACAGACTGAGCGTCAATGAATCTTCCATGCCGGACCATGCGCGACTGCCCCGATGTTCCGCCTCACAGCTCATTATATAGGAATTTGAGGCAAAGATGGCCACACTCGTACGTGTCGTAATCCTGATATCTCGCGTGGTTGTACTTGACCTCTTTGACTCCGAGGTAGTCCATGAGATCTCGGGGTGGTTGCAGATCACCGAAACTGTCGAAGTAGTAAACACTGTTGCCGCTCTTGCGATATGCCACCCAGTGCGTTCCCGGGCCTTCCTTGTCGTCGAGATTGACGATGGCGCATTCGCGATAAAGCGGCCCACCCCTCGGCATGTCGTTTCGCATGAATACACCGCGAAAATGCGGAATATCGCGCGCGTACTTCAGTAGATCGGCGTCCGTTAGAGGGCGCTTCGGCAGTCGAACTTTTTTTTCGCGCCTCCACATGTAGGCCGAGTCCCCGTTTGTGGGGCTTGAGATAGAGTCCCTTGCCAAGAGCGATAGCTTCCATCGTCTCGTTGTGTCTGCGATTCTCCCGCAATTGACGCTCGGCAGCTTTGGCGGTGTTACCAGCTTTTGCCACGCCCGCAGCGCCACCTACTAGCGCTCCCGTGGCACTCAAGCCTGCAAACAAGGGAATGGCAAAAGTTCGCCCACTTTCTCCGGGACATGCAGTACACGCGGCACCAGCACGTTCCTTCTCCCACCAGCTTGCTTCACAGCTTCGCGAGCCTTCTTCAGTGCCGATCGAATGATCTCGCGAGAGTTACTTCCGGTCGATCGCGAGGCGGCTTTTACTATTCTGGAAAGCGCGACGTTGGGCTTTCGCTTCAGGCCCATGCCGAGTTTGGATTTTGCTTTCATGGTGTTCGCCACAACTTAAGCGACAAATCTCTTGCCAACACGCGCTGCCAGGCCCTGTTCGCCAAGATTCTGTCGGCCGAATTGCGCGCCGCAACGTTCTCACGGTTCTGCGAGTACGCGATATCGTGCTCCTTGCAGGCTGCGTCCAGAGGATTTATACCGGAATCACCGCGAGCGAGGCGTTCCGCTAGTTTTGTGCCTAGTCCACAGTACTGATAGCCCGGTAAGTGCAGTTCGATCGGAAGTCGATTGATGAGTTTGTTCAGGAGACCTCGACCTGTGTGCATCACAGCGGTCAGTCGATGAATGAAGTCGCGGGTATATAAGCGCGCTATTTATACTCTGGCGGCTCAGTCATGGATTTCTGAGAGCAAGCGCACAAGCTACCGGTGATGAATTTCGATGCGCTCGTTGAGGAACGAAAGCAGCGCACGCGACACGGCAAACTACTGCCTGCCAGTATTCGCGCAGTCTTCTGCGGTCCCTCGAACTGTGGCAAGACCAATGCGCTGCTCGCCCTCATCACGCATCCCAATGGACTTAGATTCGAAAACGTCTACGTGTACTCGAAATCACTGAACCAGCCAAAGTACAAGCTACTCAAGAAAGTCCTCGCACCGCTCGAGGGTATCGGGTACTTTGCCTTCAGCGAACACGATCGAGTCGTATCGCCCGCGGACGCTCGTCCCAATTCCATATTCGTATTCGATGATATAGCCTGCGAGAAACAGGACAACGTGAGAGCTTTCTACTGCATGGGCAGGCACAAGAACATCGATTGCTTCTACCTGCGCCAATCGTACGCTCAGATCCCCAAACACCTGGTGCGCGATAACGTTAACCTGTTGGTGATCTTCCGACAGTACGAGATGAACCTTCGTCACATCTATGACGATCACGTGAACACGGACATGCCGTACGCATAGTTCAGAGACTTGTGCTCCACCTGCTGGAACGACTCCAGTCACGGATCTCTCGTGATCGACAAGGACCGTGGAGGAGGAGGACTCGGCAGGTACAGAAAGGGCTTCGACCGCTTTGCCATAAATATATCGCGCACGGTGTGATTTCTCGCAGTATACGATGGGCGATCGACGCGACAATGTGACGGCTGAGTTCCGTCGTGAGAGACAAACGCTCAGCCAGATGGAGAAGATGAGAGATGCGGTTAAACGCAAGTACATGCTTCTTAAGGCGGGCAAGCAAGCAATGGAGAGAGTTCTGGATGAAACTTTCAGACCAATCGTCAAACCTCTCGAACGTCTTGTCAGCGCACGCAACACCACCACCAGAGCAAAAGTGAGAAACACGTTGCCTAAGAAGAAGGAGGAGGAAAAGGAGGATGAGACGAACATTTCATTCAAAACGGCGTATGACAGCGACTTGCAGGAAGAATGGCCGGAGCTGCAAATAACCCCCGCAGACGACAAATATCGTCGTAGACTCGACGACCACGTCGTGCAGCAAGCGGGCTCCGCAGTCGACAAATATCGTCGTAGACTCGATGACGTGTGGGAAACACCTCCCGCAGCCGTCAAGTATGTTCGCGGACTCGATGACGTTCGGAAACCGTCTCCCGCAGTCGACGTGCATAAAACGACTCCCGCGGTCAACGTGTGGAAATCACCTTCGGCAGTCGATGAATATTATGGCATGCAGGAAGAGTCGGTGCAGAAAACGATTCCTGCAGTCGACAAATATCTTCAAATGCTCAACATGAATCGCAAAAAGTATCTCGATACGACTTATGGAGTTCGGAAGCTGCCGAATGGTAGCATGATGATCGGAGATTCGCCCATACGTTTCGAGAACGAGAACGTGATTGTGGGTGACCGGAAGTATCAGTCGAGCGTCGGCTTGCTCGAATTGCTTTTCAGGAAGGAACCTAGCGCGCATCTCGTGAGCGTCGACGACAAGAATACCTATGGGAAAATCCTGCAAACGACGAACGCGCACAAGAAACGCTACATCCCGGACGAGGCCATTCACAGGCAAAACAACAGCAAGTTCAGGGACTACGTGGCACCCTTGGTCGGTGATACGACGAAGAGGTCATCTGCCGGCGGTGCGTTGCCTCGATACAAGATCGCGCGAAGAGACACGCGAATGGATTACGTGTACTGGGACGACCCGAACGAGCTGGTGGATCGACTGCGTCTGCTGCTGGCCGAGCGATCGGCCGGCAATCCGAGTCACATAAACGAGATCATCTCGATCATCGAGGAGTTGCGCGAGGCCGGTATTGTCATATAGCTGGAGCGAGAGGCGGTCCAACCTCAGTTGAACAATGAGCGTCGACGTGTTCGGGCGACAGCTAGGATGAACCGAGGGTGGTACGCGAGGTCCTCCCGGCTTCGGATTTAAACTCACCACTGGCGGTCAGTACGACGTAGAGGGCAAACGATTGTGCAACGTTGCCGACGCGAGTGAACCGAATGACGCTATCAATCTGAGTCTAGCGAAACGTCTCGTACAAAATACGCTGAGCGAATTGTTTCACATCACAGCTCGAGAGGATTTTGATGATCTGCAACTGAAGACACAGATTCTGCGGGATCAAGTGTACGAGCGGCTGAGAATTATCGAGATAAACGTCGAAACGAGTCTAGAGTTGGCCACGCGCAATTCCGAGGTCATCAATACATTGGACACGAGACATGGAACGTAGGAGATTGGTGGAAGAGTTGCACAAGCCCGCGCGTCGCAATTACCCACGTCGCAAGTTTGAGGTGCGAGGGCTGGATGAGACGTGGCAGGCCGATCTCGTGGAGATGCAGCCGTACGCCCGGGAGAACCGAGGTATCAGGTACTTGCTCACCATCATCGACGTGCTGTCCAAGTTCGCCTGGACCGTTCCCGTGAAGCGAAAGACCGGTGACGATATCACTACCGCCATGGAGCTCGTGCTCCGTCAGGGCCGAGTCCCGTCGAATCTGCAGACTGACAGGGGCAAAGAATTCTACAACGCGCCCTTCAAGCGTCTCATGAGCCGATACCGCATCAATCACTACTCGACGTACAGCAACCTCAAGGCGTCCATCGTCGAGCGGTTCAATCGCACACTCAAGAACAAGATGTGGCTGCAGTTCAGTCTGCGCGGCTCCTACAAGTGGCTCGACATTTTGCCCGATATCGTCGCAGCCTACAACAACAGCAAACATCGAACTATCGGGATGAGACCGAACGAAGTGACGGCAACCAAAGCCAAAACGTTGCTACAGCAGCAGCAGCAGCCTCGTGAGCGTCGCCGCAGAGTGCCCAAGTTCCAGGTCGGTGACAAGGTACGAGTCAGCAAGAACAAGCACGTCTTCGAGAAAGGCTACATCCCCAACTGGACAACGGAAATTTTCACGGTGAGCCGAGTGGTGACGTCGACAGTGCCGGTGACATACAAGCTGAAAGACTACCAACGCAAGCCCATCGCCGGTGGTTTCTACGAGGAGGAGCTTCTGGGAGTCAAGTACCCCGACACGTATCTCGTGGAGAAAGTGTTGAAGAAGCGTGGTGATCGAGTCTACGTCAAGTGGCTGGGATTCGATAGTTCGCACAATAGCTGGATAAATAAGACTGATTTGTAATGGTTTTAACATTTATTTTCAATAAAGAAATAGTTTTACAACAACAACATTGTGTGCGCGATTATTTATGTTCAATGCTGAATTCAATTTGATTCATCTTGGCCTCGCTGCCACCCAAGAATTTGAGGAGCAATTGTCCGTCGGCGACTGTTTGTACCATTTGCTCGAACATCTTCGGATCCTTCTCGAATGCATCCGAGATGCGTTTGGGCAAAAAGACTTGGAACTCGTTGTTGAGGTTGACCACGACTTTCAGGCCCTATTTCGTTGTGACTCGTCTCACAAGGAAACCTTCCCAGGTGTACCCCGCCGATTTTGTTCCGCTTGGAGTATGTTATTCTACATTGAAATCTAAGAGACATATATTTTTTTTTTGCGGAAACTCATATTTAAGGGGTGAAACACACCCCTAAAGTTGAGGTCTCCTAGGGGAGGTTGTTCAGTTCCATATATATGCAGACAAGGGGGCAAAATGAAACCAATTGCATTCAATGCTTCATAAAAAGTTATGACTACTCGATTTTTTTCAGCCCTGAGGGGGTGAATAAGCCGAAGTTATAGGGGTTGAAAATTAAAAAAACGTTATAACAAATAGAATATGCTCGATATGGAAGTGAAAAATATTGCATAATTAACAGTTTCAAAAGTTAAGAGATACATGTTTTTGCATTTTTTGAGAAAATGCATCCTTAAGGGTGTACTACTCTTACATCCGAATACCTTTAATTTCTGTAGATACGTATTTTCTTAAGTATCTATCTGCTAGAAAATATTCTTTTGGATATATTAATATATTTTGGATATATTAATGGATGTAAGATTGTTAGCAACATAAAAAAAAATCCCTTGAAAAAAATTGTTTTAATAAAAAAATTGCAGTTTCGTCTTCGTTATATATAATAATCGTTACAACATATGATTTAGGCATCGCAGATAATGAAAATTCTTTTCAATCACATTGTTACCATATTAATATTTCTAATTATTGTATCATTGTTTTTATTATATTTTATATGCTGTATTTTGTACAGATGTATTTTTGATTGACAAATGAAATTATTCATTATATTCTTTACAATAGTGGAAATCGTCAAATAAGTGTTGGAAACATAATGATTTTTTACACCATGAACACCTAACAACAGCAATATTTTGACATCTGGGTACATCACAATGCGCTTTGCAAGTTTTAAAACTAAAATCTACAGGATTTTCAAAATTCTCCGGTCGCCATTCATTATAACCGCTTTTGAACCATGAATACCTAAATAAGTGTACATATCGTGGAGATGATAATTGGTTGTGAACAAGTGACTGAAGCTTAATTATATTATTTCGTAAATGTAAATTTAAATCATAATCCATTAATATGACATTGTCAGAAAAATGTTTCACATAATTTTTTCATATCCTGAAGCCAAAACATCCAAGGGTCGAATCTTTCCCGTTGTACCCTGCGGTATTTTTCTTAATTTTATATTTTTATCCCGAGGTTTCGCTTCGTCAACAGCTCGAGGGCAATGTCCAGTCCAGGAGTCAATTAATAAAATACTGTTTGAACCAACTTGGGGGAAGAAGACATTTTGTAGCCAGATTTTAAAATGTTCTGAAAGTATGAATTAATTTTTCAATTTGCTTCGTTGCAAGAAATAAACAGTATCTTATGTGTCAATATAAGGAATTCTCTAAAAAAATAATTTTTATTATTGCCTGAAGTGAGTTTTCCAGATTTCGATACTTCTATGTAAACGTTTTCTGGTCTGAATAGTGACGATTCCACTATTGGACAAAATTTACCACTTGGTTCTTTCAAAACCAGGAATAGCGGAGAAAGAAGCCTTCCGTCACCTGCTATAGTGGGCTGAATCGTATAACTATGTGTTGTAGAAGCAATTGATTGTACAAGGCATTCAACATGTTTCTCTCTTTCAACCGCTAATGTTCTTCCAGAATGCATTTCTAATTGGAAACCACTTTGGTCCGAATTGTAGACGTTCGATAACCCATATTCTTCTATATCGTTCTTCACTTCAGAAACAAATTTTTCAGCAAGCTTTCGCAGATTGTCTGCATTTTCAATACTTTTTTTGTGATAAATTTACTAATTTTTCTGGAAACAATCCTATGAGCTTTCTTAAATGAGTGTACCCACTTGTCTGACGCCTTAAAACGGACATCTTCATGACCGATTTCTTTTTGTGCTTGCATTGCCCATTTTTTCAAGTCGATGTCATGTACCATAAGACCAGCATCAACGGCAGCTTTAAAATTGGCTAAAGTGTACTCGCAAATTCTAGCTATTTTTTCTTTATAAGTTCCACCTTTATTTAAATATTTAGCCCATCTTTTTAATTGAGCCACTGTTTGTACTTTTCTAAATTTTTGTTTAACGCTTGATAGGCTCAAATTTTTAGTTTTGCCACTTCTCCAATAGTTGACGGCCCTCGATTTATACTCGTACGAAACAGATTCATCATCAATAGTACAAACATCCGGGGGTAGTACCGGATCATTGATTGCCGATCCCCATTCTTCGTCTTCTACTATTTTCATATCCCAATCTTTGTAAGGTTCTTGGAAATATAATGAATTTTCTACGATTGTTTCGACGCCCATGTAATCTTGCATAGCATTCGTTAATATATTTTCAATGCTTTCTTTTAATTGTATTTCATCATTATTTATAGGGCTTTCAGGTATATTTAGGGCTTGAAAATGTGCCAAAACTAATCGTATCACATTAAGCGGATTCACTTTCATTTTTGATAATAAATACACTTGATTTCTTAACTTATGGAACTTTTAACAACTTTTGATTGCAAACAGAACACAGAGCTATACACGCCTTTGATTGTTGATATTATTTTATCACGAGATAAATTCCTTCTCACTCGCACTTATCGAATTGAAGCAATTTCTGAAGAACGTGACTTATAAGCGTAGCACAGGCCATCATATGTCAAATAAGAGAGGCAGAGGCAGATAATAGTTATATATTTCTTATCAACGTATTTCGAAACTTCTTTCAATGATAGGTGAAGTAGAATATCAACTCGAAGAATTAGACAGCTAATAAGCAGGGCTAACGAACATATACAAAGTAAGATTCGAAATGATAAAACATATCAGTTCATTTACTGTTACGTGATTGTAACAACAAACATCACGTGTATAATAAACTTCTTTTTCTCTAACAAAACGAGAACAAATTTAGCCGATTTTTTCAACAGTTTTTTGATAATAAAAAATAAAGAAATAAAAATAAAAATAAACCCTCCATAGCAAAATAGTG
This sequence comes from Rhimphoctona megacephalus, assembly GCA_963989365.1. Taxonomy (NCBI): domain Eukaryota; kingdom Metazoa; phylum Arthropoda; class Insecta; order Hymenoptera; family Ichneumonidae; genus Rhimphoctona; species Rhimphoctona megacephalus. Next base: position 314,662 of record CAXDIM010000134.1, on the reverse strand, counting down.
ACACACATGTAAATTAATAATCTTTTTAAAATTTTGTTTCAGACAATAATTACGGCTAGAATCGTGCACATCATTTTTTATAGGACATTTTCAATGATAGAAAAAAAAACAGTGTAAAAAACGAAAATAACTTTAAGAATTCATCCTCTATTCTTTAAGAGTGATTTAATGAAACATCAAAAACTCGGTTGAAACAAAATCGCGAAAAAAGCTACTTTTCGATCTCTCAAGAAAAGAATTTTCATTATCTGCAATGCCTGAATCATATGTTCTATCGATTATTTTCAAAGGATTTTTTTTTATGTTGATAACAATCTTTTTAAACAATTTCACGATATGTTCTATATCCGACAGAATATTTTTAGCAGATAGATACTTAAAAAAATACGTATCTACAGAAAGTAAAGGTATTCGGATGTAAGGGTAGTACACCCTTAAGGATGCATTTTTTCAAAAAATGCAAAGACAAATATCTCTTAACTTTTGAAACTGTTAATTATGCAATTTTTTTCACTTCCATATCGAGCATATTCTATTTGTTATAACGTTTTTTTAATTTTCAACCCCTATAACTTCGGCTTATTTACCCCCTAAGGACTGAAAAAAATCGAGTAGTCATAACTTTTTATGAAGCATTGAATGCAATTGGTTTGATTTTGCCCCCTTGTCTGCATATATATGGAACTGAACAACCTCCCCTAGGAGACCTCAACTTTAGGGGTGTGTTTCACCCCTTAAATATGAGTTTCCGCAAAAAAAAAAAATATGTGTCTCTTATATTTCAATGTAGAATAACATACTCCAAGCGGAACAAAATCGGCGAGGTACACCTGGGAAGGTTTCCTTGTCAGATCGGTGACACGGTGGGTACCGTTGATGCTCAACGTTGCCAGTTTCTTCGTGGGCAGGTAATCCTCGAGGAGTGCGATTTTGTTGAGCTTCTCAATGCTGTCCATCGTGTTGCTGTGAAGAACGGTCGCGAGTTCGCTGCTCATATACCCGTTATCCCCACCACGCGCCTTCCCCCACTACCATTCACGGTGGAGGTGGGGCGCGGAAGTGTCCCCACGGCGACGTATCCGTCGTATCGGAGAGGAGCACGCGTTTGTCATCGTGAGCGCTGAGCGCCACCTTCATCTGCCTCTCGGTAAACACTCGGTGCAAGCGCGACCTGATGACGCACTGCTGTCTGCGCTATGTCGATTTCTCTCGGAGGCAGTGCAGAAAGTCGTCGAAGGTGATGGTCGCCTCGACCATGCTCCTCTTCACACCCTTCACCCTCTTCACGCGATCGCGGCCCTCCACACGGACGCTGTACATTTTGCTGCGCAAGCCAACAAATTCCGTCATGATGCTGCCGTTGCACTCGTCCTTCATGAGGCCGAGCACCTTCTTGTTGACGCGCGGCATATCAAACCGGTTTTGAGGTGGGTAATCCGACGTATCGAACCTCTCGATGTGGCGTTTCATGATCTCGTAGATGTCGTCGCAGCGAATCTCGTACAGCAGGCTGTCGGTGTCGGTGTACAGAAGCTTGCAGCGATCGCCAAACTCCCGCTTCATGTAGTCGTAATGGAATGCGTAGACGTGAATCTTTGACAAATCCAATACGCTCAGGCCCACGTAGATGGGTTTGTTGAGATAGATCTCGGTCTTGGCGAGTTGTATCGCGACGAGGTTCTCCGCGAAGATGGCGCAGCTGTGGAAGTTGGGCTTGGCGACGAGTGCTTCGGCTCCGTAACGTCCGCCCCAGTTCTTCACGAGCTTGACGTGCACGTGTTTGCGCACGTTCTCCATAGTCTTACCGAACACTGCGTTGTTCATCAACTTGAAGAGATTCTTCTCGAAGTCGTTTCGCGCCCTCTTCCTTAGCTCGTTGTTCAGCTCGATGTAGGATCGGAGCCATGCGCTCTGCTTGAACTTCAATATTCGATGGACGCGTTTGAGCTCCATGCCGTGTTCGAGAGCCTGCTTGAGATTACGATAGTGCAGGATGTAGCGATTCTTTGGACTCAACGTCGTCATGAGTTTGATCTGCGATGAACTCGGCGCACTCTTGTGCTCTGGACACAGGGGCAAGTCCTTGTGCGCGTCGTGAAGACTCTCCGGGTACTGCAGATCTACTTCGAGAAAGTACCCGACCGGTGAGTCGTCCGGCACGTTGAGGAAATCGACACTGTCGATCCACTCGAAGCCTCCGTACGGGAGTGACTGTGTCATTGCCCAGCCGTAGAGGTTCTTCACGTCGTAGTACATGAGGTACTTGCTCTCCTCGTTTGCATCGTAGTCACTCATGTACTTGTTGTTGGCACGGGCGTAACGATTCGAGCACTGACTCACGCCACCCCGCACTCCCTGCTCAACGAACAGGTGCATGTCCAGGTCGGTGAGCAGTTCCAACTGGACTCTCGTGTACTTGAGCATCGCATCCCAAGAGAAGCCCGGCAGTGTGTAGTAGTGGGCGGGGTCGAGACCGTATGCTCCGATGGCGTCGTTGCGGAAATTCTCGAAAACGTCGGCCAGGAGGAGTACGTCAGTCTTCAGGTACAGGTCCGAGTACTCGCCCAAGCTGGCAATGTTGAATTCGGTCCACACTCTCTTTGCATGCTCATAGTCCTCGTCCGAGATATCGCAGTCGTTCAGCGTACTGTAGAAGCTCGCTCTCGGTGGTAGCTCGGTGTCATCCAATTTAGCTAGGGAGCTGACGTACTCGTAGGGGAATACACCCTTCCTCGTTAGCAGTTCGAATTTGGCATCGGAGAGATGTGAGAACTCGCTCTTGACGATCTTCAGTTCCTCCAAGTACGACGCCAGTTTTTCCAGCGATGATGCCATGAAACGGAACGAGTCGATGAAACGGAACTTCACCTCGCTGCCAGCGACGTGTTTCGTGAATGAGATGTAACGTTCTTTGTTCAGAGGCAGGAGGTAGACTCGACCTTCGAAGCCCGTGGCGATTTCTCGTATGATGAAGTGCGAGTAGTAGCCGGAAAGATTGTGGAAGACCACGGGCACGGTCCGGGAGTCCTGATAGTTCAGGTTGCACTCGTTGTGCGCCGCGCCACGATATCTCCCCGTCAGATGACAGTGATCCCTAACTCTGTCACTGCTTAGCAAAGGTTTCTCGCAGATGTGACACTCTCTGGCAGCGCGAAACTCTCTCTCCTGTATCAAAGACAGTCTCTCCATGGGTCGAGGGTTCGCGTGAATGTCATCGAGTTCTTGGGCAAGGTTTCGCAGTTCTGTGGCGAACCATTCGGCAGGCTTCTCGCCTCTGTAGCTGCGGTACCTCGAAAGCGCGTCGTCGTAACTGCACTTCAAATAGTACGCCACGCTGAATGCCTCGTACTGTTGGTAGGCGTTTTCGTCGCGAGTGGGTTTCAGCAGGCACACAAAGTCGGCGTAGATGATGAAGGGCACTCGCTCCTTGTGGCCGTAGTTCTTGAAATGGAGTATCCTGTTTGCCCATTTCGGCATGGTGATCTTGCACTTGTTGATTTTCTTGCAGTCGATTTCGTGCGCAGCCAGCTTGTCTTCGGTGCGATAGTAGTGGAGACATCGGTCACATATATGAAGTTTGTGGTTGCGGTTTGACAACTGTCTCGAGACCAAGCGAGACAAGTTCTTTATCCACACGTAATGGAGTCGCGGTATTACGTAGCATTCGTTCTTTTCCTCCTCGTCCTCCTCCTCGTCCACGTAATAATCCTGCACGAGGAGCAGGTTGACGTGTCGATGCTTTTTCATGGTCGTCACATGGAGGGGCATGACATCGAAGTCTCGCTTCTTTTTCTTCAAAATGTATACATTCACCGAGACATGATTTTGTTTCTCGAATTTGGTGATTTGTTGCGGCATCACGGGGAACTCGATCCCGTCAAAGTTCAATTCAGCCTCATACCGTCTGTATTCGGAAACGCGGTCTGAATGGTGCGCGGGATGTAATGCTGATAGTATGGACCACTTGAAGCACTGGTTGTCGCTGTTTCTCACATTGATGCATGCCTTCTTGTTTCGTATCTTGGTCGGAAGATCCACGTAAGAGCTGCCGCGCAGTGGATTGAACTTGCTGATGTTGAGCGTCATGTTGATGATGGAACGCAATGACCAGCCTGAACCTTGCTGCTGCTCAAATTCCTCCATATCCGTTTGGATTGGTTCCTGTACGTTCTCAATGAACCATGCGCGTATGTCCGTGGTGGGGAAAATCGGTGCAGCCTTCGTGTTGAAGAACTTTGTGTCGAGTATTTCTTCATCGTTCTTCGTTACCGCGAATTTCGCGGCCAGCACGGCGTAAACTTTCACCGCTGCTTCCTTACTCCGCAGTACATTATCCAGTTTTGAGCGGAAGTGAGCCATACAGTCCTTCATGAAAGCTTTTACATCAACGTGCTTCAAGTTCGTGAGCACCCCCACTCTAATACCATTCTTGAACGATGAGTTCAGATCTGACCATTGAACTCGATCGACAAGGCTCTCACGATTTTGCAGGCCCTGACCGCGTTTCAGTAAACATGCCAGCTTAATCTCAATCCCTCGCAAGAATCCAATGGTGAATACGTACTTTTGTCGTTCCGGTCCAGTAGTGGCCAGCGTCTGAGACTGTTCCAGCGTCTTGATGACCTTAGAGAGTCGTTTCATCCATTCGTGGATCTCGTTGGGTCCTCGATTCTGTAAAAGCTCCAATACTTCTTCCCAGCTCGCGATGATCTCTTTGCAATCTTGAGCGGACATTCTGAGTGTCTTTACTCTCAATTGATACAGAGAACTGTGCCAGCTCGGTCGATGGGCCCCGAATTTATACCAGTCAACGGGCGTATGGATGGGAGCAGCTTGAACGCTGATTGGTTGCCACCCCCGGCTTGAACGCTGATTAGTTGTCACCTCCCAGCTTCAACGCTGATTGGCTGTCGCAGGATGGAGGGAAGCGAGCAATGATTCTGATTGGTGGCCTTCGTAGTGGAGGGGGAAGGCCGACGGTATAAAAGAGCCGAGCACCCACGCGTGAGCATCAGTTCGAGAATGGAATTCGTTATGGACTTCCGGGGTTTCAAGCGACCCTTCAACAAATTCGTATTCAAAGAGGTGGCGGTGGTCGCTCTCGAAGACGATGCTCAGCCATCGGTCTACCTGCTTGAGCCGCCACACAGGTGGAGCTACCTGCCTGCCAAGTACCAGAGCGAGAATCTATGGTTGGAGGAAAACTACCACGGCCGAAATTGGAACAGTGGCACCGTGCCCTACGAGGAAGTCCACGAGGTTCTCTTCAACATTCTACGAGATGCCAGCAAGGTACATGTCAAGGGCTTCGAGAAGAAAAGATGGTTGGAGAAAGTTCTACGTGACGTTTACAATCTCGACGACATGGCCTGTCCATCACTGCGTCAATTGACAGCGAACGCGAGTATCTCATGCACCAATCACAGACACGCGTGGAATTCTTCTCCTCACTGCGCAGTTTACAACGCGTGCGCACTGAAAACATGGCTCCTACAGGAACAGTCGACACAACAACAACAACAAGTGGACTTTGCGAGCACCGAGTGTATTCCAGATATTTCTACACTCAAAGACTACTACGCGCAATGTGAATTTTCCTCTTGAAAATGTAAGCGGGTTAAATTTGAAATAAACAACAACAAAATTTTTTTTTTCGTTTATTTTCATTTTTTTTTTTACAATTTTTTAAAAAGGCGTTGGGCCTTAGTGGTGGGGGGCCTCGACGGTTGGTTCCTCCGGCGTATACAAGGGTCAGTCTTCGGGACGTTCTCTTTACCCGAAGGCTGGCCCTTGTTTTCTTCTGAAGGCTGCCCCTCCTTCTTCTTCTTCTTCCTCTTTCGTTCCTTGGAAGGAGCAGTCTTCAGTGGAGAAATAAGTATAGAACGGCGTCTCTCTTTCTTCCCCACTGAAGACTGTCCCTTCGAAGAAGGAGGGGCCTTGGCTTCGTCGTCGTCGTCGTCGTCGTCGTCGTCGTCGTCGCCGTCGCCATTTGAGAGGAAGAGGTCCTCCTCCAGGATTGACCTCTTCCTCGCGCGCTCTGCAGTCTCCGCCGCCCGTTCCGCCTCCACCTGCTCCGCGGTAGCCGCCCGTCTCGCTGTCACTGCCGCCGTCCGTTCCGCCGCCCGTTCCGTCGCCTCCGCTGCCGCTTCCTCTATCGCGAATGGTGGTAGAGGAAGCGACCAAATTACCCGCGCAAAGCGGGAGTCTTGGCGGTGGCCCTCGGTACACCCGCAATAACTACGAATCTATAAAACATGCAGAGGCAAAAGTATCATTAGAAAGAAGTATATAGAACAAGCGAAAGAGAGAGAGAGAGAGAGAGAGAAAGAGAGAGAGAGAGAGAGAGAGAAAGAGAGAGAGAGGTATTAGAGAGAAAGACTTACCTTTCTTAACTGCTCCATTGTTCTGCATGGACTGGCGCCAAAGAACACAGACGTAGGATAGAAGCACAGTTCTTATGGGCGCTCTGAGGACAAACTTTCTGCGACCCAAACTGCCGCTTGGCGGCGTGGCGATCGCGGTACGGCAGCTATCTCTCTCGCTCCCATTGCATAGCGCGAAAACGGCTCGACCCGAACGCGGAGGGTCGAGCGATCAAACCCCACTCGTAGAGTTTTTTTTTCTTTTATCGATTATGTAAAAAAATAGTTTTTGACGATACAGTTATTCTTTATTATTATTTTTAATCAATGAAATAGAGAAATAGTTTCCGAATACGAAATTATTATTAAAGATTTTTTCTCTAAATCAAGTATATGAATAATTTTTAACCTTTTTATAAGCTTTAGAAATTCTTAAATATATGAAGTAAATAAATATTTTTTTTTGGTTATTTTATTTGACGATAATAAGGTGAAACTGCGAACGCTTTAATAATTAAATAGACGTTCATCATTCATTAAATCGGTAAATTGTTTTAATGTGAATATGCCATTCGTATTTGTCTATTATTATATATTATTATTATTATATATTATATATTATATATTATATATATATATATATATATATATATATATATATATTATATATATATATATTATATATTATATATATTATATATTATATTATATATGTATATAAGAACAAATTTATAATTTCGATTTCTAATATTTAAAAAAAAAAAAAGTCACCATACGAGGATTCAATCGCTCGACCATGGGACTACGAGTATCATACGCTGACACCGAGACCACAATCGTGATTTACAAACTAAGCGCAAAACTGGCACAAAAGGTGTGAGCCCCCGCTTATTGTTTGCTCATTGTTTGTTCCTGCTTATTGTTTAATTCTGAAAATGACACGTCCTTCAACATACTCTACTCGAATTGTCTCAATACCTAATAAATCATAAATTTGACACTTCGTGCCCTCCATTTTATCGTTGAACGGTTGGGGAAAATCAGGTTATTCATTATTGTTTCCTAACAGCTTCAACTCTTACGCTAGAGATAACTGGAAAACGTGACCTCAGGAAATCAATTTCCTATCTTTTTCTTACTCTAATTTCAACTATTTCAAGTATTTTTTTCATGTTTAACCGAAGAAATCGCTCTATTCGTGTTTCAGAAGATTACATTGTAATATATTAACTGTAATATTCAAGACTCACGCTGCTTCATCTTTCGGAAAACGATGAAAAGTCAAACTTGGGTTTTTTCTCTTCGCGCTGGTACATCCTTCATGAACACATAAATCGTTTACAGGCATTTTAGTTCGTCACTATTTAAAACACTCAACGTTTAAAGATCCCGGCGTAGCCGAACAATAAGCTCTACGAAAAGCAGGAGATATACATATATCTATATCACCTGTTCCCCCAGTGTATTGCTACTATAAAAGTAAGAGAGATGGAATGAGCGCATGCGGCTGAGCATGCGAGTGGAAGCGAGAAGAGAGATATGACGCCAGCGCCACCGACTACGAACTACACTGGGGGAATGACGTCATTCCCCGAGTGAGAATCGGCACGAAAAATCCTTAAGAACTGTGCTTCTATGCTACGTCTATGTTCTTTGCTGGCGCCGTGACGTAGCTGCCTGGCTCTTATACTCGAGCCCCCCACTCGATATAATTCTAGTAAGAAGTACAAAAGTCTACAGGTACTGTAGGGGTATACGGGACTAGTTCAGAGTATTCGATAGGCCCTACGACCCTACCCCCACCCCACCCCCATGTCGGTAAGGTAGGGGCCTACCATTTCCGGCATGGTATGGCAGGAATCTGCCGTATCGGCGGTCGGTAAGGTGGGGATTCTGCTCGCGCAATATCCTGATCACTGTGGCTGAAACCAACTATTCCGATAGTTAACTTCAACTATTCCGATAGTTAACTTCAACTATTCCGATAGTTAACTTCAACTAATCCGATATTTAACTTCAACTATTCCGATAGTTAACTTCAAATATTCCGATAGTTAACTTCAACAATTCCGATAGTTAACTTCAACTATCCTGATAGTTAATTTCAACTATTCCAATAGTTAACTCCAACTATCCTGATAGTTAATTCCAACTATCCCGATAGTTAACTCCAACTATCCTGATAATTAACTGTGAGTATCCCGATCGCCGACCGCGGGTATCACAGGCCTCTGCGTTTGAATTTCCCGCAAAAAGTTTGCATGGATTCGTTTGGTAGCGATTGGTGTTTACCGCCAAAAGATTGTTTCTCGGTATTTGAATCTCCCGCCAAAAGTTTGCTTCGCGGTATTTGAATTTCCCGCCGGTGGGACTGTGTCTCCGCTTTCGCCACCACCACCACCACCAGAGAGACCCGTGCCTCCACTTTTGAAAGTTTGCTCAGATTTGTTTGGTAATGATTGCTAGTGATTGGATGGCGTTTGGTAATGATTGGTAGTGATTGGTTGGCGTTTGGTCTTGGAATTTCCGACCACCAAAAGTTCGGAATCTACATTACCGACGATTTCCCGCCATTCGCGTCTCCGGAAAGACTATCGCGGATCATTCGCTTGAATTTCCCGCGCGCCAAAATGTTCGTGTCTCTGCTAAAAGGTTCATGTCTCCGCTAAAAGGTTCGTGTCTCCGCTAAAGGTTCGTGTCTCCGCTAAAAGGTTCGTGTCTCCGCTAAAGGTCCGTGTCACCACGGTTGAATTTCCCGCCAGTGGTTCGTGACGCTGCATTCAAATTTCCCGACAATGGCGACTGGGCCAGTTCGCAAGCGTTCGGTGGAAATCTGCATTACCGACCGGCAACAGAATTGCCAGGCTGGGATGACTGCGTTCGGTAGAAATCTGCATTACCGACCGTCGGTAAGGTAGTTGGCCAGACCGGACATGCCCTGAGCGCGTCGGTAGAAATCTGCATTGCCGACCGTCGGTAAGGTAGATTCCTACATGGGGGAAGCGGCCTAGATATACCAAGATAGCAAAACGTACGATTCGGCATAATATAGATATAATATTAGCACGCAATAGTACGGCGTACTCTGATCATACTAGTACTGTACGATCACTTGGCTATCTGGGTACTTATGATGATTTGAAAATTGAACTGGAGATTCATTAAGAAAAAATATTTCGATTGAGCCTTAAATCAGCACGATTGATGCCGTATTTCCTGAGAAAAAACTTTGCACAGGCTCAAGATTATGCCACACATCGAAAGATTGGCGTGTCTGTATACGACACAATGAAAGGCCTTTTTACTCCTTCCGAGCTTGTGATTGGCCAGTCCGTTTCTTTCCTCTGTTTCCGCGAAAGGTCTGATGATGACTGAACCGAGTTTTGAAAGCAAAATAAGTGCTCTACGCGGAACGTGTGGTAGATCGGAGAAAAAAATTATTCGGTGAATAAATAAATAGTAGTTCGAAGTTCAACGAAATTTAAAAAATCAACCGCAAAATGAAAAAAATTTAATCTCACTTGCTGCTGATACCATCATCTGTAATATACCAGTGAATTCAGACGTAAGTAAAGCTCGTTGCAAACGACGTTATTTTTCGTGGTAGAAATCATGCGTGCGCTTTACGAAAGTACATCACGCGTGCTTTCTACCACAAAAAATAGCATCGTGTGCAGCGGGCTCTAGTTTACGAAGGTATTTTTCAAGTGGTTCTATGTATCGTTAATTTATTAATTACGATGGTCCTAAAGAACCGAGTTTTGATGTTACGAAGTGCAGGACAAACTCATTTAAAAAAAAAGTTCATCGCATAATTCGGTGTTAAGTGTTATACCTTTAGTTTAGTAAAAGTGGATGTTTTTAAGAGTCGCGGGAACGCGACAAGTATGTTTACGAAGCGAGTCACACAAGACACTTTTACCTGAAGAACCGTGATTCTACCTGTATCCGAAAATGATTTCTTTAATATACATTCAATGACAGCAATTTAGAGTTTCATTTAAATTCACGTATTTTTTATTTTTTTCCCCCCTTTCGATCGTGACTAATTAGAATCTCGTAGCTTAAACAGTATTGAAAATATTAATGTTTTTTCACGAACAGTTGTGAGGTTATAAATATCGTGGTTAGGTTCGGATCGACTCTTGGGCACAGTAATAACAACGAAGTCAGATTTATATAGAAGCCCAGTTCTTATGGGCGCCTTGAAGACAAACTTTCTGCGACCCGAACTGCCGCTCCGTGGCGCGGCGTTCGCTCTGTGACGTCACTAGCGACCAGCTGCCATGTTGCCATGGAGATGGGGAAGCGTGGAGTGACGTATCTCTCTTACACATTTAAAAGCAAGAAGATGCTTGGACTGAGCGCGTGGGGTCAAGTGATCGAATCCTACAATTGAAGTTTTTTTTTTTTTATGTAAAATGTATATAAATATTTGAGACCACTTTCTTTTTAATATAGTTTTTTTACACAATGAATATCTTTAAGAAAATGACGCAAACACGGGCCATTCAGATAAGCGGTATGAGCTCGACGTGGGGTGAAGTGTTCAAACCCTGATTTTCTTTTCTTTTTTTTTCAAGTCCGCGACACACTATACCCGTAAAGCAGCTGGAAACGATAAAAATATTTTGAGTAGAAATTTCTGATATGAAAAATACATTAGCCTGATATAAATAAATATAAGGTAGATGTCTACATTTTTTAAATTTAATTGAAATCAGTTTATTTTTCGGATGAGAATTTCGTAATTTCGAAATGGAAGAATAATTCAGTCATAACAGGAAATGGCGAACACTAATTTGGAACGAAAAAATCTTGACATAACCGAACTATTGTTTGTGGCATCATTAATTCTTTTCCAGTATCGACTATTTTTTTCAAAAGCTTTCGAAAAAGTCCATAAAAATTTCCAATAGTTTTGAAAGCTTTTATAACGATAAGGCGTTGAACGAACAGTTTTTTGAATACTGTCACCTGAAAAAATTAAGGTGAAGATCGATGGGAAAAAGAATAAGGAACAAATTCAAAGTATGCTAGAAGAATTTCTTTTGTTTTTTCAACGAAGAAATATACGGTTTTTTCGGCGAATTTATATAAAGTCTCGATAATATCAAAAATTGGACTCATTTTTCCGACAAATGCCTGAATATGAAAAGTATTCAGTGATCTCAATCCATGTAAAAAATTGGCTCCATCTTCTTTTCTTCGTGGAAGTGTGTGTGTGGGTGTAATTGTTTTTAATACTTGGTAAAAAGCAAGCATAGGAATATTTCATGTACCCACTCTTAGTTAATTTTAGTTCACGTATAGCAGTATTATTGAAAAATAGACAGTACATTTTAGAGCTTTTGTGTCAAAAATAGAAAACATGCGTGAGCTAAAATTATTCAATGGAAACCGCGGGAAGGTGGCGGGTGTCTTCCATCGGGACGGGGAGGATGTACTGGAAAGGGTGGGTGTGAATGGGGATGTAATTAGGTATTAAGGAGTTTTCCTACTGTATTGTTGAAAAAAAAAGAGAAAATAGTATCTGCCCAGATCGGGAAAAGAAAAAATTAAAAAAACATGCTGGTAACAGTAGGATCACTCTTTAATATAGGATATTTTTCAGAACCTTTCACAAGGTTGCGAAATTTCGGGGAAATATGCCTAAAACAGACCCCTGGTTTATTTTAGTAGCCAACAATCACAATCTGAAAAAGCGTACTTCTTTATACTTTAATTATTTCGAGAAAAATGATAACAAGATCATAAGTCAACATGAGAGGACTAAAATATCAGAGTACCATGGTCCGCGTTAGGAATACATACCCTAGAGATAAAAATATAAAACAATATGAAAATTATTGCATTAATTTCTAAAAAGAACAGTTTTTGACTAGAAATCGTAGAAACAGAAAACTTTGTCTAAATAAAATATTTAAATAACAAAAAATGTAAAAATGAAATATTAATTCGAAACTTCGAACAAATCTTATATCTATATAGTTTTCTATTTAAAAATTGAAAAAGCAGACTAGTTTTGGAACCAACTTTTAAAATATAATATATTAAAAAAATATATTCGACTAGAAATGCTGAATAACACTCGGAAAAAAAATTTCACAGGAAACTTTGAACAAATCTTATATTTAAAACGAAATCTTTATTAGAGATATTAAAAAGTGGACTAACTTTGGAATAAACTTTGACAATATTTTGCTAAAAACAACTGTGAGGTTGAAGTTCACATCTTTGAAATGCTACAAGGTTCTTTATTGTTAGGAAATACAATTTAAACCGTATGAACCATATTTGGCTGTGACAAATTATTTCTCGAGTACTCAAAAAGTTTGAATATAAAAAAATTGCAACATTTTGAAAATTAATGATGAAATGGTATATTTTTTGTTACCTTACAAAGATGCTCGCCTCAATATTATGAAAGTTTCATTTTATTTACATGAGCGTGCATATTGAATCATAGAGATAAGGACCCCCTGGTTCGTCACTTCCAAGGTATTTATAAAAGACTCCAAACCCTCTCTATTATATGCACAAACACATAAATTAATGTCTGGAGAGATCAATCCTTTTATTTGTTAGTTATGTGGAAAAATATGCGTTGATGAAGAATTTAGCAATTTGGAAGCAATGAAAAGTGAAAAAGATATTTACAGAAATATCCGGTTTAATAGGAACTACAAACTTTTTTGGAAATGTGTGAAAAAACAAAAGGTTGATCCACTCTATTCATGCCGCACCACTCATTGATGTGAAACTTTGAGCAATTTTCTGGACGGTTTTCCGTATGGTGTTTTTCGTTTACGATTTGCCGCATCTCGCATGTCTCGAGATTTCCATTTCAAGTGGTTGAACAAAAGCGTGCGGACGCAACGCTGAATTATTTTTTCGCGGTGAGATGCGCATTCTCCATCAACCGGCCAAAAGTTGACGTGATTTTGAACCACAGCATTGCTAATACAGTTCACGAGGAGCTTTGAAATACCCTTCAAGTGCCAAATTTGTGGAAATTTCGCTGCAAAAACTTTGAAAGCCGTTATTATGACTTCTAAAAATTCATCTGTTGGAACTCGCAATGAACCGAGTTCATTATTTTCGCGGTTTTTGTAAGCTTTCCAAAAGATCAAAAAATCGTCGGTTTTCTCGAAATTTTGTCCAGCTCGCGTCAAAGTCTCTTCACAAGTTTGACAATCGAATTCGACGAGAACTTTGTGAGGAAGATAACCAGCAACATAATTTATGGAACACTTTTCAAGAGTTCCGAATGAAATGTGCTCGTGATCAATCTCAAAAGATTTGCATTCCTCGAAATCTATCGGTTCATTGATCTCGTCACCGAATGACCAGTTGTTGGACAAAACGTCATCATTGCTGTCGACCCTTTCTGTCCTATCACTTTGTGAATCAGTTTCCGCATTTATTTGAGTAATAAGAAGCGCGGTTGCCTCATCATCAGGTTCGCAATTAGCCCCTGCTGGTGGTCTCATAAGATGTGCTACCATGTTATATTGCAAACTCCGACGCAGTGAAGCTGCTGAAGGGTTATCACAATGCCCACCTCGACTTCTAATCACTCCAAATAAGTTTTCAAGAGGGTCTTGATTCAATCTCGACGTAATCAAATAAAGAATCCCTTCGCGTTTCAAGTCATCCCAAAGTTGTAGAACAGCATTAATGGTCAATCGCAAACCTTCGAAACACGGCGGATTTTTAGAACCACCTGAAATAGTCCATTTTTCGATCCACGGGAGGCAATTTCTGAGGAAACCTTCTACCTGTGGTTGTTTTTCGGATAGAGCGTGTCGTAATGGATTAGAATCGGACGGAGAGCGACTGTTAAGACAATCAAACATGTCGTTAGTTTTTTTTATAAAATTTGCAGTTGCGCTGCAAGCCGGATGTTTCAAATCGCCTGTTATTCGACCCGTGTTTATCACGGCAGAAACGGAGTGGCTGAAAAGCTGTGTCGCGAGACTGACCTTCATCTTTTGGAAGTTGTTTGGATTCAAATGTTGGTCAGTGAGTTTCGGAGCCGCTCTACAAGCGTGAGAATTCTCGAGGTGCCGGAGTTCACGAAGTACGTCTGATGAAACTTTTTCACCGTCATCAAGTATATCGTGGTTAAGCCAATTATTACGGAGGTACTTAATCAAATGGGGGACGTCGAAGCCAAAATAAATTTTCCGACCGTATCGTTCGACAAACGGCTTTTCTATTGTCACCCCTAGTGAACTTATCGCTGCACGATTGTTGGATCCCATATCCCTAACCATGTAACGAACTTCGAGTCCGATTGTTTCTAAAGAGTCTAACACATTCGATATCAGTTCCGTCAAGTCAGTGTGTCGGACATTCCCATGTGAGAGCACATATGCAATTGGTTGCTTCTACGGATGTACAAGACCTTCTAACATAAAAACAAGTGCAAAATTCGCACACTGATTTGTTCTACCAAGTTCGCCCAAGTCTTGGACGCCTTCGACCAAATCGGCTTTCGGGTTATATTCGAGAATCTGCTTAATAGATATCTCATCCCACATGAGAACGCATTTTTTTTCGTATTTGTCCATTGTTTTTACTTTTTCTGCAAGTTTTGGTATGATACTTGATTTTATTCCCGGAGCTAACTCTAAATCATTTACCCACGATCTAATTAATGAGACGCAAGGTAAAGCAAAATGCTTGTTGTCTCTTAAATGGTTGTATGCGCTCGGTGATTTATAATACAATGATAATGCAAATTGTTTTTCGTCATCGGTCCACCGTCGTTTTTTATGATGATTCAGCTGCATTTTGAAAAAAGCGAGTTAATCGTTATTCAGATCATATGCAGCTTTAGCAAATGCTACAGCGCTCGCATTTTTTCTCAATTGAGCTTGCTGTCTTTTCATTTTCTGATCTTTTTTCTTCAATTCAGCGCGTAAAGTTTCCGCTAATCGTTTCAGCTTTCTTTCATTAGGGGTAAGTTCTCTAATGCTTTTTCTTCGCGATGGAATAGAAACGTTTCGTCTCTCCGGCTCTTCGAAACCACTCAGGATTGGTTCTACTGTGGGCGATGCTGCCGTTGTGGACGCAACGGCGGGGTCCGCGAACATAATTACCGATGTTCTGACCGCGGGTGTTGTATTCGCGGGTGCTGTATTCGCGGGTGCTGTATTCGCTGGTATTGTATTCACGGGTGCTGTATTCGCGGGTGCTGTATTTGCGGGTGTTGTGTTCACGGGTGTTGTATCCACGGGTGTTGTATCCACGGGTGTTGTATCCGCGGGTGTTGTGTCCCCGGATGTTGAGTTTGGGAGCACGGGACATGCGAGTGCATCATTTGTTATTGGGGAGTCTAAAGCAGCTTTATCAATGGGTAGTGCATCGGGACGTAAAAACCGTTTACCTTGTTTGTTTCGAGCGTAATTCTCTTCAATAAAATGTTCACAACACAATCTTAAATGCTCCATTTGCTTGGGTGTTTTCCGATTCAAAGCGGGATTTCCGGATCTAGCGATCCAAATCATGCAACTGTGGGGAGGGTGGGAAAAGTGTTAATAGTGCAAAACTTGTGTTGAATGGATTGAAAATAAAAAAAAACATGGATCACATAAACACAAAAAGTGCAAAGAAAAAGATATCGTGCCGAATAAAATCTGGGCAGATGAAAAATAATTGTGTGATGACATTATTCATTATGCAAAAGCCATCAAACAGATAGGAAATCAGTTCGGTTCGAGTCATTGGATAGAAATCATGAAGAAACATAGATTTCAAAATCATGCGGAAAAAGAAGAAATGATTTTCAAAGTCATGTGAAAAGAACACTAGTGAAATTTGTTCGGAGGAAAGCGGGGGCGAGTTATCTATAATAATAATAGTATGCAAATTAAACCTCCATATTCCTCATAATCCTTATGAATAAATGTGCACAATGGTCATATTATGGAAACAAAAAAGGCTTTGCGTAATTTTTTTTTGCAAAAGCTCGTTATTGAAAAAATTGTCAGGCAGGCAGAACTTGACTCTGTTTAAAAGAGTATCCGTTTCCTCTGTTCAAGCAGCTGTACTTGCTTTTGACGCTGTAATTGTCTATGACGAGAAGTGTAAAAGCTAAGGAATGTATTTTTTGTACAATTTTTTGTTTAGATAATCAATCCGTATTAAAAAAGTATCGAGAAACGTAAAAAAGCAACACCTATTTCAACATAATTCGAAACGAAAAAGAAAGTGGTCATTTCCGATCCAATTTTGAGTAGAAAAAGTTTGAAGCATTTTCAATACGATAATGAAAAGTAAAAAATTCGCGAACCTTCTATTTATTTCTCTTTAAATTGAAACGAAAATCGGAAAAATCGTTCAAAATTAAACAATATATGTTCAGTGGGCAAAGCCCACTCGGAGTCGTTATTCTCTCTCGATTTTTGATGAACCGCTCAAAGTTGCTCGTCAAGATTTTCGAGAGTTTGCTACTATTCAATCGCAACTTTTCGTATTTATCCATTGAATTCTTTCATTACATCTCGCGTTCACTTCTTGCTACCCGCGATTCTTTTCAAAGAAGTGTGGAATAGAAATTTGTGCATGGAAAACAAACATTTTGAACTACCATCAAAAATGAGAAAATCCTTAATTTGACCCTTAACGCCGTCATCCTGCGTAAAGACTCTTTTAACACTTTTTTTGGGAACTTTTACTGGTGAACTAAATTAAGATACGACTGTGAAATTCTTACCACATATTTCTACATTTGAAGCAACTTTACAATTTTCTCACCCTGAAATCGTCTGAGCCGGGTTCTAGCCACTTTGTTTCAAAAACTTTTTTTCTGTTACCATGATTACAGACGTTCTGCTTATCTGATTGTGGAACAAAACAATCATAAGGTATTTTGATCTGCAAAATTTAAACTAATCGTAGATTTAGGAATATTAAAGACCATTGAAAAGTTAATTTACGGCAAATCGCTGAACTCTTATCATCAATTTTGATATTTTTTCACCGCTTCTCCAAGTTGCCAGAAATTAATTTTTCAATATCTTTTGACTCTACTTCAACCTTCACAGATTAAAATCTCATTTGAGTCTTTTCTTCAGATAAGCAGAACGTCGACTATCGTGGTAACACGAAAAGAAACGTTTTTTGCGAAAATGAGTGACTAAGATGCTGTGTAGCTCAGCAGTAAGCCACGATTTCGGGCAAACAAATTGTAAGATGTGCTTAGAATGTGAACAGATATGTGGTAAAAACTTCGCAGTTCTTTCTTATTTACTTCGCTCAAAAATTTCCCAAAAATCGTCTCCTCATGGAATTTCGACATTAAGGGAGCTTTCCAGTGTGAAATTTTCAAAAAATCGATTTTTTTTTTGCTTTATCGAATAGTATACACTCTTCCGAATATTCCCTGAAATTTTCATGCCGAAATTCAGATTATTTCGGTTACTGTACAGCATTTCTTGGAAGAAGGCAACGGAGCGCTACAGCTGCCGCGTCGGCCGTCTGCCCGTGCGACCGTTATTTCTATTGTCTCGTTCCTATCTGCTCGTGTACCTTCCAACGTGAGTCCGGTTCGTCTTTCAGTTCGGTTTCGACATTCAAAATGGATAGATCTACGAAAGAGAAATGTGCGTGGCAGGATAGAAAAGGCTCGAGAAGCGGACATCCGCGAAATGAACGAAAAAGATCCGCGGGTTTCAAGGGAACAAATCGACACGATATCGAAACGGATCTAACGTTTGCGAGCACTTCGGCAGCAAAAATCTTGAAAAAGAGTCCAGAGTTTGAAGTCCGAATCGATCAAACGTTTAGCTATGTGATTTTGGAGGTCTTTTTGGTTTTCGGCGCTCTTCAGGAACTGTTGAAGTGCAAAAAGTGTAATAGCGACGTGAAGTTTTTTAAAAAATCGATTCGCGGATTGGGCTTTAAAATTTGTGTTCAGTGTTCGTGTCCAGATCCGGCCGAGATAGATTCTTGTCCTTTGATAAAAAATGCTTATGAAATCAATCGTCGCCCCAAAGCACGTATTCTGCGGCAAGCAGATAGTAGAAATCGCTACGCAGTGTGCTGTGTGCACCTTCAATGAAGGTTACGACCCAATTTTAAAAATTTTGGAGACGATGGGATGCACGATAGGGCCGAGCGCCGCAGATTTCGCCGCTAAGTACAAGAATGCGCGCATCACCCAAGCAAACCGCCGGGCGTCCCTGGATAGCAAAGAGGCGAGAACAGCTCGTCGGACTGAACAATCCATTGAGCACGATTTTTTTGAAGAAGCAGAAGGGATATTGTATGGACCTGGCATCGCTGATTGACCGTAAGTAAACGATTTACCTAAAATTTCCTCACTTGAAACTTTGAACGCGTTTTTCTCGAAACAGCATTTTTCAAAACGGTGTCCAACTTGGAGGGCAGAGTTTTAAAGCTATCGAGTTGAATTTTTTACACAATATTCTTAACGTCATTGTTTATCGTGCTATGGAAGCTTTTTTTTTTTTGACATCTTCCTATTTTTTTGTAAAAAAACTGCCAAAAAAAATGCTAAAATCGATACTTTTTGTTCAAACCGGCGCCATTTTTGCAAAAAAAAAAAAAAAGCCTCCATAGCACGAAAGCCAATTATATACCGATCAATAATCTTTTTGTGTTTTTTGTTTCAGATCAAAATTGTGACCCCCAACGTGGACACCACATCCAAGTGCATTTTCTGCAACAATTGTTTCATCATTTTTATAGATATTAATTAATAAATAAATCGATCTTTAAAAAATTGTTTTGTATTCTTCAAAACCCAATTAATATACAAAAAAAACCAGACCGATTAGATTATTTTTTCTTTAAAAAAAAAAAATCGCGAAAAACAGCGATTTTTCGGGCTGTCACACTGGAAAGCTCCCTTAAATGCCATGCTATGCTGGAAGGGATCATTTTTATAAAAGAGGAGAGAGAATATAAATTAACGAAGATAAATTACGAAAATTTGGAAAACAATTCAGAAAACCATTCCAGGACACAAATGGAAAAGAATGGAAAACAGAAACTGTAACATTGGTGCCATTAAATAGAAAATAATTGTGTACAACAGTACAGAGGCTTGGAGTGAATAAGTCGGTTGATTTCATCATTTTCAATGTTTGGGCACTGATATAATATATTGTTTGCCATAAGGAGTAATGGAGTTTTTCTAACTCGATCAAATATTTCTTAATTGCGAAAATGAATCCTCGAAAAAAATCAGAGAATTTTAAAAATTCTCTGACTTTTTCCTAGTTTTCTCAGGTTTTCCCTGTTTCCCAGATGTGAAACAACCCTGTTATGGATCTATAAATTATCGTCATTTATTTTACTAACTATTATCAATAATCGCAACCCATATACACTACCGGCCAAAAGTTTCCGGACAAAAGTCCAGAAAAGTTCTAAAACGTTTTGTTATGCTATTTCGCTGATAATCAACGTAAACAGATTAAGTAAACGGCATTTTGAAGGGGAGGGATTCAGCTTCATTTTGATCTCTTTGAATAATGTATACGAATAGTTTTACGGCCAGCACTTTGTTTTCAAAATGACAATTTTCCGCCTTTTTTTACCCCCCTTTCAGGTGGGCCCCGTTTCCAGAGGAAATTTTTTGTATGTATTTTTCCGAACGGAATCATGAAGGTGAAAGCTCGAACTTCAATTTTGTTTTTTGAAAAAACTTTGTGCGGTTTTTCCCGCCAAAGTTATTCCGTTTTTTGTCAAAAATGAACCAGTTTCAAAAATGCCGTGTAACACGGAAACGACAAGCTTTCGAAAAAAACTTCAAGAGGGCAAAAAGTTGCGTCGGTTTCCAAAGAATTCACGAGAATTTTCTCAGAATATTTTTCCTAAATATGTTTTTTCCGTATTCTCGGACGAAATCCACACAATCCAATTATCGCAACTCGGGAATTATTATGTTTCTGATGAAATTTCAAAGGGGGAAAAAGTTTTATTTTTTCATTTTTAATGCTTTGAAATTTTTAAAAACTCGTTTAAAAACAATAGTAGTTTTTAAACGAGTAAAATTAGCAAAATTTGTTTCGGAGCACATTTTGTGTGATCGCTTCCGGTAGAAAGTTTATACGGTTACTACAAACGGTAGGATTGGCTTGAAAATGTTCGTAGAGATTAATAGTGGAAGAATTTTTGTGTGTAGTCAAGAAAATAGTTGTTTTTAAGCGAGTAAATTGAGCAAAATTTGTTTCATAGCACATTTTTTGTGATCGCTTCCGGTTGAAGGTTTATACGATTACTACAAACGGTGGGATAGACTTGAAAATACCCGTAGAGGTTAGTAGTGCAAGAATTTTTGGATGTAGTAAAAAAAAGTGGTTTTTAAGCGAGTAAATGGAGCTAAACTTGTTGAGAAAACGTTTTACCACATTCACACGGTGCGGTTAAACGGTCACCCAATTAAGTGTTAGCATTGCCGAAGGTTGTTTAACTTCAAAGATCGCCGACGCGACACGCCGATCACCTACCGATTGCCGTCGGTCATATGTATAGATCAGTATATCTGATTTTCCTGCCAAATTCTTTTTTGTGCGTAAATCTTCGGGACGTAAATATATCAATCAGGAACTAAAGAAAAGATTGTTGGATTATCCTTCAGCACAAACATTTGACGACATTCACGCGCTACGGTCAAGCGGTCACCCAACCGAGTATGAGCATTGCCGAATGCTGCTTAACTTTAGAGATCACCAAAGCCACCCGACGTCCATCCACCGATTGCTTTTGGTCATGTGTATGGATCAATATATATGATTATCCTACCGAAATCTTTTTTTGCGCGTAAATTTTCATGACACGTATATTGAGCGGAAAGTAGAGAAAAAATTGTTGGATCTGTCGAAGGTCGCGTGGTGGGAGAAGCGCGCTGCGGCTGGCTCCTGATTGGTGCGCAGGTCGACATTCGGACTTCGGCCGAAGAGGGGATCGAACTCTTGGACGTATTTTTTACATTATCTCGACAAACTTATAATTTTACTAATATTTATTGAAGAATCGATCAATAATTTGATAAAACATATTTGTTATTAATAATATGTCTTTTTTGCTTTATTCAGGCTTTTCTTTCAAGGTAGGTATACCATTTTTTTAAATTCATTTTTATCATCTTTTCTCTCTCATATTCTTTTTTCTTTTTGGGTTTCTTGCAAGTATGTTTATTTAAATCATTCTTATTATCTTGAATGGACTAAAAGCTGCTCTGTGGCTATATCGCAGAAACAACGAATATTATTGATAACTTATAAAATAATAATATTAAAGGATAAAAAAATTATAATTTATTGTTGTATTTAGTCTCAGGTTTTCTGGGGACTAACTTATTGCATTCTATTCTCTCGACAAGCGAGGGAAAGAAGCCATAACGTTGCCGGGAATAAGGCACGAGAAAAGCGCGTGCAACACGGTGTTTGTCTACGGCGATCTCTCAAGTTAAGCAGCCTCTGGCGAAGATGATATTTGGTTGGGTGACCGCATAATCATACCGCGTAAATATAGACCAACGTTTGTGCAGACAGAAAATCGGGGAGCTAGTTCTTCTGAGTTCCTTATGGTACTGAACAACTGAAAGTTACTAAATTACTTTTTCATGAAGCATTAGCCTATTTTGTTGCAGCTGCAATAAAAATTGGCATCTTTATGTGATGATTTTCAGGCGAAAGTAGAAAAAAATATTTATAAATTGCCGACGTGACGGCTAAATAAATTTTGAGAGGGCTCATATTTTGAGAGTATTACTTTTTCATCATATTTTTTTATGATGGTTTCAACCAAAACTGCAAAAAAAATATCGATATGTCGCATGAGAACTTTCGAAATTCTTTTTTAAAGAGCCTAAATTTTAGGAAAATTACTTTTCGGTAATGTATTAACATATTTCGTAGAGACCCGAAAAAGACATTATCAATTTTTTTTTGACATACGTATATTGAACGGAAAGTGGAGAGACAATTGTTGGATTGTCTGTCTGTACAAAAATTTGGCCATATTCACACTGTACGATGAAACGGTCACCCAACCACGTATTAACATCACCGAAGGCTGCTTAACTTTAGAGATAACCAGAACCACCCGCCGACCATCCATCGATTGCTGTCAGTCATATGTATAGATCAGTATATATGATTTGCCTACCAAATACTTTTCTTATTCGTAAATTTCCGTGACATACGTATATCGGGCGGGAAGTAAAGAACAAATTTTTGGATCGGTCGGAGGTCGCGTGGTGGGAGAAGCGAGCCTGCTGGCCCCTGATTGGTGCGCAGGTCCATATTCGGACTTCGGCTGCTTAACTTTAGAGATCATCAGAACCACTACTTGACACAAAATTTCATTAGGTTTTTTTTGAATATTTTTTCCTAATGTATACACACATCATCACACGTAACATTATTAAACTAGTAGCGACTTAATTCTGACTTGAATTGGCATTATATGTAAGGAATCGGAAAGAAATCATACATCTCATGTACCTAAACTTATTGTACAAACCTTTGATGTATCAATAAATACTATTTTTGACTTTGATTTTTACTCAGAACCACCCGCCGACCATTCACCGATTGCTGTCCGTCATATGTATAGATCAGTATATCTGATTTTCCTACCAAATTCCTTTTTTATGCGTAAATCTTCGTGACATACATATATCGTTCGGGCAGTAAAGAAAAAATTGTTGGATTGTCTGTTTGCTCAAAAGTTTGATCATATTCACTCTGTACGATTAAACCATCACCCAACCAAGTATTAACTTCGCCAAATGCTGCTTAACTTTAGAAATCACCAGAACCACGCGCCGATCATCCACAGATTGCTGTCGGTCATATGTATAGATCAATATATACGATTTTTCTACAATATTCTTTTTTTATGCGTAAATTTTCGTGATATACGTATATTGATCAGGAAGTAGAGAAAAAATAAATTTACGCGTAAAATAAGAATATCGTGGATAAATCGTATATACTGATCTATACATATGACCGACAGCAATCGGTGGATGGTCGGCGGGTGGCTTTGCTGATCTTTAAAGTTAAGCAGCCTTCGGCAATGCTAATACTTGGTTGGGTGTCCGTTTAATCGTACAGTGTGAATATGGTTAAACATTTGTGCACACAGATAATCCAACAATTTTTTCTCCACTTCCCGCTTAATATACGAATGTCACGAAAATTTACGCATAAAAAAAGCATTTGGTAGGAAATTCGTTTTTACTGATCTATACATATGACCGACAGCAATCGGTGGATGGTCGTGGTGTGACTTTGAAGATCTGCAAAGTTAAGCAGCATTCGACGATGTTAATACTTGGTTGGATGACCGCTGAAGTACACCGTGTGGTTGCGGACAAACGTTTTTGTAGACAGAAAATCCATCAATTTTTTTCTTTACTTCCCGATCGAAATATGTATTTTGTGACAATTTACGCATAAAATGGGTAGTTGAAAGAAATCGTGTAATTTTAAATTTATCAATGACTGACGCCCACGGATCGTCAGTTGGTTCATTTGCATGGAAAGGAGGCGCAAAAAAATATCGATGGTGAGACGCTTGATTCAATGAGGCGATGAGGAACGACGACGACCAGCATTAAAAGTAATCGAATGAGTGGTGTTCGCTTCTCGATTATACTAATCTTCCCGATAGAGAGAGAGATTGAGAGAGAGAGAGAGAGAGAGAGAGAGAGAGAGAGAGAGAGAGAGAGAGAGAGAGAGAGAGAGAGAGAGAGAGAGAGAGAGAGAGAGCGAGGGAGAATGGTAGAGATTACAGCAGAGTGATTGATTGATTGATATAAGTTTATTAGCTTTGTCTACTATTATTTGTTATACATTTTTGTTACAATGAAGCGTTTTATGTCTACATATTGCTGCAGATACTCATATCACAAATGTAAAAATAAAAATACATCTTCTTGGTAATCTGAACAAATAGATTGGTTGTTTTTATCCGCATCACATGCTACCTTTTATCCATAATATAATTTTTTAGCGCCTTCTTAAAACTAGTCGATTTATTAATATCTTAATTTTGTTGTACATTTTTGTTACAATGAAGCTTTTTATTTCTACATATTGCTGCAGATAATTATATCACATATGAAAAAATAAAAATACATCTTCATGGTAATCTGAACAAATATATTTGTCGTTTTTATCCGCATCACATGCTACCTTTTATCCATAATATAAATTTTTAGCGCTTTCTTAAAACTAGTCGATTTATTAATATCTTAATTTTGTTGTACATTTTTGTTACAATGAAGCTTTTTATGTCAACATATTGCTGCAGATACTCATATCACATATGAAAAAATAAAAATACATCTTCATGGTAATCTGAATAAATAGATTTGGCGTTTTTATTCGTATCACTTGCTACCTTTTATTCATAATATAAATTTTTAGCGCTTTCTTAAAACTAGTCGATTTATTAATATATGATTTTTGTTATACATTTTTGTTACAATGAACCTTTTTATATCTACATATTGCTGCAGATACTCATATTACATATGAAAAAATAAAAATACATCTTCTTGGTAATCTGAATAAATAGATTTGGCGTTTTCATCCGCATCACATGCTACCTTTCATCCATAATATAAATTTTTAGCGCTTTCTTAAAACTAGTCGATTGATTAATATATGATTTTTGTCATACATTTTTGTTACAATGAAGCTTTTTATGTCTACATATTGCTGCAGATACTCATATCACATATGGAAAAATAAAAATACATCTTCATGGTAATCTGAACAAATAGATTTGGCGTTTTTATCCGCATCACATGCTACCTTTTATCCATAATATAAATTTTTAGCGCTTTCTTAAAACTAGTCAATTTATTAATGTATTATTTTTTTGCCTGGTTCGCATATTTGTTCTTCCTCCTACTGATTGAAGTTGATCACTTAGCTCGCGAGGCATCATGTTATTTAAGCATTTGTATATAAATTGACATTAGCGAGAAATAATCATTTGACTTAATAAATATGAAAGAATGGACGATAAGCGAAAAAATAACAAAATTTTTCGATGAGGTTCAACATATCGGAATCAAATCAAGCTTCATTTTACATTCGCATCTTCTGTATCAGAAATGCGAACGTAAAATAAAATGTGGATGCGGTGTTTCTGCAATTGAGTTCGTGCTGTTATTGGCGTGATTTTGTCTTTCAAATCGTCATGAACTTCCCACTTTCTAGTCACTCGTTTAACGATTGCCAAGTAATGATTGACCGTATGAATTATTGCAGAGACAAATTTATATGTATATCCACCATAAGTTAACGTATTGGGTATTTCTTCCACCGTAAATTCTCTCCTGCAATCTGATAGCCCGGTTCGAGTTACAAGTTCGTCATTTGTAACGTCCTCGATGTTAAGCATGATATGACTGCCTGGTAAAATCGATTGAGTGATGTCGGTACTTTTGCACTTGTAACATTTGGTCGTGCTCCTGGACTTGTAGGTATCGTTCAAAGCTTCTTGCACACCTGCCATACCACGTTCCAAAATGGGCCGGTGATTCAATTTCAAAATCGGCAAGGTTTTCGTTGTATCGAAGTTGCAATTGGCGCATCGAAGTACTTTGGTGAGAGAAGGAACGTCACAGAGAATAAATTTTTCTAGCAAATACGAAAAATTAATGGTACAATCAAGCACTCCATTATTTATTTTATAAGCGGTACTCAAGATGGATGCTCGTTGATTGTAAATTTTTTTAGTCGCGCCTGTTTCCGAAAGTGCCTGAATAAATTCAAACACTGGTATTCCTCTATTTCCTTGTACATATTCGTTATATGACGAGAAATCGTGGTAAGCAGTTAACATGCTTTGGACGGCGGAATCGAACGCACAAGTGTTTCGTACGCTCACCGTTTTGTTACCGATTTTTTCCGGTCCCAAACGATTGCCATTTCCAAGTAATGGTAACACTGGTGTAAATTTTGGACGCTTGTGGATGATTTCAATGTCGGGACAAGCAGAGAGATACTTTCCACGTTTTTTCGGCTTACTCGATACTTTCAATCCACATGCGTTAGATTTTTTAACAAGACCCTTCCAATCCTCCTTCTCGTTTAAGTAATATGGTTCTTCGTCATCACTCTCAACCATATTGTCTGGCTCCATTGAATCGATGCTAAGTCCCTGTGATCCTCTCGTTTCTTCTTCTGCATCAGGCCTTGCCTCATCAGATGAAGAAACTTCAATTTCGTCAAAAGAGCTTCCCGAGGTACGCCTGCTTTCAACCAAAGAACTAACATTGCATGTTGATTTTTCGATGCTCGATACTTGCGCTTTGGGCGCTGACTGCGTTACTCCTGATATTTTTTTCTCCATAGTCTTCTTCGGTGCATTCAATAATTTACTCGTTCCCATGAGAGACCTCAGGTGAATGACGAGGAACTTGTCCATTCTCAAGGCCTTTTCTCCGTTCAATATAAGATGTTTGAGTTCCCGGAAATATTCCTCACTTCGAGCCGAAGTTGCTACACAATCGTTTCCGAACGATGCGGAATTTGCACTTTCTGTCATCACGGCTGTCCACAGAGGGAAACGCTTACATAATTTCAGAAACCGAGAGCCAAAATCAGAGCAATAATACGCATTTAATCGTTCTGCCGTCGAATCGTCGATGCTGTCCGCTTCAATTTTTCTGAGAATGTTATCGATGGCGCTGCTTGAATGGTCTATGAACTCGAACGCATTATCGTCGGAATTTTGAAGTGAGTCGGATTCCTCATCGCAATTTGTCAGATCCTCTGGTAGATTGAAAGACTTCACTCGTTGAATCAGTCGATTCTGGGCAGCAAAGCAACGGTTTTCTTTATCCATGATATTTTCGTACTTGGAAAAAGCTACGGTTGCGACGTCGGTGCATATAGATTGAAATTCACGGATCTCTGTACACTGGGTGACGAGACCGACACAGCGTAAATAAAAATCTTTTTTCTCTGGAGCCCGATGACTCCAGCAGCTCCACCGGGCAACAGATTTGATCAAATGTGCAATGTCAATGCGCATGAGACAAGGAGGCCGTTGAACTTTCATTGTCCCTGACGCATCGTTGTAACTAATGCATTTTTGAATGTACGATGGTAAGTCGACTTTGTTAAAAACCAAACAAGCCGCATTCAGGAGCGCGAGAGAACAATCCATCACTACTTGTTTCGGAACTGTCTTTACGGAACGACCCCACTCTCCGATCCAATAACACAGTAAATTGGCGTCATGCTTCTCGGAGATCATCTGAAACAACGGTAAGATCTTTCCACGGTAACCGCAAACGGCCTGATATAGAAATACCACTCTTTTCGAACTATCCGGCGAAGGTATTTGACGTACAATGCCACCGGTTGCGTCGATGCTAATGCTGCCAGAGTCGTCTTCCTTCATAAACTTCTTATACAAGTAAATCTGCGTCGGAGTCCAGTACATCACCCAACACTTGTCTAATCCAATTTCATGGATACAGCCACTGAACTCTGGCCTTTCATATTTTATTTCCAAAATCGACTCACGAACTCCTGTGACCTTGAACAAACCCAGATCTTTGTCCCGTTTCTGTTGCTTGGCTTTCCTAAGGACTTTTCCTCCGTGTATATGGGCCGGGATAACATCTCCAAATTTCATTTTTTCATTAGCCTCTTTTCGACGCCAAGCATAAGTGGAAATTCCTTTCAACTCTTTCGCGACCCGCTCCCTTCTCTCAGCCTTAATAAATCGTTTTTTTTGTGTTCTATTCCACGAGAATCATGAGTTGAAATATTGAATATCGGATCGTGCTCGATCGGCTCGTCTTGACAGTAGACATGGATAACAGCTTGACATTCGCGACAACTACCTTTCATCGTCAAGTATATCTCGCCAGGATTCCGATTGATTTTAGCATCTTTGAAACCGAACGCGCAGGGCAGCTTGAGGTGATTCCACAAAATTTCGTACAGTGCGTCAGTCCAACCAGGAATAAGGATCTCATATTCGCGCTCATTGTAACTCTTGATAACGGATGATAAACTGTCCCATTCACTTCTAGATATGGTTATGCAAGTACGCCAAAATGGTAAAACGCATTTCGTTTCAACCATTGAAAAATTTGAATCATTTGTCGAATCGGCCGTGGTCGTGTATAAACCTTCTTCTCCACCCGATGGTTTCACTTCTTCAATTCCATGAATTCGATGAAAAACTTTATGTCTGTTTTGAGATATGTAGAGGTAGATGTAATCCTTCTGCATCTTACCGTCCAACGCAACAACCGCCTTTTCCCATACTTCGTCAGCAAACTTCAATAATTTGCCTTCATCGTCGATAAATATAAATTCTTTCAAAGCACTGTAAACTTCGTCTGGTGTACACACTGGTTTTCGAGGCATTTTGATGTTTCATTCGGAACAAGTACGAAGTGTAACAATCAAAGACCGTACGAGAAATGAATCGGCGTGAGATAGCTAGCGCCTTTATAAGCATACCTGAACCGAACCGCCGCACCAATCACGGTACGATCGATCCCCCCATCAATAATCGAACGAGCGATCGCAGCGCCAGCGACCGCCGCATCAAATAAACAGTCCAGGGATCGGAGCGCATCGATAACTCTTTAACTTGGAAAGAACTATACGCTGAGTCACATAATACAATTAAATTTTGTATATCGCCTTTAGAGCGCAGCGAAATAAACATTTAATAGTTGTAAGATACACCTCTCGAACT
Organism: Rhimphoctona megacephalus; assembly: GCA_963989365.1. Taxonomy (NCBI): domain Eukaryota; kingdom Metazoa; phylum Arthropoda; class Insecta; order Hymenoptera; family Ichneumonidae; genus Rhimphoctona; species Rhimphoctona megacephalus. Next base: position 285,569 of record CAXDIM010000134.1, on the reverse strand, counting down.
TCAGTGAAAATCGAAACACAAGCCGACCTACATATGAACATATGTATATATTTAGGGTGGTTAAAAAAAAATTGATAATTAGTTTTCCGGGTCATATATGTATGTCAATATACGTATGTCACGAGAATGTACGCATAAAAAAAGAATATGGTAGAAAAATCGTATATATTAATATATACATATGACCGACAGCAATCGGTGGATGTTCGGCGGGTGATTCTGGTTGTCTCTAGAATTAAGCTGCTTTCGGCGATGTTAATACTTGGTAGGGTGACCGTTTAATCGTACAGTGTGAATATGGCCAAACTTTTATGCAAATAGACAATCCAACAATTTTCTCGCCACTTACCGCTCAATATACGTATGTAAAATACGTATATTGGTAATGTGTTTTTATAACAAAAAAATTGATAATGTGTTTTTCGGGTCTCTACGAAATATGTTAATACATTACCAAAAAGTAATTTTCCTAAAATTTAGGCTCTTTAAAAAAGAAATGCGATAGTACTCATGCCACATATCTATATTTTTTTCTGCCATTTTGGATGAGTCATCATAAAAAAATGTCGTTTTTTGATGTTGCATCAACATACGTTAGTACTTGACGAAAAAGTAATACTCTCAAAATATAAGCCCTCTCAAAATTTATTTAGCCGTCACGTCGGCAACTTATAAATATTTTTTTCTACTTTCGCCAGAAAATCATCATATAAAGATGCCTATTTTTCTTGTTGTTGCAACAAAATAAGTTAATACTTCATGAAAAAGTAATGTTCTGTGTGTTTACTGACAATCAATTGCTCAGCATCATATAGAACTCAGAACAACTGCCTCCTTGATATTCTGTCTGCACAAACGTTTGTCAACATTTACACGGTATGGTTATTCGGTCACCCAACTAAGTATCATTTTCGCCCGCGGCTGCTCAACTTTAGAGATCACCGTAGCCACACACCGTGTTGCACGAGCTTTTCTTGCGTCTTATTTCCGGCCACGTTATGGATTGTTTCCCTCGCTTGTCGAAAGAATCGAATGCAATAAGTTAGTCCCCAGGAACCCTGAAACTAAATACAAAAATGAATTATAATTTTTTTTATCTTTAATATCATTATTTTATAAGTTATCATTAATATTCGTTGTTTCTGCTATATAGCGATAAAGTAGCTTTTAATCCGCTGTGATTAATCTGTAAAAGGAAGAAAAAATTATTAATCGTCCATTCAAGATAATAAGAATTATTTTAATAAATATACTTGTAAGAAACCCAAAAAGAAACAGGGGGTATGTGAGAAAAAATGATCAAAATTAATTTTAAAAAATGTATACCTACCTTCAAAGCAAATAATGAAAAACACCGATTATTAATATTAACCATGTTTTACCTGATTATTGATCGATTTTTCAATAAATATTAGTGGAATTATAAGTTTGTCGAGATATTGTAAAAAAATACATCCAAGAGTTCGATCCCCTCTTCGGCCGAAGTCCGAATATGGACCTGCGCACCAATCAGGGGCCAGCAGCCGTGCACTTCTCCCACCATGCGACCTCCGACCAATCCTTCGGCCTGCTTCGAATACACAAACCCTTTGCAGCTCGAGCTCGTTCTCCCGATTCTCCAAGTAAAACATGTGCCGAACTTGCCGAACAGGTGCTCCAAAAAACTCTCAAACTCTGTCACATAATCTTTTACCACCCTGTAGCGTTAACCGGAAGCGATCACATCAAAATTAATCCGAAACAAGTTTTGCTCATGTTACTGGCTTGAAATCCATTTTTTTCCACTTCACTTATAAATTCTCCCTACTACTAAGCTGTATAAACATTTTCAGGCCTATCCCACCGTTTGTAGTAATCGTATAAACCTTCAACCGGAAGAGATCACATAAAATATGCTTCGAAACAAGTTTTGCTCCATTTAATCACTTAAAAACAACTTTATGTTTAATACACTGAGAAATTCTTCCACTGCTAAGCTCTACGAACATTTTCATGTCTATCCCACGGTTTGTAGTAATCGTATAAACCTTCAACCGGAAGTGATTACATAAAATATGCTTCGATACAAGTTTTGCTTAATTTATTCGCTTAAAAACAACTTTCTTTTTCTACACTCAAAAATTTTTCCATTACTAACCTCTACAAACATTTCCATGGCAATCCCACCGATCGTAGTAATCATATAAACGTTTAACAGGAAGCGATCACATTAAATGGGCTCCGAAAATTTTTTTTCTCATTTTACTCCCTTACAACAATTTTTTCACTACACTCAAAAATTCTTCTACTGCTAACCTCTACGAACAATTTCAAGCCTATTCTACCGTTTATAGTAACCGTATAAACATTCAACCGGAAGCTTTATTCAATCGGAAGATGGGTGACCGCTTAAGCACATCATGTGATTGCGGACAAACGTTTTTATAGATACAGAATACATCAATTTTTTCTTTACTTCCCGATCAAAATATGTATTTCGTGAAAATTTATTTTTTTATCATGATTGTCAGTCAGAATTGCAAATAAAAATATCGATATGTCGCATGAACACTATCGATATTTTTTTTTTAAACGCCTAAATTTTATAAAAATTACTTTTTGGTAATGTATTAACACATTTCGTAGAGACCCGAAAAACTAATTATCAATTTTTTTTTAACCACCCTAAATATATACATATGTTCATATGTAGGTCGGCTTGTGTTTCGATTTTCACTGAAGTTCGAGAGGTGTATCTTACAATTATTAAATGTTTATTTCGCTGCGCTCTAAAGGCGATATACAAAATTTAATTGTATTATGTGACTCAGCGTATAGTTCTTTCCAAGTTAAAGAGTTATCGATGCGCTCCGATCCCTGGACTGTTTATTTGATGCGGCGGTCGCTGGCGCTGCGATCGCTCGTTCGATTATTGATGGGGGGATCGATCGTACCGTGATTGGTGCGGCGGTTCGGTTCAGGTATGCTTATAAAGGCGCTAGCTATCTCACGCCGATTCATTTCTCGTACGGTCTTTGATTGTTACACTTCGTACTTGTTCCGAATGAAACATCAAAATGCCTCGAAAACCAGTGTGTACACCAGACGAAGTTTACAGTGCTTTGAAAGAATTTATATTTATCGACGATGAAGGCAAATTATTGAAGTTTGCTGACGAAGTATGGGAAAAGGCGGTTGTTGCGTTGGACGGTAAGATGCAGAAGGATTACATCTACCTCTACATATCTCAAAACAGACATAAAGTTTTTCATCGAATTCATGGAATTGAAGAAGTGAAACCATCGGGTGGAGAAGAAGGTTTACACACGACCACGGCCGATTCGACAAATGATTCAAATTTTTCAATGGCTGAAACGAAATGCGTTTTACCATTTTGGCGTACTTGCATAACCATATCTAGAAGTGAATGGGACAGTTTATCATCCGTTATCAAGAGTTACAATGAGCGCGAATATGAGATTCTTATTCCTGGTTGGACTGACGCACTGTACGAAATTTTGTGGAATCACCTCAAGCTGCCCTGCGCGTTCGGTTTCAAAGATGCTAAAATCAATCGGAATCCTGGCGAGATATACTTGACGATGAAAGGTAGTTGTCGCGAATGTCAAGCTGTTATCCATGTCTACTGTCAAGACGAGCCGATCGAGCACGATCCGATATTCAATATTTCAACTCATGATTCTCGTGGAATAGAACACAAAAAAAAACGATTTCTTAAGGCTGAGAGAAGGGAGCGGGTCGCGAAAGAGTTGAAAGGAATTTCCACTTATGCTTGGCGTCGAAAAGAGGCTAATGAAAAAATGAAATTTGGAGATGTTATCCCGGCCCATATACACGGAGGAAAAGTCCTTAGGAAAGCCAAGCAACAGAAACGGGACAAAGATCTGGGTTTGTTCAAGGTCACAGGAGTTCGTGAGTCGATTTTGGAAATAAAATATGAAAGGCCAGAGTTCAGTGGCTGTATCCATGAAATTGGATTAGACAAGTGTTGGGTGATGTACTGGACTCCGACGCAGATTTACTTGTATAAGAAGTTTATGAAGGAAGACGACTCTGGCAGCATTAGCATCGACGCAACCGGTGGCATTGTACGTCAAATACCTTCGCCGGATAGTTCGAAAAGAGTGGTATTTCTATATCAGGCCGTTTGCGGTTACCGTGGAAAGATCTTACCGTTGTTTCAGATGATCTCCGAGAAGCATGACGCCAATTTACTGTGTTATTGGATCGGAGAGTGGGGTCGTTCCGTAAAGACAGTTCCGAAACAAGTAGTGATGGATTGTTCTCTCGCGCTCCTGAATGCGGCTTGTTTGGTTTTTAACAAAGTCGACTTACCATCGTACATTCAAAAATGCATTAGTTACAACGATGCGTCAGGGACAATGAAAGTTCAACGGCCTCCTTGTCTCATGCGCATTGACATTGCACATTTGATCAAATCTGTTGCCCGGTGGAGCTGCTGGAGTCATCGGGCTCCAGAGAAAAAAGATTTTTATTTACGCTGTGTCGGTCTCGTCACCCAGTGTACAGAGATCCGTGAATTTCAATCTATATGCACCGACGTCGCAACCGTAGCTTTTTCCAAGTACGAAAATATCATGGATAAAGAAAACCGTTGCTTTGCTGCCCAGAATCGGCTGATTCAACGAGTGAAGTCTTTCAATCTACCAGAGGATCTGACAAATTGCGATGAGGAATCCGACTCACTTCAAAATTCCGACGATAATGCGTTCGAGTTCATAGACCATTCAAGCAGCGCCATCGATAACATTCTCAGAAAAATTGAAGCGGACAGCATCGACGATTCGACGGCAGAACGATTAAATGCGTATTATTGCTCTGATTTTGGCTCTCGGTTTCTGAAATTATGTAAGCGTTTCCCTCTGTGGACAGCCGTGATGACAGAAAGTGCAAATTCCGCATCGTTCGGAAACGATTGTGTAGCAACTTCGGCTCGAAGTGAGGAATATTTCCGGGAACTCAAACATCTTATATTGAACGGAGAAAAGGCCTTGAGAATGGACAAGTTCCTCGTCATTCACCTGAGGTCTCTCATGGGAACGAGTAAATTATTGAATGCACCGAAGAAGACTATGGAGAAAAAAATATCAGGAGTAACGCAGTCAGCGCCCAAAGCGCAAGTATCGAGCATCGAAAAATCAACATGCAATGTTAGTTCTTTGGTTGAAAGCAGGCGTACCTCGGGAAGCTCTTTTGACGAAATTGAAGTTTCTTCATCTGATGAGGCAAGGCCTGATGCAGAAGAAGAAACGAGAGGATCACAGGGACTTAGCATCGATTAAATGGAGCCAGACAATATGGTTGAGAGTGATGACGAAGAACCATATTACTTAAACGAGAAGGAGGATTGGAAGGGTCTTGTTAAAAAATCTAACGCATGTGGATTGAAAGTATCGAGTAAGCCGAAAAAACGTGGAAAGTATCTCTCTGCTTGTCCCGACATTGATATCATCCACAAGCGTCCAAAATTTACACCAGTGTTACCATTACTTGGAAATGGCAATCGTTTGGGACCGGAAAAAATCGGTAACAAAACGGTGAGCGTACGAAACACTTGTGCGTTCGATTCCGCCGTCCAAAGCATGTTAACTGCTTACCACGATTTCTCGTCATATAACGAATATGTACAAGGAAATAGAGGAATACCAGTGTTTGAATTTATTCAGGCACTTTCGGAAACAGGCGCGACTAAAAAAATTTACAATCAACGAGCATCCATCTTGAGTACCGCTTATAAAATAAATAATGGAGTGCTTGATTGTACCATTAATTTTTCGTATTTGCTAGAAAAATTTATTCTCTGTGACGTTCCTTCTCTCACCAAAGTACTTCGATGCGCCAATTGCAACTTCGATACAACGAAAACCTTGCCGATTTTGAACTTGAATCACCGGCCCATTTTGGAACGTGGTATGGCAGGTGTGCAAGAAGCTTTGAACGATACCTACAAGTCCAGGAGCACGACCAAATGTTACAAGTGCAAAAGTACCGACATCACTCAATCGATTTTACCAGGCAGTCATATCATGCTTAACATCGAGGACGTTACAAATGACGAACTTGTAACTCGAACCGGGCTATCAGATTGCAGGAGAGAATTTACGGTGGAAGAAATACCCAATACGTTAACTTATGGTGGATATACATATAAATTTGTCTCTGCAATAATTCATACGGTCAATCATTACTTGGCAATCGTTAAACGAGTGACTAGAAAGTGGGAAGTTCATGACGATTTGAAAGACAAAATCACGCCAATAACAGCACGAACTCAATTGCAGAAACACCGCATCCACATTTTATTTTACGTTCGCATTTCTGATACAGAAGATGCGAATGTAAAATGAAGCTTGATTTGATTCCGATATGTTGAACCTCATCGAAAAATTTTGTTATTTTTTCGCTTATCGTCCATTCTTTCATATTTATTAAGTCAAATGATTATTTCTCGCTAATGTCAATTTATATACAAATGCTTAAATAACATGATGCCTCGCGAGCTAAGTGATCAACTTCAATCAGTAGGAGGAAGAACAAATATGCGAACCAGGCAAAAAAATAATACATTAATAAATTGACTAGTTTTAAGAAAGCGCTAAAAATTTATATTATGGATAAAAGGTAGCATGTGATGCGGATAAAAACGCCAAATCTATTTGTTCAGATTACCATGAAGATGTATTTTTATTTTTCCATATGTGATATGAGTATCTGCAGCAATATGTAGACATAAAAAGCTTCATTGTAACAAAAATGTATGACAAAAATCATATATTAATCAATCGACTAGTTTTAAGAAAGCGCTAAAAATTTATATTATGGATGAAAGGTAGCATGTGATGCGGATGAAAACGCCAAATCTATTTATTCAGATTACCAAGAAGATGTATTTTTATTTTTTCATATGTAATATGAGTATCTGCAGCAATATGTAGATATAAAAAGGTTCATTGTAACAAAAATGTATAACAAAAATCATATATTAATAAATCGACTAGTTTTAAGAAAGCGCTAAAAATTTATATTATGAATAAAAGGTAGCAAGTGATACGAATAAAAACGCCAAATCTATTTATTCAGATTACCATGAAGATGTATTTTTATTTTTTCATATGTGATATGAGTATCTGCAGCAATATGTTGACATAAAAAGCTTCATTGTAACAAAAATGTACAACAAAATTAAGATATTAATAAATCGACTAGTTTTAAGAAAGCGCTAAAAATTTATATTATGGATAAAAGGTAGCATGTGATGCCGATAAAAACGACAAATATATTTGTTCAGATTACCATGAAGATGTATTTTTATTTTTTCATATGTGATATAATTATCTGCAGCAATATGTAAAAATAAAAAGCTTCATTGTAACAAAAATGTACAACAAAATTAAGATATTAATAAATCGACTAGTTTTAAGAAGGCGCTAAAAAATTATATTATGGATAAAAGGTAGCATGTGATGCGGATAAAAACAACCAATCTATTTGTTCAGATTATCAAGAAGATGTATTTTTATTTTTACATTTGTGATATGAGTATCTGCAGCAATATGTAGACATAAAACGCTTCATTGTAACAAAAATGTATAACAAATAATAGTAGACAAAGCTAATAAACTTATATCAATCAATCAATCACTCTGCTGTAATCTCTACCATTCTCCCTCGCTCTCTCTCTCTCTCTCTCTCTCTCTCTCTCTCTCTCTCTCTCAATCTCTCTCTCTATCGGGAAGATTAGTATAATCGAGAAGCGAACACCACTCATTCGATTACTTTTAATGCTGGTCGTCGTCGTTCCTCATCGCCTCATTGAATCAAGCGTCTCACCATCGATATTTTTTTGCGCCTCCTTTCCATGCAAATGAACCAACTGACGATCCGTGGGCGTCAGTCATTGATAAATTTAAAATTACACGATTTCTTTCAACTACCCATTTTATGCGTAAATTGTCACAAAATACATATTTCGATCGGGAAGTAAAGAAAAAAATTGATGGATTTTCTGTCTACAAAAACGTTTGTCCGCAACCACACGGTGTACTTCAGCGGTCATCCAACCAAGTATTAACATCGTCGAATGCTGCTTAACTTTGCAGATCTTCAAAGTCACACCACGACCATCCACCGATTGCTGTCGGTCATATGTATAGATCAGTAAAAACGAATTTCCTACCAAATGCTTTTTTTATGCGTAAATTTTCGTGACATTCGTATATTAAGCGGGAAGTGGAGAAAAAATTGTTGGATTATCTGTGTGCACAAATGTTTAACCATATTCACACTGTACGATTAAACGGACACCCAACCAAGTATTAGCATTGCCGAAGGCTGCTTAACTTTAAAGATCAGCAAAGCCACCCGCCGACCATCCACCGATTGCTGTCGGTCATATGTATAGATCAGTATATACGATTTATCCACGATATTCTTATTTTACGCGTAAATTTATTTTTTCTCTACTTCCTGATCAATATACGTATATCACGAAAATTTACGCATAAAAAAAGAATATTGTAGAAAAATCGTATATATTGATCTATACATATGACCGACAGCAATCTGTGGATGATCGGCGCGTGGTTCTGGTGATTTCTAAAGTTAAGCAGCATTTGGCGAAGTTAATACTTGGTTGGGTGATGGTTTAATCGTACAGAGTGAATATGATCAAACTTTGGAGCAAACAGACAATCCAACAATTTTTTCTTTACTGCCCGAACGATATATGTATGTCACGAAGATTTACGCATAAAAAAGGAATTTGGTAGGAAAATCAGATATACTGATCTATACATATGACGGACAGCAATCGGTGAATGGTCGGCGGGTGGTTCTGAGTAAAATCAAAGTCAAAAATAGTATTTATTGATACATCAAAGGTTTGTACAATAAGTTTAGGTACATGAGATGTATGATTTCTTTTCGATTCCTTACATATAATGCTAATTCAAGTCAGAATTAAGTCGCTACTAGTTTAATAATGTTACGTGTGATGATGTGTGTATACATTAGGAAAAAATATTCAAAAAAAACCTAATGAAATTTTGTGTAAAGTAGTGGTTCTGATGATCTCTAAAGTTAAGCAGCCGAAGTCCGAATATGGACCTGCGCACCAATCAGGGGCCAGCAGGCTCGCTTCTCCCACCACGCGACCTCCGACCGATCCAAAAATTTGTTCTTTACTTCCCGCCCGATATACGTATGTCACGGAAATTTACGAATAAGAAAAGTATTTGGTAGGCAAATCATATATACTGATCTATACATATGACTGACAGCAATCGATGGATGGTCGGCGGGTGGTTCTGGTTATCTCTAAAGTTAAGCAGCCTTCGGTGATGTTAATACGTGGTTGGGTGACCGTTTCATCGTACAGTGTGAATATGGCCAAATTTTTGTACAGACAGACAATCCAACAATTGTCTCTCCATTTTCCGTTCAATATACGTATGTCAAAAAAAAATTGATAATGTCTTTTTCGGGTCTCTACGAAATATGTTAATACATTACCGAAAAGTAATTTTCCTAAAATTTAGGCTCTTTAAAAAAGAATTTCGAAAGTTCTCATGCGACATATCGATATTTTTTTTGCAGTTTTGGTTGAAACCATCATAAAAAAATATGATGAAAAAGTAATACTCTCAAAATATGAGCCCTCTCAAAATTTATTTAGCCGTCACGTCGGCAATTTATAAATATTTTTTTCTACTTTCGCCTGAAAATCATCACATAAAGATGCCAATTTTTATTGCAGCTGCAACAAAATAGGCTAATGCTTCATGAAAAAGTAATTTAGTAACTTTCAGTTGTTCAGTACCATAAGGAACTCAGAAGAACTAGCTCCCCGATTTTCTGTCTGCACAAACGTTGGTCTATATTTACGCGGTATGATTATGCGGTCACCCAACCAAATATCATCTTCGCCAGAGGCTGCTTAACTTGAGAGATCGCCGTAGACAAACACCGTGTTGCACGCGCTTTTCTCGTGCCTTATTCCCGGCAACGTTATGGCTTCTTTCCCTCGCTTGTCGAGAGAATAGAATGCAATAAGTTAGTCCCCAGAAAACCTGAGACTAAATACAACAATAAATTATAATTTTTTTATCCTTTAATATTATTATTTTATAAGTTATCAATAATATTCGTTGTTTCTGCGATATAGCCACAGAGCAGCTTTTAGTCCATTCAAGATAATAAGAATGATTTAAATAAACATACTTGCAAGAAACCCAAAAAGAAAAAAGAATATGAGAGAGAAAAGATGATAAAAATGAATTTAAAAAAATGGTATACCTACCTTGAAAGAAAAGCCTGAATAAAGCAAAAAAGACATATTATTAATAACAAATATGTTTTATCAAATTATTGATCGATTCTTCAATAAATATTAGTAAAATTATAAGTTTGTCGAGATAATGTAAAAAATACGTCCAAGAGTTCGATCCCCTCTTCGGCCGAAGTCCGAATGTCGACCTGCGCACCAATCAGGAGCCAGCCGCAGCGCGCTTCTCCCACCACGCGACCTTCGACAGATCCAACAATTTTTTCTCTACTTTCCGCTCAATATACGTGTCATGAAAATTTACGCGCAAAAAAAGATTTCGGTAGGATAATCATATATATTGATCCATACACATGACCAAAAGCAATCGGTGGATGGACGTCGGGTGGCTTTGGTGATCTCTAAAGTTAAGCAGCATTCGGCAATGCTCATACTCGGTTGGGTGACCGCTTGACCGTAGCGCGTGAATGTCGTCAAATGTTTGTGCTGAAGGATAATCCAACAATCTTTTCTTTAGTTCCTGATTGATATATTTACGTCCCGAAGATTTACGCACAAAAAAGAATTTGGCAGGAAAATCAGATATACTGATCTATACATATGACCGACGGCAATCGGTAGGTGATCGGCGTGTCGCGTCGGCGATCTTTGAAGTTAAACAACCTTCGGCAATGCTAACACTTAATTGGGTGACCGTTTAACCGCACCGTGTGAATGTGGTAAAACGTTTTCTCAACAAGTTTAGCTCCATTTACTCGCTTAAAAACCACTTTTTTTTACTACATCCAAAAATTCTTGCACTACTAACCTCTACGGGTATTTTCAAGTCTATCCCACCGTTTGTAGTAATCGTATAAACCTTCAACCGGAAGCGATCACAAAAAATGTGCTATGAAACAAATTTTGCTCAATTTACTCGCTTAAAAACAACTATTTTCTTGACTACACACAAAAATTCTTCCACTATTAATCTCTACGAACATTTTCAAGCCAATCCTACCGTTTGTAGTAACCGTATAAACTTTCTACCGGAAGCGATCACACAAAATGTGCTCCGAAACAAATTTTGCTAATTTTACTCGTTTAAAAACTACTATTGTTTTACTACACTCAAAAATTCTTCCACTACTAATCTCTACGAATATTTCCTAGTTTTTTCCACCGTTTGCAGTAATCATATAAACCTACAACCGGAAGCAATCACATAAAATGTGCTCCGGAACAAATTTTACTCATTTTACGCGCTTAAAAACAACTATTTTTTTTACTACACTCAAAAATTCTTCCACTACTGACCTCTGCGAATATTTTTAAGACTATCCCACCGTTTGTAGTAATCGTAAAAACCTTCAACCGGAAGCGATCACATAAAATATGCTTCGAAACAAGTTTTGTTCCATTTACGCGCTTAAAACCAACTATTTTTTTTTACTACACTCAAAAATTCTTCCACTACTAACCTCTACAAACATTTTCTAGTCTATCCCACCGTTTGTAGTAATCGTATAAACTTTCTACCAGAAGCGATCACTCAAAATGTGCTCCGAAATAAATTTTGCTCATTTAACTAGCTTAAAAACTACTATTTTTTTGATTACACGCAAAAATTATTACACTACCAATCTCTACGAACATTTTCAAGTCCATTCCACCGTTTGTAGTAATCGTATAAACCTGCAACCGGTAGCGATCATATAGAATGTGCTCCGGAACAAATTTTGCTCATTTTACTCGCTTAGAAACAACCATTTTTTTTACTATACTCAAAAATTCTTCCACTACTAACCTCTACGAATATTTTCAAGCCTATCCCACCGTTTGTAGTATTCGTATAAACGTTCAGCCAGAGGCGATCTCATAAAATACGCTTCGAAACAAGTTTTGCTCCATTTACGCGCTTAAAAACAACTGTTTTTTTTACTACAATCGAAAATTCTTCCACTACTAACCTCTATGAACATTTGCAAGCGTATCCCACAGTTGGTAGTAATCATATAAACCTACAACCGGAACGCGATCACATAAAATGTGCTCCAGAACAAATTGTACTCATTTTACTCACTTAAAGACAACTTTTTTTTTACTACAATCAAAAATTCTTCCACTACTAACCTCTACGAATATTTTCAAGACTATCCCACCGTTTGTAGTAATCGTATAAACCTTCAACCGTAAGCGATCACATGAAATATGCTTCGAAACAAGTTTTGCTCCATTTACGCGCTTAAGAACATCTGTTTTTTTTACTACAATCAAAAATTCTTCCACTACTAACCTCTCCGAACATTTGCAAGCGTATCCCACCGTTTGTAGTAATCATCTAAACCTACAACCGGAAGCGATCACATAAAATGTGCTCCAGAACAAATTTTACTAATTTTACTCGCTTAAAGACAACTTTTTTTTTACTACAATCAAAAATTCTTCCACTACTAACCTCTACGAATATTTTCAAGACTATCCCACCGTTTGTAGTAATCGTATAAACCTTCAACCGTAAGCGATCACATGAAATATGCATCGAAACAAGTTTTGCTCCATTTACGCGCTTAAGAACATCTGTTTTTTTTTACTACAATCAAAAATTCTTCCACTACTAACCTCTCCGAACATTTGCAAGCGTATCCCACCGTTTGTAGTAATCTTCTAAACCTACAACCGGAAGCGATCACATAAAATGTGTTCCAGAACAAATTTTACTCATTTTACTCGCTTAAAGACGACTGTTTTTTTACTACAATCAAAAATTCTTCCACTACTAACCTCTATGAATATTTTCAAGTCTATCCCACCGTTTGTAGTAATCGTATAAACTTTCTACCAGAAGCGATCACTCAAAATGTGCTCCGAAATAAATTTTGCTCATTTAACTCGCTTAAAAACTACTATTTTTTTTATTACACGCAAAAATTATTACACTACCAATCTCTACGAACATTTTCAAGTCCATTCCACCGTTTGTAGTAATCGTATAAACCTACAACCGGTAGCGATCATATAGAATGTGCTCCGGAACAAATTTTGCTCATTTTACTCGCTTAGAAACAACTATTTTTTTTACTACACTCAAAAATTCTTCCACTACTAACCTCTACGAACATTTTCGAGCTTATCTCACCATTTGTGGTAATCGTATAAACTTTCTACCTGAAGCGATCACATAAAATGTGCTCGGAAACAAATTTTGTTCATATTACTCGCTTAAGAACAACAATTTTTTTACTACACTTAAAAATTCTTCCACTACTAACCTCTACGAACATTGTCAAGTCTATTCGACCGTTTGTAGTAATCGTATACACCTTCAACCGAAAGCGATCACATAAAATGTGCATCGAAACAAATTTTGCTTATTTTACGCTCTTAAAATCAACTATTTTTTATGACACTCAAAAATTCTTCTACTACTAACCTCTACGAACATTTTCAAGCTGATTCCTCCGTTTGTAGTAATCATATAAACCTACAACCGGAAGCGATCACATAAAATGTGCTCCGGAATAGATTTTACTGAATTTACTCGCTTAAAAACAACTATTTTTTTTACTACACTCAAGAATTCTTCCACTACTAACCTCCAAGAATATTTTCAAGTCTATCCCACCGTTTGTAGTAATCGTATAAACCTTGAACCGGAAGCGATTACATAAAAAATGCTTCGAAATAAGTTTTGCTGCATTTACGCGCTTAAAAGCATCTGTTTTTTTTACTACAATCAAAAATTCTTCCACTACTAACCTCTACGAACATTTGCAAGCGTATCCCACCGTTTGTAGTAATCATATAAACCTACAACCGGAAGCGATCACATAAAATGTGCTCCGAATCAAATTTTACTCATTTTACTCGCTTGAAAACAACTGTTTTTTTTCTACAATCAAAAATTCTTCCACTACTAACCTCTGCGAATATTTTCAAGTCTATCCCACCGTTTGTAGTCATCGTATAAACCTTCAACCGGAAGCGATCACATAAAATATGCTTCGAAACAAGGTTTGCTCCATTTACGGGCTTAAAAACAACTATTTTTTTTACTACACTCAAAAATTCTTCCACTACTAACCTCTACGAACATTTTCAAGCGTATCCCACCGTTTGTAGTAATCCTATAAACCTACAACCGAAAGCGATCACATAAAATGTGCCCCGGAACAAATTTTACTTTGTTTATTCGCTTAAACCAATTATTTTTTTTTTACTACACTCAAAAATTCTTCCACTTTTAACCGCTAGGAACGTTTTTGATGCAGTTCTGTCGTTCGTAGTACGTGTTAGGATCTTTAAACTGAAATTATCTCGGAAAAATCATTTTCAAAAATTTTCAAAAATTAAAATATTTTTTTTTATTTTTTCTATGTTACTACTAACGAAAACAATTTCACTACAATCCACTACTAACGTTTTTCTATGAGAATCAACCGTAAAACTTCATTTTTTTTCATTCCGGGGGATGACGTTTTTTTTTTTTGCTATATTTTTTTTTTGGTGTTACTACTAACGAAATTAGTGTCACTACTATCCACTACTTATCAAAACCTTCCATTAAAAAAAAAAAAAAATCAATTTTCTCAAAGTCGGGCGCTAGGTTCACACAGGTCAATATGCACTATATTTTTTCACTTTCCCACTTTAGTTGTAACATTATGAATTTTGAAAAATTGTTTCAGGAAGTCTTCCGATGTGTTTTTACTGATATTATCAAAATTTGTATAATTAAATTGCAATGGATACCTACAGACTTTGAAAATTCTGTGAAGCGACAGAAGTGCCAAGTATTTTCCCTTTTTGGTTTTGATTATGGCATTAGGAATTGAAAATTTTATTATGAAAATTCTTTGATTGCTCATTTGTCGATGGGTTAAGAATTGCTGGCTTCGGAATGCCATGCATACATGCAAAATTTCAGAATTTTGTTGGGCCCAATGTGCGCTACATTTTTTCATTTCTCTAATTTAATTGTAGCATAATAAATTTTGAAAAATTGTTTCAGGAAGTCTTCCGATGTCTTTTTACTGATATTATCAAAATTTGTATCATTGGACTGCAACAGATACCTACAGACTTTGGAAATTCTGTAAAGCAACAAATGTACCAAGTATTTCCACTTTTTGGCTCCGATTGTGGCATTATGAATTAAAAATTTTGTTATGAAATTTTGCGGTTGCTCATTTGTCAATGGGATCAAAATTATTGTCTTCGGAACACCATGAATATATGCAAAATTTCAGAATTTCATTCGGCTCAATTGAGCTATATTTTTTCACTTCTCCACTTTAGTTGTAGCATAATAAATTTTGAAAAATTGTTTCAGGAAGTCTTCTCATGTATTTTTACTGATGTTACCAAAATTTGTATCATTGAATTGCAACAGATGCCAACAGACTTTGAAATATCTGTGAAGTGACAAGTGTGCCCAATATTTCGACTTTTTGGTTCGAATAGTGGTATTATTGGGACTTGAAAATTTTATTATGAAAATTCTTCGATTGCTCATTTTTGGATGGTTAAAATTTGGCTTCGAAAAGCCATGGCTACATGCAAAATTCATAAACTTTATTGAGCCCAATGTGTAGTATGCTTGAGTTGTGGCATGATTAATTCAAAAAATTGTCAGAAAGTCTTTGGTTCCTTTTTTTCTGGAAGTATAAAAATTTGTTTCATTGGAACGCAACGTATACTTACAAACTTTGGAAATTTCCTGGAGCAACATGTGTGCTCAGTATTTCTACTTTTTGGCTCCTATTGTGGTATAACGAATTGAAAAATATTTTCAAAAAGATTTGCTCTACGGATGCTCTGGTTGTGATGGTACCAAAATTTGCACGAAGATAATGCTACTGGTACAACTCAACTCGATCTATTGTCTTGGGCATAGTATTGATCTAAGTTTGCCCGCTTTGTTGAATTTATTGTTTCAAAATATCCATAACATACTTCCTAAACTTTTCAAAATTCAAAGATATTATTAAAATATCTGTAAGTTCTAGTTTTGAGGCTTTCACGGCCATTATTGTTATAAATGTTTGAATTCTAAACTCATTCATTATTTCATTTTAATTTATTGTCATCATTCAATTGTTAAGGATTTTGTATACTTTTATTAACATCATTGAAAAATAAAATAAATCATTTGTGTCCAATAAAAAGAATCCATGAGTAAATGCGTATTTTTTGAATAATTGTTGTAGGAATCGAAATTGTTGTGCAGCATTCCCGGACCTGGCAATATGTTGCTCAGTATAGATGTTGTGAATGATGAGGTCAGTAAGCATAACAAAGGCTCTTTACATTCGTATCGGTTTATTTTCGACATCGATGCAGATGTAAATACGAAATCATGTATAATAATGTGCTCTTTACAGATAATAGCGGGAATAGTCCAGGAACTGGGTATTTTTACGTGACACCGAGCCAGAACGATTCTAACCGACGGATTCGTGTAGGGCTGATGTCCCTGATGAAGGCCTACCACTTTCCAACCACAGATTTTGGGGGGCTTTTTTTTGCCACGCGGTCAAAGTTGGCAAAACCATGTTTTTGGGAGATAGCGTCGAAACTATTAATCGGAGAAAAAAAAGTTCAGTAACTATTTGTAGATATTAGAAAAACGAACAATTTGGCGGGTCGCAAATTAAAATCGGTTCATTAGTTCGCCCGCAAAAAAATATAAACCAGCTAAAATGGCAATTTCTATCATAGCCTATTATTAGTTTAAAAATGCCTATACAGCCTCCAAAATCTCAGGATATTTGCCCCTCGGTACACTAAATTAGTGTGCAAAATTTGGGCTTGATCGGAAAAATAGTTTTTGAGAAAAGCCATTTGTTATTAAAAAAACCGACTGTTTTTGCGAGGAATTTCTACACCGGGAGAGTGTCGCAGTGCAATAAAACCAAAACGAAATTGATCCGAAAGAGTCGTACTATCATGTACACTTTGGGGCAAATCGATTTTTTATAATTAAAAGGGTGAAAAACGGCTCCAAAAATAGGGTACGATTTTTACTCATAAACAAATGGAATTCCATCGCGAATTTTTAAGTCACAGAGTCGGAATTGACATATTTCGAAAGCGTTTATTTTTCTACGAATTTAGAAAAAATAAATTTGCAAAAAGTTTATTAGGGGGAGATAAAAAAATTTGTTTTTCAATAATTATTGCAGCTGCTCATTTCAACACAGAGAGCTAAAAATTGGACAGCGTACAGAGAAAGGCTTGTGCTAACTGGAGAAAAATCGGCGGAAAAAACCCATATAAATTTATTGTTTATTTCAGCGGTTTTATGAGAGGCCAAATGTGACGTCGCGTTTGGCGGCAGAGTGGGGATAGCCGTCTCGGGCTCGCGCGCGCTCGCGTAAAAAGTTAATCCGCGCGTTCAAATTCGACAAACATGGAATATCTCGGGAACAAATTAACTTATCGAGTTGTTTTTTTTTTTTAATCTGGGCTAACTTTTTCCGCTGATCATAATTTTGTTATTAAAAATTCTGAAAAATTGAAAATTCACCTCCAAATTTATTGATCATTTTTTATTTGTTTATTTTACCCTATTTTGTACTTAACTTTTGGGTGAAATCAGATTCAAATGTTATTTTTGTGTTGTTCTCCAACTACTGAACGGAGGAAAAAAAAATTCAATGCAAAATGTTTTGTTAGCAGAGCACGTGTCATTTCGTTTTTACAATAAATGAACGAATTGAGGCCATTACAACTACGAAACACACTACATGTTCTCAAAATTAAAGAATATATATTTTTTTAATTTAAATTATTATGCACAAGCAAATAAAAAAATATTAATTCTGAGAACATGTGGTGTGTTTCGTAGTTGTAATGGCCTCAATTCGTTCATTTATTGTAAAAACGAAATGAAGCGTGCTCTGCTAACAAAACATTTTGCATTGAATTTTTTTTTCCTCCGTTCAGTAGTTGGAGAACAACACAAAAATAACATTTGAATCTGATTTCACCCAAAAGTTAAGTACAAAATAGGGTAAAATAAACAAATAAAAAATGATCAATAAATTTGGAGGTGAATCTTCAATTTTTCAGAATTTTTAATAACAAAATTATGATCAGCGGAAAAAGTTAGCCCAGATTAAAAAAAAAAACAACTCGATAAGTTAATTTTTTCCCGAGATATTCCATGTTTGTCGAATTTGAACGCGCGGATTAACTTTTCACGCGAGTGCGCGCGAGCCCGAGACGGCTACCCCCACTCTGCCGCCAAATGCAACGTCACATTTGGCCTCTCATAAAACCGCTGAAATAAACAATAAATTTATATGGGATTTTTCCGCCGATTTTTCTCCAGTTAGCACAAGCCTTTCTCTGTACGCTGTCCAATTTTTAGCTCTCTGTGTTGAAATGAGCAGCTGCAATAATTATTGAAATACAAATTTTTTTATCTCCCCCTAATAAACTTTTTGCAAATTTTTTTTTTCTAAATTCGTAGAAAAATAAACGCTTTCGAAATATGTCAATTCCGACTCTGTGACTTAAAAATTCGCGATGGAATTCCATTTGTTTATGAGTAAAAATCGTACCCTATTTTTGGAGCCGTTTTTCACCCTTTTAATTATAAAAAATCGATTTGCCCCAAAGTGTACATGATAGTACGACTCTTTCGGCTCAATTTCGTTTTGGTTTTATTGCACTGCGACACTCTCCCGGTGTAGAAATTCCTCGCAAAAACAGTCGGTTTTTTAATAACAAATGGCTTTTCTCAAAAACTATTTTTCCGATCAAGCCCAAATTTTGCACACTAATTTAGTGTACCGAGGGGCAAATATCCTGAGATTTTGGAGGCTGTATACGCATTTTTAAACTAATAATAGGCTATGATAGAAATGGCCATTTTAGCTGGTTTATATTTTTTTGCGGGCGAACTAATGAACGGATTTTAATTTGCGACCCGCCAAATTGTTCGTTTTTCTAATATCTACAAATAGTTACTGAACTTTTTTGTTCTCCGATTAATAGTTTCGACGCTATCTCCCAAAAACATGGTTTTGCCAACTTTGACCGCGTGGCAAAAAAAAGCCCCCCAAAATCTGTGGTTGGAAAGTGGTAGGCCTTCATCAGGGACATCAGCCCTACACGAATCCGTCGGTTAGAATCGTTCTGGCTCGGTGTCATGAAAAGGGCCTTTTTCATACCCGGTTCCTGGACTAGAAGCAAAAATCGTCAATTACACTCGTAGCGTATGTCAAAGAAAGTACGTGCACTATTGGACGAGAGGACGTAACAGAGATAATCCTTATAAGACACTTAAAAAAGATTTCTAGTCAACATGTTTGAATAATGTTTGCCAATTCTCTCCTCTGAGAATCTTCGAGAAAAAATAAAACAAAAACAACCGAACAGAATTATGTATATCGATTGGCAGGGAAGGACAGACGAGAATTGTAACATAGATTGTAAATATGCACATAATCGCGTAGAAAAAAAAAATTACAAATGAAAACAAACAAAAGTAAGGAAAATCGACATGAAAAACGAGAAAGTGTCGTGCAGGAGAAAATGAACTTGTATTAGCGTAAAAGACGTTTTTTTTAATTATACCTACAGTTTTTAGGTTAATAAACACTTGTGCTGTGTGTATGAAAAAAAAAATTATAATAGTAATTGTCAATCTCGTTTTGTTTCAATTGGTATAAAAAGGCGAAAAAACGAGAAGTCTGTCAGTCCGAACCAAATGCATTGTTTATAAAATGACTTTTATGAAGCTAATTTGAAACAAAGACAAATAAGGAATCAAGAGACTCGGTAGAGTCTCGGGACAAGTACATTTGACAGCTCTGTCGTCTGCTGGCCCGAGGCTCGCCAGAGTATATTATCTCTGAATAAAGTAAATTTCGGTGGTGGGGGTAAAACTGAAAGTCATTTTCTCGAATTACGAAGCTCAGGAGACAGATGATGACTTGAAAATTGAACTGGAGACTAATTAAGAAAAAATCTTTCGATTGAGCTTCAAATCAGCACGATTGATGCCGTATTTGCTGAGAAAAAGCTTTGCACAGGCTCAAAATTACGCAAAAATTCCAACACATCGAAGAATTTGACGTGTCTGTATATGTCACAATGAAAGGCCTCACCGTGCCTATCGAGATTCTGATTGGTCACGAGTGTGGTCATTTCCCTGTGTTCCCAAACCGGTAAACCAGTGTGCACACGAGTGATGTTTTTGAACGTGTCCCTCTGACTACATTCCTCTGCACCCATACCACGGAAAGTTTGAATGTTTAACCAGTGTCAACGAAGTCAGATGTATATAGAACTCCAGTTCTTAAGGATTTTTTGTGCCGAATTTAGTGGGGACATGTCCCCAGCGTTAGTTCGTAAGCAGTGGCGCTGTCGGCGGCGCATCGTTCTCCCTCTCACTCTCTCTCATGGGCTTATATGCTGGGGACAGCATGACGTCACGAAATTCGTTGGTGACGTCACGCATGCGCTCTCGCCGCCAGTATCTGTTTTAATTCAGTGCTTACGAAGTCGTGCCGGTCCCTTTAAATTGTTGTACATTTAAATATCTATTGAGAAAATGCCGGCGAACGCGTTGTGCGTTTATGAAGGATGTAGCAACTCAAAGAGAAAAAATCCGGAATTGACGTTTCATCGTTTTGCGAAGGAAAGAGAACCGTGAGTTTGTTTCCATAACGAGTAAAGAATGAAACAGCGTAAGACGTCGAATGACTTTTTAATCAACATGTGATTGAAAAAGGAGTATATATAAGAAAATAAAAAATTTCAGTTATTGCTAGAACAAAATTAGTTTATCCTGAGTAATGCGGTCGAATTAACTGTATTCTCTGCCAATTTTGATATTCGTAAAAATAATTTAATAGATATATGTGCGGTGTGTGCGGTGATCATGAGCGGAGGACAGTCTTGTTATCCGCTTTGATCAATCTCAACGACAAAATTTACGTTTTAATGTAATTTAATGCGTAACTCAATATTTTAATTCTTGTGATTCAAGTATTGAACGGATCATGACTTCTAAATCTCAAGCTCTCTCACGATTTATAAGCAAGTTCTGATCAAATGTTATAAAAATAATACGCGTAGCTGAGTGGACAGCGTTGACGACTCATGACTCGAAGGTCTGGGGTTCGATTCCTGGGCACCTCATTACTTTTTTTTTTTTTCGTTTTAAACAAATATTTCTTTTTAATATCGAAATTTGATACCTTTTCAGCTTTATTAATTTTCTCTGAATTAATTTCCACTTGAGAGAATTTCAATTTGATTTTTTATCCCACCGATTAAAATTGCGTCATAAAACAGTCACGTAATATCTTTTTACACTACCGGCCAAAAGTCCAGAAAAGTTCTAAAACGTTTTGTTATGCTATTTCGCTGGTAATCAACGTAAAGAGATTAAGTAAACGGCATTTCGAAGGGGAGGGATTCAGCTTCATTTTGATTTCTTTGAATAATTTATACGATTAGTTTTACAGCCAGCACTCTGTTTTCAAAATGACAATTTTTCGCCTTTTTTACCCCCCTTTCAGGTGGACCCGGTTTCCAGAGGAAATTTTTTGTATGTATTTTTCCGAACGGAATCATGAAGGTGAAAGCTCGAGCTTCAATTTTGTTTTTTTGAAAAAACTTTGTGCGATTTTTCCCGCCAAAGTTATTCCGTTTTTTGTCAAAAAGGAACCAGTTTCAAAAATGCCGTGTAACACGGAAACGACAAGCTTTCGAAAAAAACTTCAAGAGGGCAAAAAGTTGCGTCGGTTTCTCAGATTTTTCTCCAATTTTTTTTTTTTTCTTATTCTCGGACGAAACCCACACATTCCAATTATCGTAACTCGGGAATTATTTATTGTGTTTCTGATGAAATTTCATAAGAGTAAAAGTTTTATTTTTTCATTTTCAATGCTATGGAACGTTTTCAGATTTTTCTTCAAACTTTTTTTTTTCGTTACCATTTCATTATTTTCTAGTCGCAAGTTAATCAATCATTCGGAAGGGTTTTAGATTTTCGACAATAAGTTCTGACAAAATCTGGACATGGGAGCAGCTCGACGCCATGTATTAGTTGGGAAATTATACTAATACACGCGAATATGACGGTTTTCGGTGTTTTCCAAAATTTTATTTTTATAAAAAATAATCACTTTTGTTACATCAAAACTGACTGATTATTTACAGAAAGTAAATTAGTATTTACAGCAGTTAATGTTGAAATGAAAAAAAGTATTGACAGCAGTAAATACCCCATACTTCTCAAGTAACTGTAAGCCAATTACCTTAGTTTGAATCAAATATTAACCCATTAACGCCGAAGAATTGTGTTTTTTTTCTCATTTTCAAGCTAGATTCTTATCATCGAAAAAAAATCATTTGCAAATAAAAAATATGTTCCCTTGTACTTTCGAGTGTCCCCTTTCCGAATCCGGAGTCAAAATTGAGTTTTGTCCATTAGAAAAAAAATATGGCCGTTTTTAAACAAAAAAAACCGAAAAAATCGAAGACATTTTTTTTTCAATATTTTTTTTCTCATTGAAGACGCGCGAGGACCCCCCCTTTTTCTTCAACCATGAGTGCACAAAATAGTTGTAGTTTAAGAATATATTTTTTTAATTTGTCGATATTGACATTTTCACCCCCAAAATGGCGCTTTTCATCCCTTCAGCAGGAAGACAATTTTCACTCTCGGTGCCCGACAAAAAAAATATTCAAATCTTAACGAAAATTGGTATCCCGGGGTTTTCAAGGTCGCTGATTACGATTTCGCCCTCAAAATTCGAAAATTCAGAATGGCGGATTCAATATGGCGGACCCAAATTCAAAAACTTACTTGAATCGGATGAAATGTGGCACTCGGGGGTTTTCGAGGTCGCTGATTACAAATCTGCCCTCAAAATTCGAAAATTCAAAATGGCGGATCCAATATGGCGGACCCGAATTCAAAAACTTACTTGAATCGGATGAAATGTGGCACTCAGGGGTTTTCGAGGTCCTTGATAACGAATCTGGCATCATCATTTCAAAATTCAAAATTGTTGATGCAATATGGCGGACACCTTCCCATTAACGCCCAGTTATTATCTAACGTTTATTGAAGAATTGACAACTTTATATAAATGTAAATAATAATCATTCAATTGATTCACATTTTATGATCATATATTATATTTTTCATGTGTCGAATAAAAATTGACGTTGCAGAGGCTGAGAAATCTCCGATTCTCTTACATTTCATCTTGTTTTTGTTTATACGGGTCATCATTTTATATTATCCCTGATACAAATATATTTATTATCCATGAATATTTCTGTCTGCAAATAAGTTTTGTATATGCCTATCACAACTTTTTTCAATTTTTCACGTTTGTGGAGTGCGGATCGTTCACATTGCTAATGATATTTTATTTTCTGTAAAAAATAGTAGCTCAGAATTTTTGTGTTCATTTTAGGGCTGCCAATATTCCTTATCTGAATAATTTGGTTTCTATTTTCGTAGAACTTGTCTTGAGACTAAATCGAACTCACTTATATACCTAAATTTCAGCTCAGTACCTCAACAAAATTTATTCATAAAATATTGTTTTATCATCTTTATTGCTCCTGAGTGAATTCACTTCTTCGATAATTTTTATCTCATCGGCAGCGTGAGCATATTGACAATATTACCATTATGTCTCGAAAACGACCAAGGCAATCTATTCCTTCTCATGTAGCGTTTGAAATGGATACTTCTGACGATAATTGTGACGAGCTCGTCGCGATTCCGAATCCAGACAATTCTGGTTGTTCTAGTGATTCCGATTCTGATTTTGAATCAAACGATCACCTTTCGAGTATCACTTATAAACAAGCATCGGAAAATTACACAGATAATCAATGTAAATTGGAAGGAGATCACCAATATAAGTGGATGGTTGGTGAAAAGAGCTACCCGAATGAGACTGAAGACAAATTATTACTAACTGACGGTGTAAAAAAAAGTATTCAAAAAAGTGAGCCGATACAACTGTTTGAAAAGTTTTTCTGCATGGAAATGAAAACATACATTATTGACTCATGTAAAGAGAATGGGTTTGAATTGCAGTTGGATGATTTGAATACTTTCATTGGCATCATCATTGTAAGCTCGTTCAATAAAAGAAAATCTCAAAGAGACTATTGGTCATCTGATCCCTTCTTATTATGTGAGGTGGTTTCTTCTGCAATGCAACGCGATACATTTGAGAAAATCAAATCAGAATTAAAGTATTCGATGCCTAAAGACAATGATCCCAGTGATAAGGCATGGCGCGTTCGTAAATTACTACAATTATTTCAGAGAAATATTCGTCAGTTTGGCTTGTGGAAGACTGCGTTATCTGTTGACGAAATGATGGCCAAATCATGTGCAAGAACATCGCTAAAACAGTTTATCCGGGGAAAACCCATACGATTCGGACTAAAATTTTGGGGTCTTTGCACCGCCGATGGATACCTGTTGAATCTCGATTTATATTGTGGAAAAAATTCATCAATTGGAGATAAATTGGGTAAATGTGCTCTAGGTTCTCGTGTAGTGATGCAATTATTGGATCCATTTCTCAAATCTATCCCTCCTAACAAGATATCTCAGTTCCATCTTTACTGCGATAATTTTTTTACGAATTTCGATCTCCTAGTACATTTGAAAAAGTTAGGTTTACAATGTACAGGAACTATAAGAGAAAATCGAGTCAAAGAAAAAAATGTAATCGACAAAAAGTCTCCACGAGGTACGTATGTTGTAAAGCATGATCAAAACAGCGGAATAAACTACATAACTATCGTAGACTCGAAACCAGTTTCGATCGCTTCTACCGCTGCAGGGGTGACTCCTCTATTACCGTCTAAGAGATTTAGCTCGAGTGCACATTCAAAAATTGAGATTCCGTTTCCACAAGCATTTCATCTCTACAATAAATTCATGGGCGGAGTAGACGTTCACGATGGACATTGCAACAACTTGCTTCCAAGTATCCGTTAAAAAAAATGGACATGGGTCGTCTTTATTAGATTTATACAGGCCGCCATTGTGAACTCAGTCGTGATTTTCAACGCAACTGGAGATAAAACAAAAAAAATTGGTTCAAAGCAATTCGCAATTTCGATTGCTAAATATTACTTAGAGAGGGGAAAACTAAAACGGAACAAAGCACACGATACTTTCCGTCACAGCAAACAAGCTCGTTGTTCAATCTGTCCAATAAGAACATATACGTACTGTAAGGACTGTAATGCTTGTATGAAAGCGAAACACGTAATCAGGCTTCGGGGATAAGCAAAGGGCGCATTTACAACCAAGCACCCCAAAAAGTGAGAGGCAAGGGGACTCACTCGAATCAAGCACCCCAAAAAGTGAGAGGCAAGGGGACTCACTCGAATCAAGCACCCCAAAAAGTGAGAGGCAAGGGGACTCACACGAATCAAGCACCCCAAAAAGTGAGAGGCAAGGGGACTCACTCGAATCAAGCACCCCAAAAAGTGAGAGGCAAGGGGACTCACTCGAATCAAGCACCCCAAAAAGTGAGAGGCAAGGGGACTCACTCGAATCAAGCACCCCAAAAAGTGAGAGGCAAGGGGACTCACTCGAATCAAGCACCCCAAAAAGTGAGAGGCAAGGGGACTCACTCGAATCAAGCACCCCAAAAAGTGAGAGGCAAGGGGACTCACTCGAATCAAGCACCCCAAAAAGTGAGAGGCAAGGGGACTCACTCAAATCAAGCACCCCAAAAAGTGAGAGGCAAGGGGACTCACTCGAATCAAGCACCCCAAAAAGTGAGAGGCAACGGGACTCACTCAAATCAAGCACCCCAAAGGAGAAAGGATTTCTACCACGTCCATGTCGTTTTCTCTGGGTAATGCTCTTAAGTAATTCTCTGGGTAATACTCTTAAGTAGAATAAGGAATTATAAGTTTATCCGTTGAGTAATGCGGAGTGATGAATTTCTATAAATTTGTCAATTTGTCAATATATAAAGTTGTCAATTCTTCAATAAACGTTAGATAATAACTGGGTGTTAACGGGAAGGTGTCCGCCATATTGCATCCGCCATTTTGAATTTTGAAATGATGATGCCAGATTCGTTATCAAGGACCTCGAAAACCCCCCAGTGCCACATTTCATCCGATTCATACAGTTTTTGAATTTAGGTCCGCCATATTGGATCCGCCATTTTGAATTTTCGAATTTTGAGGGCAGATTTGTAATCAGCGACCTCGAAAACCCCCGAGTGCCACATTTCATCCGATTCAAGTAAGTTTTTGAATTCGGGTCCGCCATATTGGATCCGCCATTTTGAATTTTCGAATTTTGAGGGCAGATTTGTAATCAGCGACCTCGAAAACCCCCGAGTGCCACATTTCATCCGATTCAAGTAAGTTTTTGAATTTGGGTCCGCCATATTGGATCCGCCATTCTGAATTTTCGAATTTTGAGGGCGGAATCGTAATCAGCAACCTTGAAAACCCCGGGATACCAATTTTCGTTAAGATTTGAATATTTTTTTTGTCGGGCACCGAGAGTGAAAATTGTCTTCCTGCTGAAGGGATGAAAAGCGTCATTTTGGGGGTGAAAATGTCAATGTCGACAAATTAAAAAAATATATTCTTAAACTACAACTATTTTGTGCACTCATGGTTGAAGAAAAAGGGGGGGTCCTCGCGCGTCTTCAATGAGAAAAAAAATATTGAAAAAAAAATGTCTTCGATTTTTTCGGTTTTTTTTTTGTTTAAAAACGGCCATATTTTTTTTTCTAATGGACAAAACTCAATTTTGACTCCGGATTCGGAAAGGGGACACTCGAAAGAACAAGGGAACATATTTTTTATTTGCAAATGATTTTTTTTCGATGATAAGAATCTAGCTTGAAAATGAGAAGAAAAAACACGATTCTTCGGCGTTAATGGGTTAACGAAAAAAAATTTGAGAAAAAAAATCTGAAAAAATTTCAAAGCATTAAAAATGAAAAAATAAAACTTTTTCCCCCCTTAAAATTTCATCAGCAACATAATAATTCCCGAATTACGATAATTGGATTGTGTGGATTTCGTCCGAGAATACGGAAAAAACATATTTTGGGTTGCGTCCGCACGCTTTTGTTCAACCACTTGAAATGGAAATCTCGAGACATGCGAGATGCGGCAAATCGTAAACGAAAAACACCATACGGAAAACCGTCCAGAAAATTGCTCAAAGTTTCACATCAATGAGTGGCGCGGCATGAACAGAGTGGATCAACCTTTTGTTTTTTCACACATTTCCAAAAAAGTTTGTAGTTCCTATTAAACCGGATATTTCTGTAAATATCTTTTTCACTTTTCATTGCTTCCAAATTGCTATGCACGCTCATGTAAATAAAATGAAACTTTCATAATATTGAGGCGAGCATCTTTGTAAGGTAACAAAAAATATCCCATTTCATCATTAATTTTCAAGATGTTGCAATTTTTTTATATTCAAACTTTTTGAGTACTCGAGAAATAATTTGTCACAGCCAAATATGGTTCATACGGTTTAAATTGTATTTCCTAACAATAAAGAACCTTGTAGCATTTCAAAGATGTGAACTTCAACCTCACAGTTGTTTTTAGCAAAATATTGTCAAAGTTTATTCCAAAGTTAGTCCACTTTTTAATATCTCTAATAAAGATTTCGTTTTAAATATAAGATTTGTTCAAAGTTTCCTGTGAAATTTTTTTTCCGAGTGTTATTCAGCATTTCTAGTCGAATATATTTTTTTAATATATTATATTTTAGAAGTTGGTTCCAAAACTAGTCTGCTTTTTCAATTTTTAAATAGAAAACTATGTAGATATAAGATTTGTTCGAAGTATCGAGTTAATATTTCATTTTTACATTACTTGTTATTTAAATATTTTATTTAGACAAAGTTTTCTTTTTCTACGATTTCTAGTCAAAAACTGTTCTTTTTAGAAATTAATGCAATAATTTTCATATTGTTTTATATTTTTATCTCTAGGGTATGTATTCCTAACACGGACCATTGTACTCTGATATTTTAGTCCTCTCATGTTGACTTATGATCTTGTTATCATTTTTCTCGAAATAATTAAAGCATAAAGAAGTACGCTTTTTCAGATTGTGATTGTTGGCTACTAAAATAAACCAGGGGTCTGTTTTAGGCATATTTCCCCGAAATTTTGCAACCTTGTGAAAGGTTCTGAAAAATATCCTATATTAAAGAGTGATCCTATAGTTACCAGCATGTTTTTTAAATTTTTTCTTTTTCCGATCTCAGCAGATACTATTTTCTCTTTTTTTTCAACAATACAGTAGGAAAACTCCTTAATACCTAATTACATCCCCATTCATACCCACCCTTTCCAGTACATCCTCCCCGTCCCGATGGAAGACACCCGCCACCTTCCCGTGGTTTCCATTGAATAATTTTAGCTCACGCATGTTTTCTATTTTTGACACAAATGCTCTAAAATGTACTGTCTATTTTTCAATAATACTGCTATACATGAACTAAAATTAACTAAGAGTGGGTACATGAAATATTCCTATGCTTGCTTTTTACCAAGTATTAAAAACAATTACACCCACACACACTTCCAAGAAGAAAAGAAGATGGAGCCAATTTTTTACATGAATTGAGATCACTGAATACTTTTCATATTCAGGAATTTGTCGGAAAAATGAGTCCAATTTTTTATATTATCGAGACTTTATGTAAATTCGCCGAAAAAACCGTATATTTCTTCGTTGAAAAAACAAAAGATATTCTTCTAGCATACTTTGAATTTGTTCCTTATTCTTTTTCCCATCGATCTTCACCTTAATTTTTTCAGGTGACAGTATTCAAAAAACTGTTCATTCAACGCCTTATCGTTATAAAAGCTTTCAAAACTGTTGGAAATTTTTATGGACTTTTTCAAAAGCTTTTGAAAAAAATAGTCGATACTGAAAAAAAATTAATGATGCCACAAACAATAGTTCGGTTATGTCAAGATTTTTTCGTTCTAAATTAGTGTTCGCCATTTCCTGTTATGACTGAATTATTCTTCCATTTCGAAATTACGAAATTCTCATCCGAAAAATAAACTGATTTCAATTAAATTTAAAAAATGTAGACATCTACCTTATATTTATTTATATCAGGCTAATGTATTTTTCATATCAGAAATTTCTACTCAAAATATTTTTATCGTTTCCAGCTGCTTTACGGGTATAGGGTGGGGGTAAAATTTTCGAATGACAAAATTTCGAACAGCTAAAATAGCGAATTTTAACATACAGTTATCGATATATATATATATAATTGTATGTTAAAATTCGCTATTTTAGCTGTTCGAAATTTCGTCATTCGAAAATTTTACCCCCACCCACGGGTATAGTGTGTCGCGGACTTGAAAAAAAAAAGAAAAGAAAATCAGGGTTTGAACACTTCACCCCACGTCGAGCTCATACCGCTTATGTGAATGGCCCGTGTTTGCGTCATTTTCTTAAAGATATTCATTGTGTAAAAAAACTATATTACAAAGAATGGTCTCAAATATTTATATACATTTTACATAAAAAAAAAAACTTCAATTGTAGGATTCGATCACTTGACCCCACGCGCTCAGTCCAAGCATCTTCTTGCTTTTAAATGTGCAAGAGAGATACGTCACTCCACGCTTCCCCATCTCCATGGCAACATGGCAGCTGGTCGCTAGTGACGTCACAGAGCGAACGCCGCGCCGCGGAGCGGCAGTTCGGGTCGGAGAAAGTTTGTCTTCAAGGCGCCCATAAGAACTGGGCTTCTATATAAATCTGACTTCGTTGCCAGTGTGAGGGTAGTTTTGACTTTTTACAGTATAAAGTGCGAGTCGTGTAAATCGCGTGTTTTTTAGATTGTAAAAAATCGTGATTCATAAATAGTTTAAATATATAAATAGTGCGAAAAAACGGTAATATATAAATATTGCGAAATGTGATAATAATATTTTTTAATATCTCGGAATTAATCATCAGTGAAATCAAAAAATATAACCTCGCACCCGCTGGTGAAATCATTTTTGTTTCGGATTCCAGAAAAGCCAAATAGAAACAAACCTCACCACTCGTTGAGATTATCATTTTTATTTTTCCGTATAAAATAATCCGAATAAAACCGTTAATTAGTGTGGCCGGAATAAGTGCTAGAAAATACAACGAACATAACCTTAAAAATCAGTGTTATACGTTCTGAAAATGTGTGAACTCGCAAATAATGATGTTGAAGTTTCAATCTAGAACACAACGATTTTTTTTTTTAATCATGTCACTTAAATTTTTCTTACAGATCAGAAGACTGTTTTTTTTCCAAAAGTGAGTGTATGAAAATAGTTGTGACAAGATGTATCATGCGCTCATAAATAAAAACCTGTAAAAATATTAATTGTAGATGAAATACTTTAATTATAAAAATTTGACAAATAACTTTTGTCGTGAAATCATGATTTCAATACTTTTCAGGTGCGGTCTACAAATAAACATAAAATTTCCAATATTCCGCAGGTTGTGCTCAGTTCCTTCGATTTTTCTTTTCGGCTTCAAGAAATTTACCAATATACTGAAGGCGCTGCGAGCTGTGAATAGGGCTGAGATTCTCTGCTTCGACAATTTGATCTAAAAAAACTGGTGAAACTTAAAGCAATGAAGCATTTGCTATTCCTTGCGGAAACAAGAGATGCCTTATTTCCTTTGCATACAAGGATCACCGCTTCGTTACTGCGAGCTGTGCTAAGTTCCTTCGCTCTTTCTTTTTGGCATCGCACTACATATTTTATATTGAGCTGGGGTTTTACTGATTATGTCAGCATAAATATTCAAGGATCATCTGTTATCATATTTCACAACAAGTCGAAGGATCAGAAATTCAGCAATAGTGTAATGGCATCGCTCGGACAGGCTTGTGCAAAAGATATAAGTGGAAATAAAAGCATGAGAAAATAATGTAAAAACTCAATATTCATTCAAGTTTTTAGTGTGCATTTTGTTAAAAAAAAAGTGTTCCACAAATTTTTCTATACGGTTTCATTTTTGGCCTTTCGCTCATGTTTTTATCATATTAGTGAAATGCACATTGCTGAGACGCACCAAATATATGTATCGAATTTCTCAATATACTGCAGGAAACGCGAGGTGTTAACTGAAATGAATTTCTGCGTTTTTATTGTGCAAGCGGTACTAATAAATTCGTTCGCTTTTTCTTTATAGCATCGCATTGTATATTTGATATTGAGCTAGGGTTTTACTGGTTATGTCAGTGTAGATATTCAAGGATTATCTGTTATCATGTAAAAATTCTAGGATTCGGAGCCGTTCAGAAAAAAAGAAGTTATATCCTGGCCAAAAATCCCCTCCCCGGGGAAAAAAACTTGGACAAGTACATTTGTTGACCCCTGTTTCCATTTATTTTCACAGAAAAAAACTACCCAAAAAAGTACAAAATTTTTAAAAATTTGGCAAGATTGAGATAGGAAAAAGAAGATTGTTTCTATAAAATAACTATACTCCAAATGACAAATAGAAATGAAAAACTTCACGTATTTTATCGAGATCCCAAGAAAAAAAGCAACAATGCCCATCGTGAGTGTCCGGTAAAAAACAGAGTCTACAAGTAAATGATCAATTTGTGCATAAAAAAAATAATTACTTTACAAAAACAGAAATGGTAAAGCCAATGATTTACGTTCGGCACTAAAATTTGTAATATCAATAATAGGACAAGTATTTTATTGTCGCGTGAGGATGGAGTATTTAAAAAAAAAGGAAAAATTAGTTGGTTATTGAAAAAAGTCACCAATGTACAAAAATAAAAATCGGTCAAAAGAACAGAGTCCAGAAAAAAAATCGGGATGAAAAAAAACTTGAAGAAAAAAATTTCAAACGAAAAAAATTAGATTGAAAAAAAAAATTCGGCCGAAGTACTTGGCGAGTATGTAACACATACAACATTACGTGAAATACATTACATGATCCAAGCTGAGCAAAAAAACTCGCCAAGTACTTCGGCCGAATTTTTTTTTTCAATCTAATTTTTTTCGTTTGAAATTTTTTTCTTCAAGTTTCTTTTCATCCCGATTTTTTTTCTGGACTCTGTTCTTTTGACCAATTTTTATTTTTGTACATTGGTGACTTTTTTCAATAACCAACTAATTTTTCCTTTTTTTTAAATACTCCATCCTCACGCGACAATAAAATACTTGTCCTATTATTGATATTACAAATTTTAGTGCCGAACGTAAATCATTGGCTTTACCATTTCTGTTTTTGTAAAGTAATTTTTTTTTTCTATGCACAAATCGATCATTTACTTGTAGACTCTGTTTTTTACCGGACACTCACGATGGGCATTGTTGCTTTTTTTCTTGGGATCTCGATAAAATATGTGAAGTTTTTCATTTCTATTTGTCATTTGGACTATAGTTTTTTTATAGAAACAATCTTCTTTTTCTATCTCAATCTTGCCAAATTTTTAAAAATTTTGTACTTTTTTGGGTAGTTTTTTTCTGTGAAAACAAATGGAAACCGGGGTCAACAAATGTACTTGCCCAAGTTTTTTTCCCCGCGGAGGGGATTTTTGGCCAGTAAGATTTCTTGAGAAATCATTCTTTTCGATTCTTTGATAACTATGAAATGGTATACGTTGAACTGTTAATCATGATTGGTGTGAATCGATGTAAATTTGGAAAAGAAACTCTATAAAACTAATAATGAGTGTCAAAAAAATGTATATGGCAAAGTTTGTTATTATCATGCCGAGTTTTGAGCAGTGTTTAATAAATATTTCTTTTAACTCTACACCATTGACAATTTATTTTATTGGTCCCTTTCCTCTTTATTATAAAATGTTCCTCGCTTGCCATAATAAGATTTGTACATCATAAAATGTTCCTTGCATGATAATTGTTGGTCCATTCCAAAAGATTTTCGACGTCGTTTTTCTATCCAAAATATGGTGTAGAATCATCTCGCGTTTGATGTATTAATAGACAAATACACTGTCAACCTGCATCTGGATATATATGGATGCCTCTGGATGATAACCGTAGTAAGTAATGATATATCTTTATGTCAAAATGGCTCGTATAATATATCTTTATGTCAAAAGACTATGGTGGTATATACTCCATATCCTATCAAAATTTGTATCTTTGGATTGCAACGAATGCCTATAGACTCTGGAAATTCTGTGAAGCGACAAATGTACCAAGTATTTCCACTTTTTGGCTCTGATTGTAGCATTATGAATTGGACATTTTGTTATGAAAATTCTTCGGTTGCTCATTTGTCAATGGGATCAAAAATATTGTCTTCGGAACACTATGGATATATGCAAAATTTTAGAATTTTGTTTGGCTCAATATGCTCTATATTGTTTCACATCCCCGCTTTAGTTGTAGCATAATGAATTTTAAAAAATTGTTTCAGAAAGTCTTCCGATGTGTTTTTTCGGACATTATCAATATTTATATCTGGATTGCAACGAATGCCTACAAACTTCGGAAATTGTGTGAAGCGACAAATGCACCAAGTATTTCTACTTTTTGCCTCCGATTTTAGCATTATGAATTGAAATTTTGTTATGAAAATTCTTCGGTTGCTCATTTGTCGATGGGATCAAAATTGTTGTCTTCGGAACGCCATGAATATATGCAAAATTTCAGAATTTTGTATGGCTCAATATGCACTCTATTTTTTCACTTCACCACTTTAGTTGTAACATTATGAATTTTGAAAAATTGTTTCAGGAAGTCTTCCAATGTGCTTTTACTGATATTATCAAAATTTGTATAATTGAATTGCAATGAATACCTATAGCCTTTGAAAATTCTGTGAAGCGACAGATGTGCCAAGTATTTCCCTTTTGCTCATTTGTCGATGGGTTAAGAATTGCTGGTTTCAGAATGCCATGCATACATGCAAAATTTCAGAATTTTATTGGGCCCAATGTGCGCTACATTTTTTCAATTCCCTAATTTAGTTGTAGCATAATGAATTTTGAAAAATTGTTTCAGGAAGTCTTCTGATGTTTTTTTTACTGATATTATCAAAATTTGTATCATTGGATTGCAACGGATACCTACAGACGTTGGAAATTCTGTAAAGCTACAAATGTATCAAGTATTTCCATTTTTTGGCTCTGATTGTGGCATTAAGAATTAAAAATTTTGTTATGAGAATTCTGCGGTTGCTCATTTGTCAATGGGATCAAAATTATTGTCTTCGGAACGCCATGAATATATGCAAACCCTGACTGTTCCCGATACCGTCTCAACTGGGCGTTTTTTAACCGAAATCATTTTCGGTATCGACGCCGTGTCGACTTTTGCTTTTTCGACTAAGTCCAACGGACCTAATATCGGTATCGATACCTAATTTTAATTCCACCGATACCGAATGTGCCGAATTTTCGCTTTTTGCTCAAGTCCAACTGGCCCGGTATCGATACCATAATTTGTTGGGTCGCTAACTACCTGTCGAATTTTGCTTTTTCAATTAAGTCCACCAATCCAGTATCGTTGCCGTCATTTTGCAGGTCCGATGCCTACCTGTCGAATTTTTTTCCAATCCACCGATCCGGTCTCGATACCGCATTTTCGCAGGTCCGATACCGTGTTCACTGGCATTTCTTTCTTCGCGAGTCTGGTGGTGTTTCATAGCAGGATAGACAAATGGATGGTTAAATAAATTTACACCAGTGGAACGTAGTTGGCGGGTAGGGAAGGTTCGATGAATCCAGGAGCAATTTTATTTTATTTTTTTTGCTCTTGGAACACGTGTTTGGGAGAAGGGGTGCTTTGCATCCATCTCTTTTTTTTCAATGGTCATTATTATCGATTTACAATTGTTTTAAATACAGGGTGTCCCATTTTAATCTTACACCTGACTTTTCTCGGTAAATGTTGCTCGGATCAAATATTGTGTGGAACAAAACTTTCAGGGGTTGAAGGGGGACGTAAGAAAAAAAATGGTTTGTGAATCCAAAACTCAAAATGGCGGCGTTAGAATGGCCGACATGTTTTTTTTTTAGGGAAACATAACTTTTTTTCATCACCAAAAAATTTTTCAGCGCAAAACGAAAAACTTTTGTTGGAAAATTTTTTTGATCAAGTTCATAATTTTTGAGTGAGAACATCATTTTCAACTGTTTTAGAGGTATTCAGGATGTACCACGAAGAGATCTTAAACGTACCAAATGCAAGTGCGTTTGCGTGTGCGTCTGCATATGCGTACATACGTGGAGGTGCATGTGTGTGTGTTTTTCATTTTCATTTGATTTTTCAACTTTTTTTAAAATGAGAGGCGAGCAATGCCTTTATGCCCATAGGTACAAACTCACAAGGATTAGGTCTCTGCGGTTCGTCACTACCGCAGTATTTTCGGACTCCAAACCCTCCTTGTGAGTGTACTCTGATCCCTTCCTAGAGATGTTCGAAGATCCCTCCATTCATGTTTAAACATGCCTGAACTCTTCTCTCGAAACCATCTACTGTGCGTAGGAGAACATCTCTCGGGATCGCACGGCAGGCAGCTCTTATCCGCTCCTTCATGTTCTCTCGTGTTGTTGGAGCTTGACGGTAGACAGCGTCTTTTAAGTAACCCCACAAAAAAAAATCAGGAGACGTGAGATCCGGTGACCTTGGAGGCCAATTTACAGGACCGTCTCGACCAATCCACCGTTGACCAAATGTTGTATCTAGATGATTTCGAACAACATGAGCCCAGTGAGCGGGTGCACCGTCTTGCTGAAACCACATCTGTTGACGTGTTTCCAAATCCAGATCTTCTAGCAAAAGAGGCAGTTCATTTTGTAGAAAATCAAGGTAACGGACAGAGTTTACATTTCCCTCGAAAAAATGGGGACCTATTAATTGCCCGTTCACAATACCACACCATACGTTCAAACTCCATTGATGCTGGTGATCGATCTGTCTCAACCAATGTGGATTCTGATCAGACCAATACCGAAAGTTCCATCGGTTTACTTGACCACGGTTGTTGAAAGTGGATTCATCACTGAACATAACGTACCGAAAAAAGTCCCTGGATCGCTCGATTTGTCTCAACGCCCACCGACAAAACGCCACCCTTCGCAACGGATCAGGATTAGGAGTGTCTTGGTGGAATTGTAGTCGGTACGGGTGGAGTTTCGCACCTCTTAATACTCGGTGCACTTTCGATTTGGGAAACCCCAGTCGTTTCGAGATCACTCTGGCACTCAAATGAGGATCAATTGCTATCATGGCTAGAATAGCCATGTTTCGGGCTTCATGCGATCCACCAAAATCATTGACGTTTGGGGAACGTCGACGGTGGCGGATCATCCGACCTGCTCTCGCTCGCTGCTCAAGGGTTCGGATTGTCTGCCGTGATGGGTGACGACGTTCAGGATATTTACGTCGATACAAATTTTCAGCTCGGAAGTAATTGCCCCGACATCTCCCTAAAATAAGAAGCATATCAACGATTTCGTTGGAACTGAAATCAGCCATTGTAGCTAATTTTCCTCTAATTTAAGAAATTTTAAAAATTTCGTGAATCAAGAATTTTTCTCCGATTTCAGAACTTTTACAAATTTTCGATTTCGTCTCTTGCTAATGGCTGAGGAGTCAGAAGATGAACGTTTCAATTGATTTTCCATCCATGGGCGGCGATCACAATGACTTCTAAAATAAAAAATTCTTCTCTGATTTACAATTCAAATGTAGGAAAACTACGCACGTCAGACTACGTCGCTACTACCAATGATGTTTTCTTCAATCTCTCACAAAATGAACTTACCTTTAAGCGTAAGCGAGGCTTACGTGAACTTAAGTTCACTTTGTGAGAAATTAAAGAAAACATCATTGGTAGTAGCGACGTAGTCTGACGTGCGTAGTTTTCCTACATTTGAATTGTAAATCAGAGAAGAATTTTTTATTTTAGAAGTCATTGTGATCGCCGCCCATGGATGGAAAATCAATTGAAACGTTCATCTTCTGACTCCTCAGCCATTAGCAAGAGACGAAATCGAAAATTTGTAA
Organism: Rhimphoctona megacephalus; assembly: GCA_963989365.1. NCBI lineage: Eukaryota > Metazoa > Arthropoda > Insecta > Hymenoptera > Ichneumonidae > Rhimphoctona > Rhimphoctona megacephalus. The sequence goes on along the minus strand of CAXDIM010000134.1, from coordinate 248,251 downwards.
AAGTTCTGAAATCGGAGAAAAATTCTTGATTCACGAAATTTTTAAAATTTCTTAAATTAGAGGAAAATTAGCTACAATGGCTGATTTCAGTTCCAACGAAATCGTTGATATGCTTCTTATTTTAGGGAGATGTCGGGGCAATTACTTCCGAGCTGAAAATTTGTATCGACGTAAATATCCTGAACGTCGTCACCCATCACGGCAGACAATCCGAACCCTTGAGCAGCGAGCGAGAGCAGGTCGGATGATCCGCCACCGTCGACGTTCCCCAAACGTCAATGATTTTGGTGGATCGCATGAAGCCCGAAACATGGCTATTCTAGCCATGATAGCAATTGATCCTCATTTGAGTGCCAGAGTGATCTCGAAACGACTGGGGTTTCCCAAATCGAAAGTGCACCGAGTATTAAGAGGTGCGAAACTCCACCCGTACCGACTACAATTCCACCAAGACACTCCTAATCCTGATCCGTTGCGAAGGGTGGCGTTTTGTCGGTGGGCGTTGAGACAAATCGAGCGATCCAGGGACTTTTTTCGGTACGTTATGTTCAGTGATGAATCCACTTTCAACAACCGTGGTCAAGTAAACCGATGGAACTTTCGGTATTGGTCTGATCAGAATCCACATTGGTTGAGACAGATCGATCACCAGCATCAATGGAGTTTGAACGTATGGTGTGGTATTGTGAACGGGCAATTAATAGGTCCCCATTTTTTCGAGGGAAATGTAAACTCTGTCCGTTACCTTGATTTTCTACAAAATGAACTGCCTCTTTTGCTAGAAGATCTGGATTTGGAAACACGTCAACAGATGTGGTTTCAGCAAGACGGTGCACCCGCTCACTGGGCTCATGTTGTTCGAAATCATCTAGATACAACATTTGGTCAACGGTGGATTGGTCGAGACGGTCCTGTAAATTGGCCTCCAAGGTCACCGGATCTCACGTCTCCTGATTTTTTTTTGTGGGGTTACTTAAAAGACGCTGTCTACCGTCAAGCTCCAACAACACGAGAGAACATGAAGGAGCGGATAAGAGCTGCCTGCCGTGCGATCCCGAGAGATGTTCTCCTACGCACAGTAGATGGTTTCGAGAGAAGAGTTCAGGCATGTTTAAACATGAATGGAGGGATCTTCGAACATCTCTAGGAAGGGATCAGAGTACACTCACAAGGAGGGTTTGGAGTCCGAAAATACTGCGGTAGTGACGAACCGCAGAGACCTAATCCTTGTGAGTTTGTACCTATGGGCATAAAGGCATTGCTCGCCTCTCATTTTAAAAAAAGTTGAAAAATCAAATGAAAATGAAAAACACACACACATGCACCTCCACGTATGTACGCATATGCAGACGCACACGCAAACGCACTTGCATTTGGTACGTTTAAGATCTCTTCGTGGTACATCCTGAATACCTCTAAAACAGTTGAAAATGATGTTCTCACTCAAAAATTATGAACTTAATCAAAAAAATTTTCCAACAAAAGTTTTTCGTTTTGCGCTGAAAAATTTTTTGGTGATGAAAAAAAGTTATGTTTCCCTAAAAAAAAAACATGTCGGCCATTCTAACGCCGCCATTTTGAGTTTTGGATTCACAAACCATTTTTTTTCTTACGTCCCCCTTCAACCCCTGAAAGTTTTGTTCCACACAATATTTGATCCGAGCAACATTTACCGAGAAAAGTCAGGTGTAAGATTAAAATGGGACACCCTGTATATCCGTTGCAATCAAATGGTGGAGTAAAATTCATTGTCGCTCGATAGCTTTTCTCATGGAAGTTTTCATCCTTTGGGTAGCGAACCGCATATTTGGGTAGCGAACCGCATAATTTACGGTACCGATACCGTACCTGCGGGCTCGCTTTTGGGTAGCAAACCGCATAATTTACGGTACCGATACCGTATCTGCGGGCCCGCCTTTGGGTATTACTGCATAATTTACGGTACCGATACCGTACCTGCGGGCCCGCCTTTGGGTAGCGAACCGCATAATTTACGGTACCGATACCGTATATGTGGAGGTCCCACTTCGGGTAGCGAACCGCATAATTTACGGTACCGATACCGTACATGTGGGGGGTCTCACTTTGGGTAGCGAACCGCATAATTTACGGTACCGATACCGTACATGTGGGGTCCCACTTTCAGTTACAATGCCGCATAATTTTCGGTATCGTTACCCTCAATTGGGCCCGCTGGGACTTGCTTTCGGGTATCGATACCGACACAGTTACAGTTAAAAAAAGCCATTTTGCCGTAGTCGCGATACCGAAAAAAATACGGTATCAAGATCAGTCAGGGAAATTTCAGAATTTCATTCGGCTCTATTGAGCTATATTTTTTCACTTCCCCAATTTAATTGTAGCATAATAAATTTTCAAAAATTGTTTTAGGAAGTTTTCTGATGTGTTTTTACTGATATTATCAAAATTTGTATCATTAAATGGCAACAGATACGTACAGACTTTGAAATATGTGTGAAGTAACAAGTGTGCCCAAATTTTCCACTTTTTTGCTGGAATAGTGGCATTATTAGGACTTGAAAATTTTATTATGAAAATTCTTCGCTTGTTCATTTTTGAATGGGATTAAAATTTGGCTTCGAAAAGTAATGGCTACATGCAAAATTCATAAACTTTATTGAGCCCGATGTGCGGTATGCTCGAGTTGTGGCATGATTAATTCAAAAAATTGTCAGAAAGTCTTTGGTTCCTTTTTTCTGGAAGTATAAAAATTTGTTTCATTGGAACACAACGTATACTTACAAACTTTGGAAATTTCCTGGACCAACATGTGTGCTCAGTATTTCTACTTTTTGGCTCCAATTGTGACATAACGAATTGAAAAATATTTTCAAAAAGATTTGCTCTACGGATGCTCTGGTTGTGATGGTACGAAAATTTGCACGAAGATAATGCAACTGGTACAACTCAACTCGATCGATCTTCTTGGGCACAGTACTGATCTAAGTTTGCCCGCTTTGTTGAATTTATTGTTTTAAAATATCCATAACATACTTTCTGTACTTTTCAAAATTCAAAGATAATATTAAAATATCTGTAAGTTCTAGTTTTGAGGCTTTCACGGCTATTATTGTTATAAATATCAAAATTTGCATCAAAATTTGTATCATGGGAATGTAGCCGATACCTACAAACTTTTAACATTTTGTGAAGCGCCAAGTATTTCCACTTTTTGTCTCTGATTGTGGCATTATGAATTGAAAAATTTATTACAAAAAGTCTTCGGCTGCTCATTTTTGGATGGGATTAAAATTTCTGTCCTCGGAACGCTATAGGTACATCCAAATTTTCTGAACTTTGTTGGGCTTAAAGTGCACTATGTTTTTTCACTTTTCCACTTTAGTTATGGCATAATAAATTTAAAAAGTTGTTTCAGAAAGTCTTCGGGCGCTCTTCTTCTGATAGTATCAAAATTTGTATCATTTCAATATAGCCGATATCTACAAATTTTGACCATTTTGTGAAGAGGAGACATGTGTGCTAAGTATTTCCACTTTTTAGCTCTGATTATAGCATAATAAATTGAAAAAGTTTTATTCTAAACACTTTCCTCTACAGTCGCTCTGGTTTTGATGGTATCAAAATTTGCTCAAAGCTAATGTGACTAATACAACTAAATTCGTTTCATCCTCTTGGGTACGATGCTGGTCTGAGTTTGTCCGCTTTGTTCAATATATTGTTTTGGAGTTCCCATAACATACTATTTGAACTTTTCTATATTCAATGAGAATATTGAAATAGTTGTAACTTTTTATTTTCATGGTAATAACTTCTTCAATGGTATTGAAAAATAATCATGATTCCACCTTGTTAATAAAAATAAGAATGAAAAAATGCGTGAACTTTTTTCACAATAGATTCGATATGTTTTCTCTAAACATATGTGAAACTGGTTTTTTATTTTATCATTCATCAAAAATGAAAAATTTCGAAAAAATCGCCCCATTTTTATCAACAAGCTGAAATAAGCGTAATATTTTTTACCACAAATCTACAAATATAACAAGGAGATACTGCTGTTTAATATGTTTCTTTGATAAACACAAATTCAAATAGCTACAAATTCTATGGAAAAGTTCTGACTCTTCTAATCTTGCTCTCAAAAGTTTTGTAAATTTTTGTATCAGACTCCCAGTTCCCGACTTATTTTAGCCTGATTCCAGAAAGGTAAATCGAAATGTCAAAAAAATTTGACTGGCTCGAGAATAAAAAAAATGCCAAATTGAAAATTCCAAAACACGTGCCCCTTTATTTCATGGAGAAAAAACCTGACTCGAAGTAGAAGGGGTCAGGGTTTGGAAATGAAAAAGCGATAATTTCCCAATATAACCTTTTTCTAATCTATATAAAGCGAGATGTTTGAAAAGAAAGAGAAAAAACGAATCATATCACGCATAAAAATCCCCCTCGCGGAAGAAATCTGGACAAGTACATTTGTTGACCGCCGTTCCCATATTTTTCCACGAATATACATACACTGCAAAAACCTGTTCTCGCAAAAATCCCTAAGAAAATCAAATCCTATCATAAAGTAAGAAAAGTGACCACCTACAAAAAATGTATCAAATAAATTCAAATCACACAAAACAAAATGAGTTAATCCTCGCGAAAAGCTAAGTTTGGGTTTCGCAAAAAGTTATAAAATAAATTGAGCTATACTAAAATATATGTGGTCAAGTACGGGAGGCTTTATCGTGTGATAAAATCTTCAAATAATGTTGAATGTTGATAGAGAAAAGAATTAAGTTCGAAATTGCAGTTGTTTTACCAACCAGAATGAAAATAATAACTCTCTATCAATAAGGGTCCGAAGCAAAAAAAGATTGCAAACGAAAAAAAATTAGATGAAAAAGAATTTCGGCCGAAGTACTTGGCGAGGTTGTCACCATGACTGATACATTATGTGAATTAAGTAAAAAAACACTCGTCAAGTACTTCGGCCGAATTTTTTTTTAATCTAATTTTTTTTCTGTTTTATAAAACAATTTGTAAGCCAAGGATGATGCATCATAATCTTCCGTCATTTCATCTTTGAAAGAATAATAATTCTGAGGCTCCTTCTGACAATAAAATTAAATATAATTGTCTATTTATAGCTTAGACCGAAATTGCTAATATCCTCGCTGCCTTTTCGCCCCTGAATGCCTTATTCTAATACACAACTTGAAAGCTAATGATAAAGTATTTAATTTTCTGAATTTTCGCCTTGGGGAAAAATTGGTACTTGACGTCTCTTCTATAACACCTTCCTGCCAAGCTATAATCGAATAATAACCTATCAACGAATTACGAACATGTCGAAAATACTTCGAGTCTGTAGTTAACTCTTTTGAAAACATTATAACTTTTTTTCTTATCACAGGAACGAAACGCTCCTATATTTAAACAACCTCAATAACAAGGAATTTATGGTAGACAATTTGTCTCATTCTCTTATGTCGAATTAGTAGTGTGAGCAGTACTGATTCCTGACATTGAAATAAATCGATGATGTAATGATGCAGACACGTTGTAAGTTTTTTTTGTTATATACAGGCTCTATTGGAGTTTATATAAAACGAAATATATGAAAATACTATAGAAAAAAGAAGTGATATCAAATAGCAAAAATCCCCTCCCGGGGCGGAGGGGATTTTTATTTATTTTTTGGTAAAACTTTATATCCGAGGGTCATTTTGTAGCTGGTATCATACTGAATCTAATGGACTTTGATTTTTTTGTTTCAGACAAGCCGTTGCCGAGTTGTGATGGAGCCATCTATTTTTGAGGCGTTACGTTAAACTATAGTTTTTGTACTTAAAAATGAATAAAAATGAATTAAATTTTTTTTTTTATAGATTTCAAGACTTTATTTATCAAGCCCACCAACTTTTATAATCATATCTTTTATAAAATCCTCAAAAAAAATCACGAATATAGCCTTTTTTTCGTGGCTCCAAAGTGGACTGGCCCCTTAAGCTCAGAATGTATGCGTTTCTATTGGAAACCGAGCGATCAAAGTCGCTGTAGCCCCATTAGCTTTCTCTTGTCCATTCTGTCTACGATGCTCGTACAATGGGGTCTCAATTGTCTGAATTGTCAATTATGTAATATCCGTACGGACGAGTAGCTCGGGTTTCTTTTCTGTGGCGGAGTTGTGTGATCGAGAGGGCGGATTACTATTATTTTTAATTTTTATTTTTAGTTTTATTTTATTTTTATTTGTATCTTATTTCTAGCTGAAAGCTTTCCTGCTCGTTATCATAGCTAATATATACTAATATATACAAGATTGCTGTATCGTTATAATTCACACTGCGTTAAGTTGCGAGCGCCCAAACGTTAAATTTATTACTAAACTGTCACTGTGTTTTGCGTTTTATCTTCTGTATTTTGTTACTGACGGATCGGCTTTCTTTATTATATATGGCTATTGTTTTTATTTAGCATTTACGCTATTGTAGTTTATTTTATTGTAATTTTTATATTATTTTATATTATTTTGTTTTATTTTTATTACTGTACGTATATCAGCGCTGTTGCCTAAACGTTGTACTGAGGCAATAATAAACAATCAAATAAAATCAAATCAAATCTCTCTCTCTCTCTCACACACACACACACTTATTTTACATCCCGTGTTATTGCATACAATTTTTTTTACATTTGTTTCCACGCGATTTTCTCATTCTCATTCGTATAATACAAAGAGGTGATTAATTCGCACATTAAGCTCTAGTGTATACTTTACAAGCAGGGACGTTCACGCCCGGATTCCGAAATAAATAAACATGAGCTATGACGAATATTAATTCAGGGACTCGAAGACAAATTTAGAAATTAAGACGAAACTGGCGAGTTTTGCGAACACGATTTGCACGTTGGAACTTCTCGTCGGCTTAAATGTCCAGCTAATGCAGTTCGACCGCCTATGCATCTTTTACAAAGAATGTTGCCGCAGGACCAACAGTGATGCTGCAAAAATTTATAATTCAAGTTGTGTAATGATAATAATTTAGGAGCAGCAGGTTTAAAAATGCAATGCTTATTTCTTTTGACAAAATTTCAAAAAATTTTCGAATCCGTTTTATCAAGATTTTCTAAATAAATTTTCATGAATTTTTCGTGCCGAAACAGTAAGACCTATTGAAAAGTCCTTTTGCTTAGAAATTTATTGACAATCATTAAAAATCATGAAAATTTATGCAAAACATCCCATTAAAACCTCCCTCCTTGAAGTGGAATTCCCATGATGGACTTCAAAAAAACTAATCATCCGAATTGAAAAACCTTTCTGCATAGGCTTTCTCTTAACTTTTTTTTTTCAATCGCGCCATATTTTATTTTCTGACCCTAAAACAGATGAAGAACTAGTTTTATTCAATTACTTTGAAAATTCGTTTGACTTCTTACACACCAAACTGAACTTACCACTGGAAGGAAAATTACAAAACATGTTGGTACACGCCATTTTTAGCGCTTTACAGAAAATGATAAAAAAAAATTTCAAATAGATAAAGCATGTAATTCTCATATGTAAAAAGCTGCGTACCATAACCGTACAAAAAAAAATAAATTTATCAAAATGTCCTATTCATTGTCATGGGAATTCCCTTTCAATGTTTAGCAAACACGCTTTTTGTTTGCTTTCCACAGTTATGAATTCAATTCTTTTTTTAATGCGAACTTTAAAATCTTGAAATTGTATTTCAAGCCTAAATAATTTGAATTTTTATGTAAATAGATAACGAGACAATTTCATTTTGTAAAATTCACCTTTTTACTAAAAACGTCAAAGGTAGTTGAACAAATGCATTCATCGATTTTTCTGGATGATTTCCATTCTAGGGCGACAGTCTTCAATTCGCTCTCCAATTGATTAATCATCATACTATTTTTCGCTATTGTCTCATCGTTCGTTTTATCCTTGATAATTTTATCAGGCAAATGATCATCATTATTGATGCTATTGTCGTATTTGTACTTGTCTTGGGCATTCTTGTTTCGCGACCTTTTCACGTCGATCAAATTTCTCAGAGAATCTACACGCTTCAAAAGCAGTTTGACATGATCTTCCAAAGAGGAAGAGTGATCGTGAGTAGTTAGTAAAACGTCTTCCCAAGTTTCACGTGGATGAACACCTCTCTCGAATCTGAAATAGAGGCCTCGCCAGAGACTTCATCGATGTAGGGAAGCATTAAAAAAAAATATATATATTTCAGTACATTGAAAAAATAAGAATGTACAAACAAAAAATCGATATACATCAAAACACGTATTAAAAAATATATGAATGGGTATTTATTTTACAAATCTGTGTGTCTGTCTTACTTATGGCCGTAAAACTTACATTATACTCTGCGGCGAGAGTTTTGGTTCTAAAACTTTATTGCTATCGTCTTTATAACGATTGCACGAATACAGAGGATTGATATACTCGTTGATATGTTTTGCTACACCACTCCAAAGGGAATCCGTTCTTTCGGATAATCTAGGATTCGAATGAAAAAAAACGCACATTAGCAACGGCATTGCGAAATGTATGGTAATGAAGTTTGAATCGTTGTAATAACTCGTATTTTTTTTTTATTAACAATTACTTGATTGTTTGCAAATTCAACTCTGGGTTCTAAAAAATGAGAAAAAAATTAATTCAGGCAAATCCCGATAGCGATGGGTGCGTGGTCGGTATATGGCTCTGACGATCTCCCAAGTCAACCAACAAGCAGCCTCAACCTCGGCCGAGGCTGCTTCATTCGGTTTGGTGACCACTGAGCGGGAAGCACTTTTTCTGAGTTCTTGATGGTGCTAACCAACTGGAACTCAGTAAAAAAAATAGCCACCTGTATTGACCGTGTTTTTCACATTTTTCCTTGGCTCTCGTGTAAATGGATACAGCAGTGCATTAGGAAGTGGGGGGAAACGGGAGTTAATATAAAAAAATATAAAAAACGAAATAAAAACAATTCAGACAAATAGTAACGTTCTTGGACATTCCATCTACAAAGAACAAAAAAGTGGACATAAAAAACCAACGTTAAAAATATAATTATTAAATTATTTTTTTAATTATTTTTTTTTACTTTTAACAAATTGGTCCAAAGGGTTTTTGAAATTTATCCGGTATCAGTATTTGGGTGATCAATATGAGATCATATTATGGCCAGCAAACACTTTTTTTTAAATGGAAACAATTGGAATTACTTCATAAATGTAGATTTTTAACCACGATCTTCGTCCAATTGCTCCAATAGGTTCAAAAAAAATTCTTATTTCTCTATTTTACGCCTTTTAGGCGTAAAATATAGAATAACCCCTTAAACTCTTAAATTGCGGTTTCGAATTTGCAAACCAATAGCGTAGCATAGGTCACTGGCACCCGGTGCGGATCTCGAATTTGCCGCCCTCTTATTTTTGCAATTTATCATAAAAAAGTTAGAACATGGCTAAAATAGCTATATAACTTACTGAATAATACTCATACTGAAAATCAATTTGGCATATCTATCGCTCGTTAAATTTATACAGCTCGCTTGAAACGCAACACTTTATTTTTTGCCGACTTCAAACGCAAGTTGACCGATTTGAAACCAGCAAAATCGCAATTAATAGTAAATTTTATTAGCTTTCCAAAAAGCCTGGTTGTCGAAAACGCGATGTTTCAGAGAAGTAGGCACGTCTAGCGAAATGTTATGAGAAAGGATATCTTTTGCCGTGAAAAAAGCCCTCTCCTATTTTCTGCCCGGCATTGCTAGGCCGAGTTGTACCCCCTTAAAGCGAAAAACGTTTTTCGAAGAAATCTCGGGAACTAATCAAGGTTGCGAAATTTTTAATGAAAATATTTTTCATTAACCATTTAATTTATATGGTTAATGAAATGCTTAATGGAAATAATTTCCATTGACCATTTAATTTTAATTGTCAATGGAAATATTTTACATTAACCATTAACCATTTGAATTAAATGATTAATGGAAATATTTTCCATTAACCATTAAAATTAAATAATAGTAATCGAGGTTTCCTCGTTTACTAGTACCGGCAGTAGTTTCGGCTTGGGTCAAAATAACCCGATGATAGTAATCGAGGTTCACTCGAAAGGTTTTATTCTAGGTCAAAATGACCCTATGGTAGTAACCGAGGTTTTCTCGGTTACAAGTAGCGCGAGAGGTTTTATTTTAGGTCAAAATGACCCAATGGTAATAACCACAGTCATCTTGATTACTAGTAGTGGGACCGGTTTTGTTCTGGGTCAAAATGACCCAATGGTAGTAGCCGTGGTTTTTCGGTTACTAGTAGCGGGAGTGGTTTTAGGTTGGGTCAAAATGACCCAATGGTAGTAACCGCGGTTTTCTCGGTTACTAGTGGCGGGAGTGGTTTTATTCTGGGTCAAAAAGACTCAATAGCAGTAACCGAGGTTTTCTCGTTTACTAGTAGCGGGAACGGTTTTATTCTGAGTCAAAATGACCCAATGGTAGTAACCGCGGTTTTCTCGGTTACTCATGGCGGGAGTGGTTTTATTCTGGGTCAAATAGACCCAATGGTAGTAACCGTCGTTTTTTCGGTTACTCGTGGCGGGAGTGATTTTAGGTTGGGTCAAAATGACCCAATGGTAGTAACCGCAGTTTTCTCGGTTACTAGTGGCGGGAGTGGTTTTATTCTGGGTCAAAATGACCCAATGGCGGTAACCGTGATTTTCTCGGTTACTAGTAGCAGGAACGGTTTTATTCTGGGTCAAAATGACCCAATCGTAGTAACCACAGTCATCTTGATTACTAGTAGTGGGACCGGTTTTGTTCTGGGTCAAAATGACCCAATGGTAGTAGACGTGGTTTTTTCGGTTACTAATAGCGGGAGTGGTTTTAGGTTGGGTCAAAATGACCCAATGGTAGTAACCGCGGTTTTCTCGGTTACTAGTGGCGGGAGTGGCCTTATTCAGGGTCAAAAAGACTCAATAGCAGTAACCGAGATTTTTTCGTTTACTAGTAGCGGGAATGGTTTTATTCTGAGTCAAAATGACCCAATGGTAGTAACCGCGGTTTTCTCGGTTACTCATGGCGGGAGTGGTTTTATTCTGGGTCAAAAAGACCCAATGGTAGTAACCGTCGTTTTTTCGGTTACTCGTGGCGGGAGTGGTTTTAGGTTGGGTCAGAATGACCCAATGGTAGTAACCGCAGTTTTCTCGGTTACTAGTGGCGGGAGTGGTTTTATTCTGGGTCAAAATGACCCAACGGCGGTAACCGTGATTTTCTCGGTTACTAGTAGCAGGAACGGTTTTATTCTGGGTCAAAATGACCCAATCGTAGTAACCGAGGTTTTTTCGGTTACTAGTAGTGGGAACGGTTTTATTCTGGGTCGAAATGATCCTGTCACGACCCTGTCTATAAGAATATTTTTTTCCCCCCAAAGGTAAAGACAGTGGCATGACGCTAACGCTTCCTTGCATTTTTGTCACCGTCAGCGCATGTGTGCGCTGAGCATTCCGACGGGTGCCCCTGCACTCGCGGCTGACCAGGGCTCTTTGTTGCTCACTCATAACGATAGCGTATGCACGAGCCCTGGGTCTGATGACCCACGATTCACGCCACTCGGGAAATGTTGAGGCGAAAATCAGCTCATGCGGGTTCCAACCAATCGTGGATGAGTCCCGAGAAATTGAAACCCGCCCCCACCTCAGGACGAATTTCCGAATAGCCTCAATTGCGATGAACATCGTTATCAAGGAAGTTAGTTCCCATCAAGTCACGGAATTATCCTGAGGTGGAAATCGAGCTCCGAGCGTAGCAAGTCGCGGCGGAAACGTAAATCCAAATCGGTGGTTCCGCATAGACCCGTGAGTCTATTCTCGTAAAAATAAAGTCTTAATCGAGTGCAACTCCCTCGGGTTCACCAGGGGTTTGAGAAATACTCGAGTCGTGAGTGAATCGTGGCGACCATAATTTCCCCGTCGGAGTGGATTTACTTAAACGGGACCCCTGTGTGCACGGAAGAGCTCCGCCGGCGGTGGTGCGCATAGATTAATAATTCTCCGATTGTTTTGCGCGCGAAAAGACGCTATTTAACCATAATTATACTGTCGTTCTTTATTCTCATATATTATATATAATATATTATCCAAATAATAAAACCAGCGTTGTCATCGTATAAAAATCAGTAATTCCGTAAATAAGCTATACATAGGAAATAAGTGTGTGTGTGTCAGCGGATAGCGTGGCCGTCGGCCGAAACCAGAGATCGCGAGCGACTCGAGCGGTAAACGTAAGTCATATGTATAACGTTGTAATTGCGGAATCTTTAACTTCATATTTTTTTCCTCCTCAATCAAATAAAACCCCAATGTTTGAAATTGACTGCTTTTCTTTAAAAAAAATAATTGAAATTTATCATCACCTCTCCTACTAATTAAGGCATTGAACCAGTCGAGGCGAGTCCCGGGCCCGTATGGCACGAAGGTAAGCCGATCCCGAATATCTTAAATAAAGATAAAAATAAGACAAAAAGATAATAATAAGACAAAGTAACCCGTGCTTTCTGCACGTAACAATCCAATGGTAGTAACCGTGGGTTTCTCGATTACTAGTGGCGGGAGTGGTTTTGTTCTGGTTAAAATGACCCAATGATAGTAACCGAGGTTTTTTTCGATTACTAGTAGCAGAAGCGGTTTTATTCTGGGTCTAAATGACCCAATGATAGTAACCGAGGTTTTCTCGGTTACTAGTAGCAGAAGCGGTTTTATTCTGGGTGAAAATAACCCAATGGTAGTGACCAAGGTTTCTTTGGTTACGTAGGCACCTCAAAAATAGTTCGAGGGAAAAAAACTCGCGTCTGGACCAGTGTATTTAAAATATTTTACTACTAATTCACAGAATAGAGAATATTTTTTACGTCAAACTCAAGAAAAACTCTATCTCTCTCTCTCTCTCTCTCGTTGCTCTTTTGTGTATCTTGGCCGTACCTCAATGGCCCGCCTTCTGACCTTTTTTAAAATTTAATCGTTCTCTTTTCTTGATTTTCAATTTCTCCTTTCCCTCGGGCTCCAATCACTCACCTGCCCTCGGCCCGCGGTGTAGTCGCCGAAAAAAATTGAGACGGACACGGAGTAGAGAAAACAACGGAAGAAATTGATTATGTTCACTGCTAAGCTCCTAATCCGACTTCGTGATTTAGACGTTTATCACTCGTAAATTGTACGAGCATAGCAGTCTTCATCACGCGTCAAAACCGTTATGCATACATATGTAGAAGTTCACATAAGTGCAGGATGAATTATCATAGATATGTAGTCGAAGACAACACAGAGTCATGAGAACAGTGTGATAATAACGTGTATATAATACTCCAATAGTTTTTTCCCCCCTTATTATTCGTCATAATCACCGTGATGAGAGCATTTTTTCAAGTACGTAAAAGGACAATAAAAATTTACGCACTGGGTCTACTTAATCCAGACCAAAACCATCGTCGCCACTAGTAACCGAGAAAACCTCGATTACTTCCACTGAGTGTTTTGACCCAGAATAAAAGGATCCCTGCTACTAGTAACCGAAAAAAGCTTGGTTACTACCATTGGGGCTTTTTGACCTAGAATAAAACCACCCCCGCTACTAGTAACCGAGAAAACCGCGGTTACTACCATTGGGTCATTCCGACCCAGACTGAAACCACTCCCGCCACTAGTAACCGATAAAACTACGGTTACTGCCATTGCGTCATTTTCACCCAGAATGAAACCGTTCCCGCTACTAGTAACCGAAAAAACCGCGGTTACTACCATTGTGCCATTTTGACCCAGACTGAAACCACTCCCGCCAATAGTAACCGAGAAAACCACGGTTACTGTCATTGGGTCATTTTGACCCAGAATGAAACCGTTCTCGCTACCAGTCACCGAGAAAACCACGGTTACTGCCATTGGGTCATTTGGACCCAGAATAAAACCATTACCGCCACTAGTAACCGAGAAAACCGCGCTTACTACGATTGGGTCATTTTGACCCAGACTAAAACCACTTCCGCCACTAGTAACTGAGAAAACCTCGGTTACTACCACAGAGTCATTTTGACACAGAATAAAACCGTTTCCGCTACTAGTGACCGATAAAACCACGATTACTGCCATTGGGTCATTTTAACCCAGAATGAAACCGTTCCCGCTACTAGTAACCGAGAAAACCGCGGTTACTACCATTGGGTCATTTTGACCCAGACTGAAACCACTCCCACCAATAGTAACCGAGAAAACCACGGTTACTGTCATTGGGTCATTTTGACCCAGAATGAAACCGTTCTCGCTACTAGTAACCGAGAAAACCACGGTTACTGCCATTGGGCCATTTTGACCCAGAATAAAACCATTACCGCCACTAGTAACCGAGAAAACCGCGCTTACTAAGATTGGGTCATTTTGACCCAGACTAAAACCACTTCCGCCACTAGTAACCGAGAAAACCTCGGTTACTACCACAGAGTCATTTTGACCCAGAATAAAACCGTTCCCGCTATTAGTGACCGATAAAACCACGGTTACTGCCATTGGGTCATTTTGACCCAAAATGAAACCGTTCCCGCTACTAGTAACCGAGAAAACCGCGGTTACAACCATTGGGTCATTTTGACCCAGAATAAAACCACTCCCGCCACTAGTAACCGAGAAAACCACGGTTATTGCCATTGGGTCATTTTGACCCAGAATAAAACCATTACCGCCACTAGTAACCGAGAAAACCGCGCTTACTACGATTGGGTCATTTTGACCCAGACTAAAACCACTTCCGCCACTAGTAACCGAGAAAACCTCGGTTACTACCACAGAGTCATTTTGACCCAGAATAAAACCGTTCCCGCTACTAGTGACCGAGAAAATCTCGGTTACTACCATTGGGGCTTTTTGACCCAGAATAAAACCACTCCCGCTACTAGTAACCGAGAAAACCGCGGTTACTACCATTAGGTCATTTTGACCCAGACTAAATCTACTTCCACCACTAGTAACCGAGAAATCGACGGTTACTGCCATTAGGTCATTTTGACCCAGAATAAAACTATTCCCGCTACTAGTAACCGAGAAAACCACGGTTACTGCCATTGGGTCATCTTGACGCAGAATAAAACCGTTCCCGCTACTAGTAACCGAGAAAACCTTGGTTAGTACCTTTGGGTCATTTTGACTCAGACCAAAACCGCTATGAATAGGTTACTACCATTTAAATTAAATTAAATTTCCATTGAATCATTAAATTTACTGATTTAATGGAAAATATTCCCATTGAATCATTAAATTTAATGATTGAATGGAATGATTTTCCATTAAACCATTGAATTTAACGATTTAATGGAATTTATTTCCATTAAATTTAATGATTCAATGGAAATTACTTCCATTAAAACATTAGATTTAATGATTGAATGGAATTATTTTCCATTAAACCATTGAATTTAATGATTCAATGGAAATTATTTCCATTAAAACATTAGATTAAATGTAAATTATTTTCATTGGATCATTAAAATTATTGATTTAACCTCTAGGCAGCCAGGATGATGCCGATCGGCATAACCTCAGGGTCGAGCCATATTACTAGTCCGTTTGGAAATTTGTCTAGGGAAAAAATTTTCAAAGTATGACTTGGGCACATTCATAAATGCCGGCCGCCTGGAGGTTAATGGATATTATTTCCATTGGAGCAATAAGCGTAATGATTTAATGGAAAATATTTCCATTGAATCATTAAATTTAATGGTTTAATGAAAACACTAATGCATTATTTGCAACCCTGGTTACTACCATAGGGTCATTTTGTCTCAGAACAAAATCGCTCCCACTACTAGAAATCAAGAAAACCTCAGTTACGGTAGTAATTGGGGTCGTCGTGACCTAGAACCAAAACGCTCCCGCTATTAGAAACCAAAAAAACCTCGGTTACTTCTTATTACCATTGGGTCAGTTTGATTCAGAACAAAACCGCTCGCACTACTTATTGCCGAGAAAACCGCGGTCATTACCATTGGGTTATTTTGACCTAAATCAAAACCATTACGATTATTAGGAACCGAATAAACCTCGGTTACTACCATTGGATCATTTTAATCCAGAATAAAACCGGTCCCACTACTAGTAATCGAGAAGACCTCGGTTACTACCATGAGGTCATTTTGACGCAGACCAAAACTGGTACTGCTACTGGTAACCGAGTGAACCTCGATTACTACCATCGGGTCATTTTGACCCAAGCCGAAACTACTGCCGGTACCAGTAACCGAGGAAACCTCGATTACTATTTTTTAATTTTAATTGAATGGTTAATGGAAACTATTTCCATTAACTATTTATTTAAATGGTTAATGAAAAATATTTTCATTGACCATTAAAATTAAATGGTTAAAGGAAAATATTTCCATTAATCATTTAATTCAAATGGTTAATGGAAATTATTTCCATTAACCATTTAATTTTAATGGTCAATGGAAATATTTTCCATTAACCATTTAATTTTAATCGTTAATGGACATAATTTCCATTAATCATTTAATTAAATGGTTAATGGAAATATTTTTCATTAACCATTTAATTTTAATGGTTAATGGAAATATTTTCCACTAACCATTTAATTTTAATGGTTAATGAAAATGATAATGCCTTTAAAAAAATAATACATTATTTGCAACCCGAGGACTACTCAGTCGATTTCGGCCAGATTTCGTGAGACATCATTTTCAATGATCCCTCACAATGGGATGGGTTTGCATCTTCCGGGATATGCTCCTGAAATAGAGATGTCGGAGCTCTCTCAGTGCATCCAAGCGTTCCGATCGGTTTTTTACAATGAACCCGATCGAATTCAGCTTTGTAGCTTATTGCAAGTTGTAGCTGATATTTTAACAAAAAAAGTATCCCTGATAAACCCGGAAAGCCTACGCAAAGAGATAGATTTCGCATTCTGAAAAAAACCCATCGATTTCTCGCCTTCAGCACGAGCTTTCAATATTACGTTTTTTCAAAACGCGGAATCAACCTCTTTCCGTAGGTTCTCCGGGACTATCAGGGGTGCTTTCTCTTCACTGAGATGTCAGCTACAACTTGCAATAGGTTGCAAAGCTAAACGAAAAATCGGAATTGCGATTTTGCTGGTTTGAATTCGGTCAACTTGCGTTCGAGATCGACAAAAAATGAAATGTTGCGTTTGAAGTGAGCACGACTGTATTATGTAGCTTTCTAAAAATCTTCGTTGTAAATTTATTCTGTTTGATTCAGTTATTATGTGAAAAAATAATGGAGGGATTTTTTGTAGTCTTTACAACAATTTGCGCGTTTTTGTATCGGTTTTTCGCCTTTTATGCAAATTCATCGAAACCCTATCAAACATAATATAAACGCAATTAAATAAAAGTAAAGAAAGAGAAAAACGCTCGGTCATCACGGTCATGAACAAAAAATCGGCGAGGAGGGAGATAGTTATCAAAATTAACATCAAAACAAGTTCCCGCAAAGATAGTTATTGAAGAAGCTTGGAAACAATACGTGTCAAATGTCGAATGAGTTTTATAGTGTCCATATAAAATGAAATTAACTCTTATCAATTAAGGGTTATGATTAGTAGTGCATGTACAGCATTTATCGATATTTAACTTAAGTTGGTTAAGTTTGATTTAATTTCAACGACAAATAACTATTTGTGAAAAACCAACAGTAATGGGTACGCGCTCGATGAGTGACTTTGAAGATCGCATCTCATGTACCGGCTTATGTATGAATTATGGAGAAGAAAAGCGTTTTCTAAGTTTGTAATGGTTTTGGACATCTAAAAACCCGTTAAAAATGTAATCGACTGCATCGATAGAGGTTTTCCAGATTCCCTAAACCCTCGTGCAATGTATTAAGAGTATGGATCAGTCACCTAACCTCACCTCGAATTTTCGAAATTGAAATTCTTCGACACGGTTTGACCGAATACAAAAAAGCTGTCAGCGGACGCGGGACGATGGCAAAAATCCGCTGACAGGGCCTTTTTGTAATCGGTCAAACCGTGTCGAAGAATTTCACTTTCGAAATTTGCAGCTATCTCTCTCGTACTCACGGTGGCAAGATACCGACTGACCCATACTCTTAATGCATTACGAAGGAGTGGCTGTGGTCAACACTCTTGAGGTGGTCTCATAGGAACAAGGAAGTTAGTAAAGTGGGGGGGGGGGGGGGGAGTGGGGTTTGTGGCTAATATGAGTATGGGCTATGTGCAACTGTCCTCGTGGCACCTCCAGGTAGCCATGTTTAAAAACGGTTGCCTTTTTTTTGTACGGTGCCTTACGGTGTAAATAACATATTATTTAATAACCCAGTGTATTATTGGTAATTGATTAAACCTTTTTTGTATATGCATCGTAAGTTCCCATTATTTTTTAACGTTAACTTTAATTAGGCGTTACTTAAGGAGTTTCGGTACAATTCTATGGTTTTCAAGCAAAGCGCCAACTTCACATAGCAATATTTCATCGAAAACAAACAAAAAAAGCCTGTTCGTTCGGTCGATGGGGGGAAACTCACCGTTTTCGTTGATGAATAAGTGAATAATTAATAAACCATGTAAACGAATTATTTAATTTTTGGACGCCGGAATTGCAATAGTATACTTAGTGGTTTGGCAGTTTTTCAATTAGTTTTGAACATTTTTTCGCAGTATTCCATTCGTAAAACTGCCGTTTACCAATGACCGCAGGCATCTCACCATGTTAAAAAATGTTTTTTTGATATTCCATTTCACAAGAACGGTGTAGACGATCGATTTGAAATTTGGACAGCACATCCAGTATGTGTCAAAGAATATACTCTGTAAATTTAAAGTAAATGGTAACATTTTGCCACTTGTCCCGAAACTCCTTAAGCCAGATTGTCGCAAATTTAAATTATAAAATGATGTGACGGACTAATTTTCCTTTTTCCTCATACGTCAAGTTTAACGCTCCGATTTGACGCGTTTTTTGGTTATGGCATGCACTAGCTGAACTGCGACTGCGATCGCTCGCCTGCACGCCAGAATTTTTCCATAAAAAAAATACTCGTATAAAAATGTTAACAATTGGTGAACCTCGTTGATGTCAATAATAATATTTTTTACCGCGATTACACGTGATATTTACAAAAATGGGGACAGGAACCGTGTTTAAACATATAAGACAGGGCTGCAGCTGTTTCCTCATTTCGCCACCGCAAGCGTTACAGCCGGAAAATGTTTGGCCCCGCCGACACGCACATAGGCTCGTAATAACCTGAATACACGGGATTATAAAACAAAAAAATCACGTCGTATGAGACAAAATTAAACTTATTTTTTTAATAGTATATTTTACGCCACTAGGAAGGGAAAATAGGCTATGCCAAACCACGTGTGGAAAGCACGCGGTTTGGCATAGCTTCTTTCCCTCTCGTATGTGTGCGTAGACGATTTTTCGAACTTTCCGTAGAGATGTGATGAAAAATATTTTTTCTTTTATTTTCCGCCAACCGAGAAGTGCCGCTCCCATGAAGTGCCGCCCGGCGCGGACCGCACCACCCGCACCCCCTATGCTACGCCACTGTTGCAGACTGTAACGTGATAAGTGAAGTACCTGAGGATTTGTCGTTCTCTTTCACTGTTACCAACAAATGTGCCATACTGACAGCTGTGTACGTCATCATGAAGGGACAACAAGAACCATTCGTTGAATTGAAACATGTAAGGATACTGTTGAAGCAACTGATATATAGCATCGATGAATTGAGTAAATATCGGTGCAACTTCCTTTCCATCGCTGCTTATATAACCGCAACGATCACTAAACTTGTGCCCAAACGATAGCCAATCTTTTTCAATAAGAGCTTGAAAGCCCTGTATCGTACGATAGAATGGATCTAAAAGAAGAGCCGCAATCGAACAGACTTGAGCTGTTCTATCCCATCCATCACTACAATGAACAACTACGCTGGTTCCGTTGGAAATCGCACGTGCTATGAACCAACCGGTTTCAAGAATAGAACGAATATGTTTGAGCCAACCACTGCTTTCTAGACCACTTAGAAATGAACCCATCAAGGAACTCCGTTGCACTGCGCACAATAAAATATCAATTACAGTAGTGAATAACCACACATTCAAATAATTTTTTTAAATTTCTGTGAAAATTATAGGAAGGATAGGACAACCCTAAATTCTCAAGATCATTATTCAAATAAATATTTATATTAATTAAAAAAAATTAAACCTCTTTGTGTTGTAGAGGAAAATTGGAACTCTTTGTGTTGTGAATCAACATTTTCTTGAAAGAAATGTTGATATTCAGTAAACTGTTGTAAATGACAATTTGAAAATTGCGTTTTTCAATTTGCAGCCGAAATTTTGCGTAAAATAGTAAGTTCGTGTCTAGTAAAACATAAAAAGATAGATGAAAATTTGAAAAAGGTAAAAAAATAAAATCAAATGAAAAATAAAGATCTTTAAAAATTGATGTTTGTGGACCGTCCCCAAGTAATAAAGACAACTTACATTCCACAAGTTTGCTCAAACTCGCTCTCATGACATGTATATTCTCGATACCGAAGAAACGAAATTTAATATTGTCGTAAAAATTCTCATTCTCGTATCCCTTGCCGGCAGCGCGATTCGCCATAGCATTGATCTGTAAACAAAATAAAATAATTTGTCAATCGTTCGAAATTTCTGATTGTTGTTGAATTCAAAAATATTTTTGGAACATACTCTTGGTCTTGTATCGACGACATACATGTACTTGCTATTTGGATTAGTACACAGTATGTGATACAGCATTTGTTCGTCCTCGGGACAACGAGCATTGAAACCTGAGAGGGGTTGACTGCAACGACAAATGGCAGCCTAAAAATACACAATTTGTATTCATGATTTCGAATTTCGAAAACAATAAAAAACATTATTATTTATAAATGTTTTGATTTTTTATATCGTTCAAATTTTTTGAACCTTATTCGAGTGTAAATAAGTCAGAACTGGTAATCTTCCTTTACTCCTGAACTTTGCACTTCCCACCAAAGTATGACTTGCGCATGAAGCTGGAACGTATAAGTATTTAGGATAAGTGTCGCAGAGCTAAAACAAAAAAATCAAAAATGTTAAAATAAATAAACAAAAAATCAGTCAAATAAATTTATTTAAACATACAATTGAGCAATGTAAATGTACCTCATAACCTGTGTTAAGGTATGTGTGATTCCATTCTTTATTTGGTACTCCCTGCCTCTGAAATTCACTTTGGATGTCAAAGGAATTCCAGCCATCTCTTTTAATTTCGGAATCTTCCAATGCCCGGAATTTGAAGCAGTACAAATCTTCCAGTTTTGCTGCAAGAAAAAATGCCATAAAAGTATAGATAGATTAAAAAAATAAAATTTTTCGTAATCTTTGTAATTATATTCTTTTACTTCTGACAGAAAAAATGAAAAAAAAGATTTTCCAAAGGAAAATAAATGAAAAAAAAGAAATTGTTTCAAAGATCTTTTCTTTTTTTCATTTTTTCTGTTCGAAATTCGTATGCTTCGTTTTCGGTCGTAGTTGTAATTTTTGACTGTCAACAATCTATTCGACATCTTTCGAGCTATATTAATGGGTTCAGTATATTTGACAACTTTTCATGTGAAATTATTTTTGCGGGAGCAGCACACACCGGTAAATATTTAGAAAACGGGCTCCACCTCCGATCATGCTAATTTTTTAATATGTTGTTCTGGGCATTCTCCCGCGTCATATAATATATAATTATAGGTAGGTATAAGTATAGGTAATATAATATATAATTATAGGTAAGTTTCGGAGATATAGGCGTTTATCCTATTAAGGCTGATTTAGTATATATATGTATATCTATACTATTTGAAGTTTCTGTGACGTCATAAAACGCCTATTTTACTGTATATAAGAGTGCGGCAGGGCTTGCGCTACGCTTTTTTTTAATACTTGGCGTCGAGCCGCTGCCGCGTCTCTTGATATGTCTACCGCGTAGTTCCATGACTGTTGCTCTAACCAAGTATAAATAATATTTACACTTAGTCAAAGCATAATTTGGGCAAATTATCGAATTCAAAAGCACTCCACGATCACACAAAAAATCAACTAATAGGTTTGTTCGTGCTAGCTGCACTTTCTGCACTTTCTACACTTTTTTTTGGAATTTATATTACTATATATTACAAAAGTGTAGAAAGTGCAGCTAGCACGAACAAACCTATTGTGGTTTTACATTGAATTAGCGAAATAAACTCGGGTAGCTTCATCACGCCGTTTGATCAAAACTGAAGGTTTTGGTAAACAAGTGGAGATTGAGAAAAAAAAAAGAGCGTTCCAGCTATTGTTGTTGTCAACACGTAAGAACGCGCAAATGCATGGACGCCCGTACACATGTACACAAAGGCACGCGTAAACACAAATATACATACGTGCATATATATATCTTTATAAATCATGATTTTATTAAAATGTAGAGAATTTGTGTTCTTAGAAAATTTGTGCAAATAGTATAATTATCACGTGGAAATCGTATTTACCGGGCTTGGTAGTTACCGAATTTGACGGAAAAAAAACCCCATAAGGTTTGAACAGTATATAAAATCTAAAACCATATACTATTCAAATCCTCGGGATTCAAACTTGAGGGGTTTTTCCCCCTTAGGGATTCAAACCCGGTTACTACTATTTTTACGTGGTCATTATACTATTTTTACAAATTTTCTAAGAAAAAAAAAATTCTCTTTACAATGGGTATTTTGATGCCAGTCATCAAAATGCCCAAGTGTCATCAAACTACGTAAATAATTCTTAAAAAAGTCATCAAATTACATGATTTAAAAATTTGCGATATATATATATATATATATATATGGGTCATTCCACATCAATTCGACCACTTTTGAACCCGACCCTCTTCGATTTGGCTGAAACTTCGCAATTTTCTTTTACGCCACTAAAGAAATTTTTGTGAATTTTTTCAAATTTTTTTACCGAAGGCAAAAAAAGTTATGAATGTTAAAAAAAATGGCTTTTTCTTTTTCAAATTGCTATAACTTTTTCAAAAATTGACCTATCGGGACGTTTTTTTTAAGAAGTTTTGTTTTGGAATGTACTTTTCTGAAAAAAATACAAAAATAATTTTGGAAATCAACTTCTATGGAAAATTTCAGTTTTTTGGAAAAAACCATGAATTTTTCAAATTCCGACACTTTTAATTTTTTTTTTATTTCCCCAAAAAAATCTTTGATTTATTCCGGAGTTCACTCCGCTAGTTGCTTAGTGGACCCAATTTTTTTTCTATTTTTTTTTTCGATTAAAAAAAAAAATTTTATTCGTTGTCAATTTTCAACTCCTCTGCATTCAAAAATTTTACTTCATATCGAAATGAATCTTAGTAAATAATTTTGAAATATTCTATACCTTACACATAATCTAATTCAATGATATATGATATATAAGCATTTCACAGGTAAAGCGATTATCAATTATTTTTCTTGTAATACGATTATAATAAGGCTGTAAATGACCTAAAGGACTGATTTGCCAAAACAAAATCAATCGCTGGAACTCATTAATTACATTATGTCATTCCAAACAAAGATGGTTGCCTTTGTGTCCGAAATTTTTCGAATTCAAAGGAATACAGAGTATGTAAAATATTTAAGCGCCAAAGAGAGGTAAAATAAATTGATTTGTAAAATTGGTATTACAATAAAAATAGTTATATTACCCATGAAATGTTTATCAGAAATTATTGAATTATATCATGTGTAAGGTATAAAATATCTTAAAATTATTTACTATGATTGATCTTGACATAAAATAAAATTTTTGAATGCAGAGGAGGAATCGAAAAAAAAATAGAAAAAAAATTCGGCCCACTAAGCAACTAACGGGGTTAACTCCGGAATAAATCAAAGATTATTTTGGGAAAATAAAAAAAAAATTAAGTGTCGGAATTTGAAAAATTCATGGTTTTTTCCAAAAAACTGAAATTTTCCATAGAACTTGATTTCCAAAATTATTTTTGTATTTTTTTCAGAAAAGTACATTCGAAAACAAAACTTTGAAAAAAAAAAAACGTCCCGATAGGTCAATTTTTGAAAAAGTTATAGCTATTTGAAAAAGAAAAAGCCATTTTTTTTAAACGTTCATAACTTTTTTGCCTAACTTTTTCGGTAAAAAAATTTGAAAAAAATCACAAAAATTTCTTTAGTGGCGTAAAAGAAAATTGCGAAGTTTCAGCCAAATCGAAGGGGATCGGGTTCAAAAGTGGTCGAATTGATGTGGAATGACCCATATATATGATCAGCCCTAATAGAATAAACGCCTATATCTCCGAAACTATTAGAGACCCACACCTATAATTATATATTAAATTCCTCGGGAGAACGCTCAGAATAACATTAAAAAATTAGCACAATCGGAGGTGGAGCCCGTTTTCTAAATATTTACCGCATACACCTATAACCTAGGATACGACTTTTTAATGCTTGGCATTCTTTTTCTACTTTGAAAAGTAATTTTTCTTTGATAATGGATTTCGAATAAATGTTGCATTATTCGGTTATCAATCAGTAGACAAAACAATTACCTGGAAATGAGAGCTTCATAAGTGTCACATAAATATTATGACAATCGCGTTCCTTGGATATTATAAACGTAACGGTCAAAAAGTGTTTACACTTTATATGCAGCGGTGATCCTGTCGTTGTTAATGGCTGTTTTTCCACAACGGTTATATGCGTATTCCAAACCTTGAATACAAGAGTTAATAATAAAATTAAAAAGAAAAAATTATCTGTAAACCATAATATATATTCAATAAAAATTTTAACAGGTTATGCAAAATGTGTTGGTTGACTTTTCTGAATAATTGTAAATTGTATGATGTTGAAGTTTGCATTGTTAGAATGCTACGAAATTCTTTATTTTTCTTTAGTAAAAGCCAAAATTTATACACCGTCTTTGTCTACGATAATTCAAAAGTAATTTTTCAGGACCTAAAGCCTAATTCTGCAAAAAAAAAAGTTGTAAAAATTTCCAAAAATTCAACAAATAATGTACAAAAACATATTTTCTGTTGTCTTTTAATAATGCACAATTCAACCAGATGAAAATTTTTTGGATTTCCATACTTTTTGTCAAACTTCAGAAAAAATAATAGACAACCTCAAATATTTAGTATTCTTGTAAAAAAATTAATAATTGCATTTAGTATATTTCTGAGTCATGCAAAGAAATAAACAATTTTACTACTTAAAAGCATTGAAAAGGCAAAAAAAAAATGGTATATTTGGAAAAATCAAGGAATTCGAAAATTCAAGCATTTTTTCATCGTTGAATGTACAATTGTGTGTGCAATCAAATGAAGTTGTTAATAGAATAATAAAAAAAAAAATGTATGAAAAAGGAAAAAAATTACTCACCCATATTTCTTTTTTTCCATTCTGATCTTTGAAAATAAGATGAGTGGGTGTAAGGAACAAAGTACCGGTGGAATGGTTATTTGTATATCGATCGAGCATACGAACATTTTCGACCTGAAATTGAGATCGTCACTTACCACTGAATTGTAAAAAAAGAAGGACGTTTATTTGTAACATTAGTAACACAAAAATGAATATGAAAATTGGTCACGTTTTCCTTTTGACACACGAGAACATTTTGTCTCGTTTTTTTATTTTTTTATAGTAGTTTATAGTAGTTTGTATATTATCGAATATACAAACCTTTCCAACTTTAATCTCATCCATGGCATTCATTTTTGTTATAACGGTAAACAATATCAAATTCATATAAATAGTTCAAGAAAATACAGTTGAATGCAAGAGAGGTTATTTGATAAACTACATTTATAAAAGGACATATAAATAAAAAAAAAGGGAACAACCGTATCAACCAGATGTTGAGAAAAATCTCAACATGCAGTACTCGAGTTAATTGCTAACTACCGTTATTTTTATCAAGAATACTCTTTCGGAAAAATGTTGTTATCAATTGACAGATGACAGTTGGGGGGAGGGTATTAATTGGTCGAAAAACTAGATGAAAGTAAATAGGAACAAAACGCAGCCAAAACGCGAGCGAACGCTTACAGATGCTGAAATCAGATGTCGCAACGAGTACTTTCGTTGTGGCGATCCACAGCTTCTCAATTTCGCTACTACGCGGCCAAAACCGTCGAAACAATTCTCACAAGTGGTCGCTTAGGTATGTGTTTCTATATATAACGATGCGCCGCAACGCTACAACATCCTCAGCGCATCTACCCCGATAGCCAAATGACGCTAGAATTGCACAAAAATTGCGTTGGTAATGTCCACGTTCAAACGTTAGAAACGCGATGTTTGCCGGACCATTTTCCTATGTTCATTGCATTACAAAGTGACGTTACTACATGACGCACTTCTGACACAAATGCGACGTTATTCGGAGCTGTTCTTCCAAACAGCCATCTAGCGTTAGGTCATGACGGCTTCGAGTGTCATGTTCCAACATCATTGTAGCGATGGGTTTAAACGGCATTCTAGCATTACATTTACCAGCATTCAAGCGTTGGGTTTGAACAGCATTGCAGCTTCACGTTTCGCCAGCATTCTAGCGTTGGATTTGAACAGCATTGTAGTGTTACATTTTAATAGCATTCTAGGATTATATTTTAATAACATCATCTTGCAATTCGTTTTGGAAGCACATTTCATGGTTGAAACCTAAACTAAGGATGGGGGAGGGGGTGTCAATTCGATAAAGACAAAAAATATGAATTATTTGCATTTCCATCGAATTTTTTTTGTTGAATATATTTGTCATAACAATTTGAAAATGGTAAATTAAATAACCTTATCTGGAGAAAAATAAGGCATTCATGAAATGTTTCTCGGTCACTAATGCTCCAAGAGAATTAAAAAATGTAGCAATAATGGTGCATTTTCCCACTTCGTTTGAAATGGGCATTCTCATCAGGTTGAAAACCATCAGAGTTTCAAATCGTGTAAGTGGTCGTTGTTCAGACGACGAGAGTGTTTCGGCTCTGGCACTATATCTTCTCCAGGGGCATGGTGCGCGCTCGGGAAAAGCTTTGACTCTGCGCTGTACTGTGGTCGGAACGCGAAGCTTCAACGCCCGTGTTCACTCCATCAAAATTGTAGCATCATGGCGCTAGACTGATGCATTCATGTGGCGTTCACACTAACGTCATATTGGTGCAATTTTGACGGCATTTTGATTTTTGTTCATGTCATGAATGGAGCACATCTGCTCGTTCGCGATCGCATTAAGATGCAATCAGCCCAAGTAATGTTTGTACGTGAAAAATACTTTTATGGCGGCCATGACAGTCATAGCTATTATTTTACAATGGTACACATAATCCAAGAATCATTAAAACTTTTGCAACATATTTTACTTTTTCAATCTCAAATCTCCAAATTTTCTAATCCCCATTCGATTATAATTTTTGATATGACATTTTTAAACTACGTAGTGTGAAAAATGATAACAAAATTTTTTCTATTGTATTTCTTTTAAAATATGCAAGGTGAGCGCAAAACTGTTTTCAATGAATCTATTATGTGCAAAAGCGCAGCTAAAGAGCACATTCTCAGATTTCAAAAAAACCGCCCTTAAGTTTTCCGTATGACCATGAGTTACAGAGTTACAGGTGATCGGATCGAAAATTACATTTTTTGCTCTGATTGCGGATAAAGTGATTAATAACGGTTCTGCAAAAGTTTATAAAAAATAATTCGAAGCTGAAAATATGATCTGCAAACGTCACGGAACGGATTGCGCACTTTCAAAGTTGATGAAAAAAAAAATTATTTCGTTTTTCATACTTCACAGGGAGAAAAAATGTTAATATCAACAAATAAAAAATGTAACAATATCGTTTTGAAAACTACGAGATTATAGCTTCAAAGTTGTTTCTGAAAAAAATTACGACCATTTTTAAAGCGATACAGCCTTTCAAAAACTGCTTTAATTTTTCGAAAATTTTAGTGTTTCTTAAATTTTGTACACCAGTATCTATAGTTTTTCACGAAACCTCATTTGGCACTTCGCCAAAAAGCGGGAGCCGTTCAGCTAATCCAGTCACCTTAGCAAAAGTCCTATTCAAGAGACCCA
The DNA here is from genome assembly GCA_963989365.1 of Rhimphoctona megacephalus. NCBI lineage: Eukaryota > Metazoa > Arthropoda > Insecta > Hymenoptera > Ichneumonidae > Rhimphoctona > Rhimphoctona megacephalus. Next base: position 220,118 of record CAXDIM010000134.1, on the reverse strand, counting down.
GCCTCTGGCCAATTTTTTTATAGGTTGTTTGGACCTATAGGAATATAGCCGTGAGCTTTCGTAAAAATCCGAGCTGCATTTTAGCAATAAAAAATTATTGCAAATTAAAAAATCGATTTTTTGAGTTATTTTTTTTTGGAACGCGTCCTATCGAAAAAAGTTTCGAATAAAAGTTGTTCATCACAACGTCCTCTATAAAAAAGGTCCTATACAAAAATGAGCTAGCATTGTTAATTAAGCGGTTAATTGCAAATGAAAAAAAATTATCAATTTTTTTTTTGCGACCGCAATCGATTGTTTATCAACATATCGGTTTGAAGTTCATACATGATGTAGGGGAGCCGAATCCCAAGAGAATCATGCAAGATTTATTGATCTGCGAGATATAGTTTAGCAACAATCTGCGATCATCGAAAAAACTTTGGCATTCAATAGAATTTCCCGACGAAGGTCCATAGCGTAGAAAAAAATCGAGGAGCTTTGTGTCATCGTGCACAAGCGATACAGAAAAAAAAATTGTTTTCGTTGAAAATAAATACTATTTTTTGACGATTTTCGATTTTTGCTTATAAACAAATAGCAATTCTGACCAAAATTACAAAGATATCCGGAAAATTCTTGGACCATGTAATACGTTTTTGAAAAACGAACAATAAAAAAAAAAAGCTGCAATATCTTGATTACAACCCGAGATATGGATATTTTTACGATTTTTCAATTTTCTATTGTTGTAATTAAGATTTTTGCGAAATTCAAATTCGTTAGCCTTCCCTACGCTTCCGGATACGGGATTCAATAAAATACTGACCTTTAGGAGGAATTATGCCATCACAGTTATCAACGTATTCCGATCAACGGCGCGCGGCTGAGCGCGCAGCGTCGGCCGCTCGGCCGGGCGGCGTGGTGAGAGTACCCCCTCTCGCTCCGCAGCCTTGCGCGAGCGGCTTAGTTAACAAATTTGATAACTTACTTAAAAATGGTCGTAGAACAATTTTTTTTTTTTTTAATTTTACGTGATTTTTTCTCGCAAACACGATGGTATCCTTAAAAATGATGTTCACCCCATAGTAGACCCATGACCATCGTTTTTACAAATTTTACATATAACCGTGCTTTAAAATCATTTTACTATGAATGAGAAAGGGTATCATAAATAAATTTTTTCTCCGACACTGTTTCATTCATTACAATAAGTTTATTAATGTGAAAGAAAAAAAATTAGGAAAGAAAAATTCATTACAAAAACTATCTTTTCACTGTTTTTTTGTTAGACTCATACTCGTCGTCGCTATCCACATTTGTTGGAGCCGTTACTATGGGATAGTCAATTCCAAATTCGTCGTCGATTGCCTCTGAGAAATTGGAAAATTCTTCCTCTTTCTCATCATCGCTTAAAATTATAAGTGCATTACTAACTTATTGTAGTGAATGAAACAGTGTCGGAGACGACCCAGATAGAAATTCGTCCAGTCGGCATTAAGACTACCAAGGTGTGCAGTCACCGTGCCGCGAACTGTCTATCAGGGGACCATCGAATTACTAGTCCGAGCTCTTACCGCTACGCCAACCGCTGCTTGGCAAACATGCTAACGTAAATGGCTTATACGGTGCGAGAGCTACGTCAACATTTTTATTTTCTAAACGATTGGCCATCTGGAGTTCCCATTTCGGGTACTTTCATTTCTAGCCAAGCCCTGCATCATAATAATCTCCTAACCTAAAAATCATTGTCTTCGTTGTCATCGTCGTGCTCGTCGATGTTTTGTACGAAAACAACAACGCTGACATAATTATTTGGAGATGACAGCATGCTGCAGTAGTAATTCAACGAGGGAAAACAATATGACCTAGAACGGAGGGCAAGTGGGTGATACAGGAAGAGCTTAAAAAATTAGTAAACAGAAAAAAAAATTATTTTATGCGCTGTAACTTGCCAAAATGATATGAAGAGGTTATCTGCACGTATCCAAGGATAACGTTCAAAAAATACACGTTTATATTGTTATAAAGTTGCTCATTATTTTTGACAATACTAAAGGCATGTTCCTTAACATCCCAGAAGAAAGGTTGACACCTGATCAACTGGATTATCCACAGCCTCTTCACGCCCAGAAGATGCTCAAAAAAGAATTCCGAATTCGGAAGAAGAATTCGGCTCTACCGGAAAATTTTTTCGGTATCCGGACGACTAGACACTGCGTAAACTGTATGAAGATGAGATTCCATATTTTAAGAACATCGGGCTTTGAAATAAAATTCGATTTATATAACGCTGAATTTTTCGAGAATTTATATATTATATATAATTTAAAACAAATAACGAATCAAGTATTAGGGTTTTAAGAAATAGGTTATATCGATATTTCCGAATTTCCGAAAGAGCTCAAAATAAAAAATATCGATATAACCTATTTCTTAAAACCCTAATACTTGATTCGTTATTTGTTTTAAATTATATATAATATATAAATTCTCGAAAAATTCAGCGTTATATAAATCGAATTTTATTTCAAAGCCCGATGTTCTTAAAATATGGAATCTCATCTTCATACAGTTTACGCAGTGTCTAGTCGTCCGGATACCGAAAAAATTTTCCGTTACATTTGAAAAAACTTTGAATATTCCCCACTATAGTTGAAGGAAACTAAGTATTCCCCGCTGTAGTTATAAATTTTCATTCATTTTTCATCCATCAAAATCCATTGAGAATCGTTTTCCCGGACGATGTATATGCGATTATTCGTCCAGACATAAATAAAAACTATCATAAATTGTATATCCGAATGGATTACGTACAAATTACGTACGAGGGAGTTTCAATATACCATTATACTGTAGAAAAGTTAATTAGAAAAGGTAAATAAAACAATAATAATCGCATTCTCGACAAATATCTGGACGAATACCAGTCTTGTATTCGTCCAGTATCAAGAGACTCGGTAGAGTCTCGGGACAAGTACATTGACAGCTCTGTCGTCTGCTGGCCCGAGGCTCGCCGAGACTATACTTTCTCGAAACAAAACTTTTCGCGGTGGTGGGGGTAAAATTGGCACATCATTTTGTTCGTTTTCGAAGCTCACGAGTCGTTTGAGGCCTTGAAAATTGAACTGGAGATTCATTAAGAAATTATCTTTCGAATGAGCCCAAATTTAGCACGATCGGTGACGTAAATGCTGAGAAAAAACTTTGCACGGGCTCAAAATCACGCAAAAGTCACCTACACATTCAAGAATCAGACGTGTATGTATACAACACCAAAGCCGGCTGAAAGTGTCTCTCGAGTTTCTGATTGGTTGATTCTGACGACACCCATATATATATAACACTATCAAAGACCTCATGTCCTCGCGGCTAACTTCACGGCGCTGTCGCAGACCGACGTCACATGAGACTAGCTCCACCTCGTCGCTATATATATATATACCGAACCGCGGAAAGTTTGACAGGTCGAGTGTTATTATCTCTGAATAAAACGATTCACCGTGGTGGGAGTAAAAACTGAAATCCATTTTCTTTAATTACGAAGCTCAGGAGGCATATGATGATTCGAAAATTGAACTGGAGATTTATTACGAAAAAATACTTCGATTGAGCCTTAAATCAGCACGATTAATGCCGTATTTGCTGAGAAAAAACTTTGCACAGGCTCAAGATTATGCTGACATCGAAGTATTGGCATGCCTGTATACGACACAATGAAAGGCCTCTTGACGCCTTCCGAGCTTGTGATTGGCCATTCCGTTTCATCTTTCTCTACCTATACCACGCAAAGTCTGAACGGAGTTTTCGAAGTGAGAATGAGTGCTTATACGCGAGACGTGTTTGTGGATAAATTCGGGAAAAAAATTATTTCGCGATCTGTGAATAAATAAATAGTTCGAAGTACCCATACCGCGGAAAGTCTGAACGGAGTTTTCGAAGTGAGAAGTTCTTATGCGGGACGTGTTGTGGATAAATTCGGGGAAAAAAATTATTTCGCGATCTATAAATAAATTTATTCACAAATCGCGAAATAATTTTGGATCGTACGCGTACGATCCAAAAATGATTTCTTTAATATAAATTCAATGACAGCAATTTAGAGTTTCATTCAAATTCACGTATTTTTTATTTTTTTCCCCCTTTCGATCGCGACTAATTAGAATCTCGTGGCTTAAACAGTATTGAAAATATTAATCTTTTTTCACGAACATTTGTGAGGTTATAAATATCGAGGTTAGGTTCAATCGACTCTTGGTTACAGCAATAATAAGAAAGTGATGGTGTGAAAATAGTGAAGTGCTTTCAATCAACTTTCGAACAGTGCTGAAATGAATATACATTCTTTTATTATTGTTAACCCTGCAGATTTTATTTTCCTAACTTAACTCTTCGACGGAATTTCTCTTTCGCGATTAAATGTTCCTCGTATAAGATTTCTTGAGAAATCGTTCTTTTCGTTTCTTTGATAAATATGAAATAGTGTACGTTGAACTGTTAATCATGATTGGTGTGAATCGATGTAAATTTGGAAAAGGAACTCTATAAAACTAATAATGAGTGTCAAAAAAATGTATATGGCAAAGTTTGTTATTATCATGCCGAGTTTTGAGCAGTGTTTAATAAATATTTTTTTTTAACTGTACACCGTTGACAATTTATTTTATTGGTCCCTTTCCTCTTTATTATAAAATGTTCCATGATGTTGAAGTTTGCAACGTTCGCATGCAACGGTTTTTTGATGAATTTTATTTTCCAAAGTTATAGAGTTCCCAGATTTTTTATTCCTGAAATACGTTTGAGGTACTTGATAAAGGATATCAAAAAAGTTTAAACAAAATCTATCGTCCGGAACCCACCCCCAACGGGGGGTTAATTTTTTGATATTTTCGATTTTCTACGGTTATAGGATTCCCAGATTTTTTATTCCTGAAATACGTTCGAGGTACTTCATAAAGGTTGTAAAAAAAGTTTAAACAAAATCTACCGTCCGGAACCCACCCCCAACAGGGGCTTAATTTTTTGATATTTTCTATTTTCTACGGTTATAGGATTCCCAGATTTTTTATTCCTGAAATACGTTTGAGGTACTAGATAAAGGATATCAAAAAAGTTTAAATAAAATCTACCGTCCGGAACCCACCCCCAACAGGGGGTTAATTTTTTGATATTTTCTATTTTCCACGGATATAGGATTCCCAGATTTTTTATTCCTGAAATACGTTTGAGGTACTTGAAAAGGGAAATAAAAAAAGTCTAAACAAAATCTACCGTCCGGAACCCACCCCCAACAGGGGGTAAATTATTTGATATTTTCTATTTTCTACGGTTATAGGATTCCCAGATTTTTTATTCCTGAAATACGTTTGAGGTACTTGATGAAGAATATGAAAAAAGTTTAAACAAAATCTACCGTCCGGAACCCACTCCCAATAGGGGGTAAATTTTCTGATATTTTCTATTTTCCACGGCTATAGGATTCCCAGATTTTTTATTCCTGAAATACGTTTGAGGTACTTGATAAAGGATATCAAAAAAGTTAAAACAAAATCTACCGTCCGGAACCCACTCCCAATAGGGGGTAAATTTTTTGATATTTTCTATTTTCCACCGCTATAGGATTCCCAGATTTTTTATTCCTGAAATACGTTTGAGGTACTTGAAAAGGGATATAAAAAAAGTTTAAACAAAATCTACCGTCCTGAACCCACCCCCAACAGGGGGTTAATTTTTTGATATTTTCTATTTTCTACGGTTATAGGATTCCCAGATTTTTTATTCCTGAAATACGTTTGAGGTATTTGATAAAGGATATAAAAAAAGTTTAAACAAAATCTATCGTCCGGAACCCACCCGCAACAGGGGGTTTATTTTTTGATATTTTCTATTTTCTACGGTTATAGGATTCCCAGATTTTTTTATTCCTGAGATACGTTTAAGGTATTTGATAAAGGATATAAAAAAAGTTTAAACAAAATCTACCGTCCGGAACCCACCTCCAACAGGGGATACATTTTTGGATATTTTTTATTTTCCACGGTTATAGGATTCCCAGATTTTTTATTCCTGAAATACGTTCGAGGTACGTGATAAAGGTTATAAAAAAGTTTAAACAAAATCTATCGTCCGGAACCCACCCCCAACAGGGGGTTAATTGTTTGATATTTTCTATTTTCTACGGTTATAGGATTCCCAGATTTTTCATTCCTAAAATACGTTTAAGGTACTTGATAAAGGATATAAAAAAAGTTTAAACAAAATCTAGTGTCCGGAACCCACCCCCAACAGGGGGTTAATTTTTTGATATGTTCTATTTTCAACGGTTATAGGATTCCCAGATTTTTTATTCCTGAAATACGTTCGAGGTACTTCATAAAGGTTGTAAAAAAAGTTTAAACAAAATCTACCGTCCGGAACCCACCCCCAACAGGGGGTTAATTTTTTGATATTTTCTATTTTCTACGGTTATAGGATTCCCAGATTTTTTATTTCTGAAATACGTTCGAGGTACTTCATAAAGGTTGTAAAAAAAGTTTAAACAAAATCTACCGTCCGGAACCCACCCCCAACAGGGGGTTAATTTTTTGATATGTTCTATTTTCTACGGTTATAGGATTCCCAGATTTTTTATTCCTGAAATACATTTGAGGTACTTGATGAAGAATGTGAAAAAAGTTTAAACAAAATCTACCGTCCGGAACTCACCCCCAACAGGGGGTAAATTTTTTGATATTTTCTATTTTCCACGGATATAGGATTCCCAGATTTTTTATTCCTGAAATACGTTTGAGGTACTTGAAAAGGGAAATAAAAAAAGTCTAAACAACATCTACCGTCCGGAACCCACCCCCAAAAGGGGATTAATTTTTGATATGTTCTATTTTCTACGGTTATAGGATTCCCAGATTTTTTATTCCTGAAATACATTTGAGGTACTTGATGAAGAATATGAAAAAAGTTTAAACAAAATCTACCGTCCGGAACCCACCCCCAACAGGGCGTTAATTTTTGATATTTTCTATTTTCCACGGATATAGGATTCCCAGATTTTTTATTCCTGAAATACGTTTGAGGTACTTGAAAGGGGATATAAAAAAAGTTTAAACAAAATCTACCGTCCGGAACCCACCCCCAACAGGGGGTTAATTTTTTGATATTTTCTATTTTCTACGGTTATAGGATTCCCAGATTTTTTATTCCTGAAATACGTTTGAGGTATTTGATAAAGGATATAAAAAAAGTTTAAATAAAATCTACCGTCCGGAACCCACCCCCAACAGGGGATTAATTTTTTGATATTTTCTATTTTCTACGGTTATAGGATTCCCAGATTTTTTATTCCTGAAATACGTTCGAGGTACTTCATAAAGGTTGTAAAAAAAGTTTAAACAAAATCTACCGTCCGGAACCCACCCCCAACAGGGGGTCAATTTTTTGATATGTTCTATTTTCTACGGTTATAGGATTCCCAGATTTTTTATTCCTGAAATACATTTGAGGTACTTGATGAAGAATATGAAAAAAGTTTAAACAAAATCTACCGTCCGGAACTCACCTCCAACAGGGGGTAAATTTTTTGATATTTTCTATTTTCCACGGATATAGGATTCCCAGATTTTTTATTCCTGAAATACGTTTGAGGTACTTGAAAAGGGATATAAAAAAAGTTTAAACAAAATCTACCGTCCGGAACCCACCCCCAACAGGGGGTTAATTATTTGATATTTTCTATTTTCTACGGTTATAGGATTCCCAGATTTTTTATTCCCGAAATACGTTCGAGGTACTTGATAAAGGTTATAAAAAAAGTTTAAACAAAATCTATCGTCCGGAACCCACCCCCAACAGGGGGTTAATTTTTTGATATTTTCTGTATTCTACGGTTATAGGATTCCCAGATTTTTTATTCCTGAAATACGTTCGAGGTACTTCATAAAGGTTGTAAAAAAAGTTTAAACAAAATCTACCGTCCGGAACCCACCCCCAACAGGGGGTTAATTTTTTGATATTTTCTATTTTCTACGGTTATAGGATTCCCAGATTTTTTATTCCCGAAATACGTTCGAGGTACTTGATAAAGGTTATAAAAAAAGTTTAAACAAAATCTATCGTCCGGAACCCACCCCTAACGGGTGGTAAGTTGTTCAATTTTCCACAGTTATACAGTTCCCACATTTTTTATTCCTGAAATACATTTGAGGTACTCGATAAAGGATATAAAAAAAGTTTAAACAAGATCTATCATCCGGAACCCACCCCTAACAGGGGGTAGATTTTTCGATATTTTCTATTTTCCACAGTTATAGAGAGCCCAGATTTTTATTGCTGAAATACGTTTGAGGTACTTGGTAAAGGATATAAACAAATTTAAACAAAATCTACCTTCCGGTACCCACTCCTAACAGTGGGTAAATTTGTCGATTTTTTTGATTTCCACCGTTAATGAAGTCTCAGATTTTTTATTCCAGAAATACGTTTGAGGTACTTGACAAAAGATATAAAAAAAGTTACCTTTCGGAACCCACCCCCCTAGCACAGGGTAAATTTTTTATATTTTCGATTTTCCACAGTTATACAGTTCCCAAAATTTTTATTCCTAAAATACGTTTGAGGTACTTGAGAAAGGATATAAAAAACGTTTTTTTCTATCCTTTATGAAGTACCTGAAACGTATTTCAAAAATGAAAAATCCGGAAACTGTATATAAAAAAAGTTTTTTTTATATCCTTTATCAAGTACCTCAAACGTATTTCAGAAATTAAAAATCCGGGAACTCTATAACTGTGGAAAATAGAAAATATAAAAAATTTACCTTCTACTAGGGGTGGGTTCCGGATGGTAGATTTTGTTTAAACTTTTTTTATATCCTTTATCAAGTACCTCAAACGTATTTCAAGAATAAAAAATCAGGAAATCCTATAACCGTGGAAAATAGAAAATATCCAACAATTTACCCCCTGTTGAGGGTGGGTTCCGGACGGTAGATTTTATTTAAACGTTTATTCTATTCTTCATCAAGTATCTCAAATGTAATTCAGGAATAAATATCTAGGAAACCTATAACCGTGAAAAATAGAAAGTATAAAAAAATTTACCCCCTGCTGGGGGTGGGTTCTGGACGATAGATTTTGTTTAAACTTTTTTTATATCCTTTATCAAGTACCTCAAACGTATTTCAGGAATAAAAAATCTGGGAATCTTATAGCCGTGGAAAATAGAAAATATCAGAAAATTTACCCCCTATTGGGAGTGGGTTTCGGACGGTAGATTTTGTTTAAACTTTTTTTACAATATTTATGAAGTACCTCGAACGTATATCAGGAATAAAATATCTGGGAATCCTATAACCGTAGAAAATAGAAATCATCAAAAAATTAACCCCCTTTTGGGGGTGGGTTCCGGACGGTAGATTTTGTTTAAACTTTTTTTACAACCTTTATGAAGTACCTCGAACGTATTTCAGAAATAAAAAATCTGGGAATCCTATAACCGTAGAAAATAGAAAATATCAAAAAATTAACCCCCTGTTGGGGGTGGGTTCCGGACGGTAGATTTTGTTTATACTTTTTTTACAACCTTTATGAAGTACCTTGAACGTATTTCAGGAATAAAAAATCTGGGAATCCTATAACCGTAGAAAATAGAAAATATTAAAAAATGTACCCCCTATTGGGAGTGGGTTCCGGACGGTAGATTTTGTTTAAACTTTTTTGATATCCTTTATCTAGTACCTCAAATGTATTTCAGGAATAAAAAATCTGGGAATCCTATAACCGTAGAAAATAGAAAATATCAAAAAATTAACCCCCTGTTGGGGGTGGGTTCCGGACGGTAGATTTTCTTTAAACTTTTTTTATAACCTTTATGAAGTACCTGGAACGTATTTCAGGAATAAAAAAACTGGGAATCCTATAACCGTAGAAAATAGAAAATATCAAAAAAGTAACCCCCTGTTGGGGGTGGGTTCCGGACGATAGATTTTGTTTAAACTTTTTTTATAACCTTTATCAAGTACCTCGAACGTATTTCGGGAATAAAAAATGTGGGAATCCTATAACCGTAGAAAATAGAAAATATCAAAAAATTAACCCCCTGTTGGGGGTGGGTTCCGGACGGTAGATTTTGTTTAAACTTTTTTTACAACCTTTATGAAGTACCTCGAACGTATTTCAGGAATAAAAAATCTGGGAATCCTATAATCGTAGAAAATAGAAAATATCAAAAAAGTAACCCCCTGTTGGGGGTGGGTTCCGGACGATAGATTTTGTTTAAACTTTTTTATAACCTTTATCGCGTACCTCGAACGTATTTCGGGAATAAAAAATCTGCGAATCCTATAACCGTAGAAAATAGAAAATATCAAAAAATTAACCCCCTGTTGGGGGTGTGTTCCGGACGATAGATTTTGTTTGAACTTTTTTTATAATCTTTATCACGTACCTCGAACGTATTTCGGGAATAAAAAATCTGGGAATCCTATAACCGTAGAAAATAGAAAATATCAAAAAATTAACCCCCTGTTGAGGGTGGGTTCCGGACGGTAGATTTTATTTAAACTTTTTTGATATCTTTTATCTAGTATCTCAAACGTATTTCAGGAATAAAAAATCTGGGAATCCTATAACCGTAGAAAATAGAAAATATCAAAAAATTAACCCCCTGTTGGGGGTGGGTTCCGGACGGTAGATTTTGTTTAAACTTTTTTTATAACCTTTATGAAGTACCTCGAACGTATTTCAGGAAAAAAAATCTGGGAATCCTATAACCGTAGAAAATAGAAAATATAAAAAAAGTAACCCCCTGTTGGGGGTGGGTTCCGGACGATAGATTTTGTTTAAACTTTTTTTATAACCTTTAGCACGTACCTCGAACGTATTTTGGGAATAAAAAATCTGGGAATCCTATAACCGTAGAAAATAGAAAATATCAAAAAATTAACCCCCTGTTGGGGGTGGGTTCCGGACGGTAGATTTTGTTTATACTTTTTTTACAACCTTTATGAAGTACCTTGAACGTATTTCAGGAATAAAAAATCTGGGAATCCTATAACCGTAGAAAATAGAATATATTAAAAATGTACCCCCTATTGGGAGTGGGTTCCGGACGGTAGATTTTGTTTAAACTTTTTTGATATCCTTTATCTAGTACCTCAAACGTATTTCAGGAATAAAAAATCTGGGAATCCTATAACCGTAGAAAATAGAAAATATCAAAAAATTAACCCCCTGTTGGGGGTGGGTTCCGGACGGTAGATTTTCTTTAAACTTTTTTTATAACCTTTATGAAGTACCTGGAACGTATTTCAGGAATAAGAAAACTGGGAATCCTATAACCGTAGAAAATAGAAAATATCAAAAAAGTAACCCCCTGTTGGGGGTGGGTTCCGGACGATAGATTTTGTTTAAACTTTTTTTATAACCTTTATCAAGTACCTCGAACGTATTTCGGGAATAAAAAATCTGGGAATCCTATAACCGTAGAAAATAGAAAATATCAAAAAATTAACCCCCTGTTGGGGGTGGGTTCCGGACGGTAGATTTTGTTTAAACTTTTTTTACAACCTTTATGAAGTACCTCGAACGTATTTCAGGAATAAAAAATCTGGGAATCCTATAATCGTAGAAAATAGAAAATATCAAAAAAGTAACCCCCTGTTGGGGGTGGGTTCCGGACGATAGATTTTGTTTAAACTTTTTTATAACCTTTATCACGTACCTCGAACGTATTTCGGGAATAAAAAATCTGCGAATCCTATAACCGTAGAAAATAGAAAATATCAAAAATTAACCCCCTGTTGGGGGTGTGTTCCGGACGATAGATTTTGTTTGAACTTTTTTTATAATCTTTATCATGTACCTCGAACGTATTTCGGGAATAAAAAATCTGGGAATTCTATAACCGTAGAAAATAGAAAATATCAAAAAATTAACCCCCTGTTGGGGGTGGGTTCCGGACGATAGATTTTGTTTAAACTTTTTTTATAACCTTTATCACGTACCTCGAACGTATTTCGGGAATAAAAAATCTGGGAATCCTATAACCGTAGATAATAGAAAATATCAAAAAATTAACCCCCTGTTGGGGGTGGGTTCCGGACGGTAGATTTTGTTTAAACTTTTTTTACAACCTTTATGAAGTACCTCGAACGTATTTCAGGAATAAAAAATCTGGGAATCCTATAACCGTAGAAAATAGAAAATATCAAAAAAGTAACCCCCTGTTGGGGGTGGGTTCCGGACGATAGATTTTGTTTAAACTTTTTTATAACCTTTATCACGTACCTCGAACGTATTTCGGGAATAAAAAATCTGGGAATCCTATAACCGTAGAAAATAGAAAATATCAAAAAATTAACCCCCTGTTGGGGGTGTGTTCCGGACGATAGATTTTGTTTAAACTTTTTTTGTAACCTTTATCACGTACCTCGAACGTATTTCGGGAATAAAAAATCTGGGAATCCTATAACCGTAGAAAATAGAAAATATCAAAAAATTAACCCCCTGTTGGGGGTGGGTTCCGGACGATAGATTTTGTTTAAACTTTTTTTATAACCTTTATCACGTACCTCGAACGTATTTCGGGAATAAAAAATCTGGGAATCCTATAACCGTAGAAAATAGAAAATATCAAAAAATTAACCCCCTGTTGGGGGTGGGTTCCGGACGGTAGATTTTATTTAAACTTTTTTGATATCCTTTATCTAGTACCTCAAACGTATTTCAGGAATAAAAAATCTGGGAATCCTATAAGCGTAGAAAATAGAAAATATCAAAAAATTAACCCCCTGTTGGGGGTGGGTTTCGGACGGTAGATTTTGTTTAAACTTTTTTTACAACCTTTATGAAGTACCTCGAACGTATTTCAGGAATAAAAAATCTGGGAATCCTATAACCGTAGAAAATCGAAAATATCAAAAAATTAACCCCCCGTTGGGGGTGGGTTCCGGACGATAGATTTTGTTTAAACTTTTTTGATATCCTTTATCAAGTACCTCAAACGTATTTCAGGAATAAAAAATCTGGGAACTCTATAACTTTGGAAAATAAAATTCATCAAAAAACCGTTGCATGCGAACGTTGCAAACTTCAACATCATAATGTTCCTCGCTGGCCATAATAAGATTTGTACATCATATAATGTTCCTTGCATGATAATTGTTGGTCCATTCCAAAAGATTTTCGACGTCGTTTTTCTATCCCAAATATGGTGTAGAATCATCTCGCGTTTGATGTATTAATAGACAAATACACTGTCAACCTGCATTTGGATATATATGGATGCATCTGGATGATAACCGTAGTAAGTAATGATATATCTTTATGTCAAAATGGCTCGTATAATATATGTTTATGTCAAAAGACTATGGCGGTATATACTCCATATCCTATCAAAATTTGTATCTTTGGATTGCAACGAATGCTTATAGACTCTGGAAATTCTGTGAAGCGACAAATGTACCAAGTATTTCCACTTTTTGGCTCCGATCGTAGCATTATGAATTGAACATTTTGTTATGAAAATTCTTCGGTTGCTCATTTGTCAATGGGATCAAAAATATTGTCTTCGGAACACCATGGATATATGCAAAATTTCAGAATTTTGTTTGGCTCAATATGCTCTATATTTTTTCACATCCCCGCTTTAATTGTAGCATAATGAATTTTAAAAAATTGTTTCAGAAAGTCTTCCGATGTGTTTTTTCTGACATTATCAAAATTTATATCTTTAGATTGCAACGAATGGCTACAAACTTCGGAAATTGTGTGAAGCGACAAATGTACCAAGTATTTCTACTTTTTGCCTCCGATTTTAGCATTATGAATTGAACTTTTGTTATGAAAATTCTTCGGTTGCTCATTTGTCAATGGGATAAAAATTATTGTCTTCGGAACGCCATGAATATATGCAAAATGTCAGAATTTTGTGTGGCTCAATATGCGCTCTATTTTTTCACTTCACCACTTTAGTTGTAACATTATGAATTTTGAAAAATTGTTTCAGGAAGTCTTCCGATGTCCTTTAACTGATATTATCAAAATTTGTATCATTGGATTGCAACGGATACCTACAGACGTTGGGAATTCTGTAAAGCAACAATGTACCAAGTATTTCCACTTTTTGGCTCCGATTGTGGCATTAAGAATTAAAAATTTTGTTATGAAAATTCTGCGGTTGCTCATTTGTCAATGGAACCAAAATTATTGTCTTCGGAACGCCATGAATATATGCAAAATTTCAGAATTTCATTCGGCTCTATTGAGCTATATTTTTTCACTTCCTCACTTTAGTTGTAGCATAATAAATTTTGAAAAATTGTTTTAGGAAGTCTTCTGATGTGTTTTTACTGATATTATCAAAATTTGTATCATTGAATTGCAACAGATACGTACAGACTTTGAAATACTTGTGAAGTAACAAGTGTGCCCAATATTTCCACTTTTTTGCTGGAATAGTGGCATTATTAGGACTTGAAAATTTTATTATGAAAATTATTCGCTTGCTCATTTTTGGATGGGATTAAAATTTGGCTTCGAAAAGTAATGGCTATATGCAAAATTCATAAACTTTATTGAGCCCGATGTGCGGTATGCTTGAGTTGTGGCATGATTAATTCAAAAAATTGTCAGAAAGTCTTTGGTTCCTTTTTTCTGGAAGTATAAAAATTTGTTTCATTGGAACGCAACGTATACTTACAAACTTTGGAAATTTCCTGGAGCAACATGTGTGCTCAGTATTTCTACTTTTTGGCTCCTATTGTGGCATAACGAATTGAAAAATATTTTCAAAAAGATTTGCTCTACGGATGCTCTGGTTGTGATGGTACGAAAATTTGCACGAAGATAATGCAACTCGTACAACTCAACTCGATCCATTTTCTTGGGCACAGTACTGATCTAAGTTTGCCCGCTTTGTTGAATTTATTGTTTTAAAATATCCATAACATACTTTCTGAACTTTTCGAAATTCAAAGATAATATTAAAATATCTGTAAGTTCTAGTTTTGAGGCTTTCACGGCCATTATTGTTATAAATATCAAAATTTGCATCAAAATTTGTATCATGGGAATGTAGCCGATACCTACAAACTTTTAACATTTTGTGAAGCGCCAAGTATTTCCACGTTTTATCTTTGATTGTGGCATTATGAATTGAAAAATTTATTACAAAAAGTCTTCGGCTGCTCATTTTTGGATGGGATTAAAATTTCTGTCCTCGGAACGCTATAGATACATCCAAATTTTCTGAACTTTGTTGGGCTTAAAGTGCACTATGTTTTTTCATTTTTCCACTTTAGTTATGGCATAATAAATTTAAAAAGTTGTTTCAGAAAGTCGTCGGATGCTCGTCTGCTGATAGTATCAAAATTTGTATCATTGGAATGTAGCCGATATCTACAAATTTTGATCATTTTGTGAAGAGGAGACGTGTGCTAAGTATTTCCACTTTTTAGCTCTGATTATAGCATAATAAATTGAAAAAGTTTTATTCTAAACGCTTTCCTCTGCAGTCGCTCTGGTTTTGATGGTATCAAAATTTTCTCAAAGCTAATGTGACTAATACAACTAAATTCATTTCATTCTCTTGGGTACGATCCTGGTCTGAGTTTGTCCGCTTTGTTCAATATATTGTTTTGGAGTTCCCATAACATACTATTTGAACTTTTCTATATTCAATGAGAATATTGAAATAGTTGTAACTTTTTATTTTCATGGTAGTAACTTCTTCAATGGTATTGACAAATAATCATGATTCCACCTTGTTAATAAAAATAAGAATGAAAAAATGCGTGAACTTTTTTCACAATAGATTCGATATGTTTTCTCTAAACATACGTGAAACTGGTTTTTTATTTTATCATTAATCAAAAATGAAAAATTTCGAAAAAAATCGCCCCATTTTTATCAACAAGCTGAAATAAGCGTAATATTTTTTACCACAAATCTACAAATATAACAAGGAGATACTGCTGTTTAATATGTTTATTTGATAAACACAAATTCAAATAGCTACAAATTCTATGGAAAAGTTCTGACTCTTCTAATCTTGCTCTCAAAAGCTTTGTAAATTTTTGTATCAGACTCCCAGTTCCCGACTTATTTTAGCCTGATTCCAGAAAGGTAAATCGAAATGTCAAAAAAATTTGACTGGCTCGAGAATAAAAAAAATGCCAAATTGAAAATTCCAAAACACGTGCCCCTTTATTTCATGGGGAAAAAACCTGACTCGAAGTAGAAGGGGTCAGGGTTTGGAAATGAAAAGGCGATAATTTCCCAATATAACCTTTTTCTAATCTATATAAAGCGAGATGTTTGAAAAGAAAGAGAAACAACGCATCATATCACGCATAAAAACCCCCTCGCGGAAAAAACCTGGACAAGTACATTTGTTGACCGCCGTTCCCATATTTTTCCACGAATATACATACACTGCAAAAACCTGTTCTCGCAAAAATCCCTAAGAAAATCAAATCCTATCAAAAAGTAAGAAAAGTGACCACTCTCAAAAAATGTATCAAATAAATTCAAATCACACAAAACAAAATGAGTTAATCCTCACGAAAAGCTAAGGTTGGGTTTCGCAAAAAGTTATAAAATAAATTGAGCTATACTAAAATAGATGTTGCCAAGTACGGGAGGCTTTATCGTGTGATAAAATCTTCAAATAATGTTGAATGTTGATAGAGAAAAGAATCATGTTCGAAAATGCAGTTGTTTTACCAACCAGAATGAAAATAAAAACTCTGTATCAATAAGGGTCCGAAGCGAAAAAAGATTGCAAACGAAAAAAAATTAGATGAAAAAGAATTTCGGCCGAAGTACTCGGCGAGGTTGTCACCATGACCGATACATTATGTAAATTAAGTGAAAAAACATTCGTCAAGTACTTCGGCCGAATTCTTTTTCAATCTAATTTTTTTCTATGTTTTATAAAACAATTTGTAAGTCAAGGATGATGCATCATATTCTTCCGTCATTTCATCTTTGAAAGAATAATAATTCTGAGGCTCCTGACAGTAAAGTTAAATATAATTATCTATTTATAGCTTAAACCGAAATTGCTAATATCCTCGCTGCCTTTTCGCCCCTGAATGCCTTATTCTAATACACAACTTGAAAGCTAATGATAAAGTATTTAATTTTCTGAATTTTCGCCTCGGGGAAATTTGGTACTTGACGTCTCTTCTATAACACCTTCCTGCCAAGCTATAATCGAATAATAACCTATCAACGAATTAC
This sequence comes from Rhimphoctona megacephalus, assembly GCA_963989365.1. Lineage (NCBI taxonomy): Eukaryota > Metazoa > Arthropoda > Insecta > Hymenoptera > Ichneumonidae > Rhimphoctona > Rhimphoctona megacephalus. The sequence goes on along the minus strand of CAXDIM010000134.1, from coordinate 202,902 downwards.
TAACATCTCGAAAATACTTCGAGTCTGTAGTTAACTCTTTTGAAAACATTATAACTTTTTTTCTTATCACAGGAACGAAACGCTCCTATATTTAAACAATCTCAATAACAAGGAATTTATGGTAGAAAATCTGTCTCATTCTCTTATGTCGAATTAGTAGTGTGAGCAATGCTGATTTCTGACATTGAAATAAATCGATCATGTAATGATGCAGACACGTTGTAAGTTTTTTTTGTTATATACAGGCTCTATTGGAGTTTATATAAAACGAAATATGAAAATACTATAGAAAAAAGAAGTGATATCAAATAGCAAAAATCCCCTCCCGGGGAAAAAAACCTGGACAAGTACATTGGTGGTCCTTCGTTTCCCTATGATATCACAAAAAGTCCAAAACCCCACTTAATTTTTTTTTTTTAATGTTTACTAATTTTATTCATATCCCGGAGGGAAACCAACCATATAGATCACGAAATATCCGGCCAAAAAACCAGACTTCACAATAAATGTTACTTTGAATTTATTTCCACAGAACAAAACAAGAATCAAAACATTAAATAATCAGCATTATCAAGATGAGAAAAATGCCACTTATAATTGGTGTGTAAGAAGTATCAAAAGTCTAAAAAAAAATGAAAAAAGATCGACATCTAAGTTACGTGCAGCAGTAAAATTTTTGATATCGGTACTAGGACAAGTATTTCTTTGGTGACTGAGAAGATATCAATATGGACGTACCGGCAACGTAGGGCATGCAGTTGGTGCATTGCTTCTAGGATCTCCTAAGTCGAGTAGCTACTTTTGTTTTGGCTATGGCGCGACCAATGTTGCCAAATAGTATTTACTTATATGACCTAATGAAACAACATTGCCTGCGCCGTGGCTAAAACAACGAAAAACATTCAGAAACCAGTCGAAAACTCGACACACAAACGCAGGAACAGGAAGTTTCGCATAATATCCCGTACTTTTGTAATGTTAAAAAAAGGCTTTAATTTATGTTCGTACATGATAGCACAGTTTTGTTTGATTGGTAATAATTTGATGAACGTTCACCACCGTACGTTGAGCGTATACGCACAAAGTACTTGTCCGGCCCATAACGTTTTATTAAAATTGCTCATTCAAGTAAAAATCAAATAAAAAGTTATGGACCGGACAAGTACTTTGTGCGTATACGCTCAACGTACGGTGGTGAACGTTCATCAAATTATTACCAATCAAACAAAACTGTGCTATCATGTACGAACATAAATTAAAGCCTTTTTTTAACATTACAAAAGTACGGGATATTATGCGAAACTTCCTGTTCCTGCGTTTGTGTGTCGAGTTTTCGACTGGTTTCTGAATGTTTTTCGTTGTTTTAGCCACGGCGCAGGCAATGTTGTTTCATTAGGTCATATAAGTAAATACTATTTGGCAACATTGGTCGCGCCATAGCCAAAACAAAAGTAGCTACTCGACTTAGGAGATCCTAGAAGCAATGCACCAACTGCATGCCCTACGTTGCCGGTACGTCCATATTGATATCTTCTCAGTCACCAAAGAAATACTTGTCCTAGTACCGATATCAAAAATTTTACTGCTGCACGTAACTTAGATGTCGATCTTTTTTCATTTTTTTTTAGACTTTTGATACTTCTTACACACCAATTATAAGTGGCATTTTTCTCATCTTGATAATGCTGATTATTTAATGTTTTGATTCTTGTTTTGTTCTGTGGAAATAAATTCAAAGTAACATTTATTGTGAAGTCTGGTTTTTTGGCCGGATATTTCGTGATCTATATGGTTGGTTTCCCTCCGGGATATGAATAAAATTAGTAAACATTAAAAAAAAAAAATTAAGTGGGGTTTTGGACTTTTTGTGATATCATAGGGAAACGAAGGACCACCAATGTACTTGTCCAGGTTTTTTTCCCCGGGAGGGGATTTTTGCTATTTGTCCGGACGGCTAGACACAGCCTACAGTTTAATCAGTACACAATCCTGGAATCTGTGTTTTCAATCGAAGTTCAAAACAGTATGAACAAATAAATTTGTTTTTTTTTGTTATTTATTCCTCATTGAATATAGGGAATGAGATGGGTCGCTCCAAAGCTTGTCAAAAAAACATCAATCGTAGTCTTCGATTGGAACGTTTGATCTCGGTTATACAGTTTCTTCAGATTGAGTCTTTGTACATCAACGATGCAAGCTTCGACATAATAATAATTATTGCAGAGATTTTTTGCTCTTTACCGTACTCCAAAAAGCTTAAGGATTTTTCATTATCTATTTTGAACATTATCAAAAATATTTAAATTTTTTGTTGTAATTCCCAAAATTTAACTATTCATTTGTACTTTATCATTTTGAACAATTTTTTTTTTCACAGGGCAATGTCATCAATGCTTTCAGTGACTGTTGCGCAAACACCTATGGAACAATACAACTAATTTGTTGTAACCATCACACGAGACAACAGCAAATAACACAGATGGATTTTTTAAATCGATAGTCTCCAAATTAGTGCAACGATAATTCTATCTTTCCGCAAGGTTACTTTTGTTCTTAAAGAACAACAACTATTAATATAATTTCATTTGTCACTTGAATCTCAATTTCAATAATTATTTTATTCGATTTTTTACTATTTCTCTTCAGAGATTGAACCTCAAATTTAAAAAGTGTTTTTATCTTTTTTCATCAAAACTGATAATACATCTTTATCGTGAAAAAGACATTTTTCTATTTCAAAAAGTTCATTAATTGCATGGACACTAAAATTGTCAACAACTTAAAACCGAAGAACGAAAAACATCTCGCAGAACATATTTTTTGCTCAAAAAATTTGCATATTTGTTTATAAAAATATATATAAACCCTCTGACCAGCCTTTAACATTTCAATGTAAATAATGAAAAAGATAAAATGCGTAAATGAACTCGTCAAAATAAAGAAATTCAGTTTACTTGTAAACTCTCATCCATATACATGATTTTTCAAAGAAAATTGCAGTTTGTTCTATAACTATAAGGATAGAAATATGAAGAAAATAAATGTAGCTCTGGAATTTATATTTTTTCTATCGTCAGGAACATCAGATTCCTCATTTTCTTTGCTCCTTCAGATTTATTGAATGTAAAAAAAATATATTTTTTATCGTTATTCAACAATTGTTTTGAACGTCGGAATTTTTCGGAGAGTAAAACTGTTAAAACCAAACAATCTTATCGAACAGCGGAATGCACAATCCAATTTCTGCGTAGAGTGTCTGCTGAAGAAAAACTAAACTGGAAATTGATGTGAAAAAATTTTCTTTAATATTCTCTGTCGCAAAGAAGCCTTAGATAGACAATGGATACACGTATTCAATGGCAAAATTTAGTACTCCCCTGGTATTCATTGTACCAATTATTACATTTAAATAAATTTTAAAGAAACAGAGCGTCTTCAAGTGGTAATTATCGTTTTTTTCACTTGTTCCTATGTCTCTAATTACGGTTTGAGTTCAATACTGTACGGTTTCAGAATTAAATTAATATATTTAAATTGTGCGAAAAACGATGCACGGAAAAATAGCCAAGTTGTGAGATACATTTCGTAAAAGCAATTTTCAATTAAGAAACAATAAAGCTCAGAATCATTTGACATTTGGATTGTCGTCCACTTGAATGAATTTTATTTTACATTGATTCAATGATCGAACGTGAAACAATTTTTATAGTTATATTATAATTGTTTATAATAGTTTCTTTACACTTATAAAAATACAAGCTTAAAGAGTGCTATCACACTCGTACTCTTTACCCATACTGCTCTCAACACTGAAGTCCTTTAAACAGGTATCTCGTCTTCGTAAAAAGCGGCGAATCACGATGAAACTGCATTCGTAAGACGTAATAACAGTAAACTCTTCTACAATTTGTAACAAGATTTTAATTATTGTTTTTTTATTTGCCTTCAAAATTATACTTTGATCGAACTATAGTAACCAATCGGTGTCAGGGCATGCTTTTTTTGACAAATTTGCGTTGGGACTATTGATCTACACCAGCACTGTAAACACTTGTTAATAATTAATCAAGAACAGCACATCGAACTTTTGAAAGAATTTGTCATGTTAATACAATATTAGTGGAGAACGACAGTGATATTTTCACTCCTCTCTTTCTTTCTCCTTTCGTGTTTGAATCGTCTTCATCACATAAATTCATCGCATGTTAATTAAGGTAGTACTGTCGGTTTTAGAATTACCGTTCAGAATTTAATCAAATTTGGTACAGCAATAGATTATAATAAGAAAAAGATCGAATTAAATTTTCAAGAGACTACAGAGAACCAGAAAAAAGATATTGGTATTGGTAATTCCATACAGTTATTTGAGTCTTATGAGAAATCACAGTTTTCATTGTATTTTACAAAAAGTACCGTTCAGATTTCAATAAAAAAAGGGTAGAATAAGAGAAAATATTATAAGGAACATTTTAAATCCTTAAAAATACAGGTTGAGAGCATGTGAAAGTAGTAATTAGCAAATAAATATCCCAAATGTACGTTTATATCGTAGTTCGTGGCAACGTCGCGAAGAGGTTACAAGCGCGCGTAACTTAAAAATGTTCAATTTGTTGCAATCTCTTCCGGTACATTTTTTCTGTTACTCTGCGGCCCTTCCAGTGGTAGATTTTTTTTCTTCTTGTGGTTTTGACATTTTAAAGATGTTTTATTTCGAGTTGACACACAGAACCGAAATAATGATGCGCCCGTCACTTGTCAGTCTTTACGCATAGCTTTTACACACCTCTCGAGTGAAACAGACCATTTCTGTCTCTCTCACTTTATCGCGACGTTGCCTATTCTAAGTACTACGTAAGTCAAACATGACGGTGTATACATTTGGCTCTTGCAGTATCGACAGTACTACCTTAATTGCTAAAATTATTTGCATTTTTTCATTTTTTCTTGATTCCAACCGATTGCAAAACACTTGTATTTTTTAAGTGTTCTCGTATATTACTCTCTTCTGTTCCAGTACTGTTTTCTCCATTTTCCTATAATCTCCGAAGCCACAGTCCATTACTACGAGAAACAAGATATTCTCGATGCGATTGTAGGGCCTCGAACCCGTGACCAGATATTTGAGCTATTACCACCTTCTACATTCACTGACGAATCATCCAGTACTAGTGAAAATAAAATTCGGATGTTAAAAGAAAAAATTAAGATGTAAAGAACGATGGATACATATAATTCAATGAATACGCTGACGTATCGGTATCCTGCATCAATTAGAAAAAGCTGCATTGATAAAATCGAATAAATGTAGAAAGTTTCAAATTTATTTACGAATTGTAAAGTATTTTGTATGCCAGCTGTTCGATTCAGAGATATATCCGTAGAAAGTAAATCTAATATCTCGAAAAATTCTCTTATTTTATTCACATCGTCTAATGGATGACCATTAGACGATGTGAATAAAATAAGAGAATTTTTCGAGATATTAGAATAATATACAAAATTTTGTTCATTTTTTATTTCTAAAACCAGCCAAAAGATTTGTAACAATTTCAAAAATAGAACTGTCGCAAAGCATGTCAAATCATTAAGAAAAATAATTGTAATTGTGCAGTTATATTTATTATAAACACTTAATTGTGCAAATGTTAAAAAAAATACCTTAAATTTGTTTGCAGATCCAAAGATTTGTCTGTTGTACATTTTCATGCGTAATGGGCAGCCTAGTGTGCTCAGATAAACGACGTATAGGAAGAAATAATAAAATCGAACGAGTACAAGACAGCAAAATGTGCAAAAATAACTGCTGAGGATGGACCGGCGATATCTCTGAAACATGGAGTGTCAGCCATGCCCATGGTTCTTCTATTGAGAAATGGAGCAATGGTGGATAGAGTGGACGGTGCGATTCCTTAAGCTCTGGTAGAAAAGATCAAGGAACAAATAGCAGACGAAAAAAGCACATCGGCCGATAATCTCAAGCATCAAATGAGTTTGGAAGAAAGATTGAAGAAGCTTATCAATCAAGCGCCTTATGTTCTCTTCATGAAAGGTGATCCAGCGAATCCACGCTGCGGCTTCTCTAGAACCATTGTTTCTCTCCTGGACAGTTACAACACGGATTATAGAACATTCAACATCCTTCAGAACAACGCAGTGAGGGAAGATCTAAAAAAATTCAGCAATTGGCCAACTTATCCACATTTATACCTAAATGGAGAATTATTGGGTGGTCTGGAAATTATCAAAGAAATGAGCGAAAGCGGAGAGTTGGATGGGATGCTACCTAAAAAAACTAAGGAGAGGTGAGCAAAAAGCGCTCTTTTTCTCTGCCAGAAACAATTATTTTTCTACTACATTGTCCATTCGTTTTTTCTCGACTTTTATTGTTCTTCATATACAATTTTCGTAGAATTTCTTTACGAATTTCTCTCGTTAACAATGTCAATATTTTTCTTTACAGCAGTTAGAGTGTATGAGGATTGATGCTTTTTTCATCTTTCAAGCCCATAACTAAGATGCATAATAATTGTACGAGAGAGATCATTTTCTGAAATGGCGCGAATAAGAAGGGGAAGAAGAATAAATTAAGTTTTCATTGCAACATTCAATGTTTTTTTTGCAAATCGTCACCCCATTTTTTCTCGTGGCTCATGATTCTTCTAAGTCATCCGATAATTTTTCTCCAACATTCACAATAGCTACAGACTATTATTTACAAGATAATAACTGTCAACACAAAAAAAAATATTGACATAAATACAAGGTAATTGGGGTGTAAACGATATCTCATTAATTGAATATTTATTTGGCAAAAAAAAAAATCGCTCATCACATAGTTTGAGAACGATGCCCCTTTAACAACATTCATTCTACCATTTTTTGGGTCGCAGTAATTTAATTAACTTTCAACCAACTACATCACCAATTTCTGAATACTTTTCAGACTTCCAAAAATATTAAATGTATTAGTTTAAAGAATGAATGACACCTGCAATGAACAATTAGGAAAGTCGGTAAGAAAATATATCGTGTTAAGGTATCTATTGTAATACGCTGGTAAAATGAGTGCTAAATTTTCACAATGGTTTTATGCCAAGTTGAATGCACAAATTGAAAGTAGTGAATATGAATTTGTATCACAGTATGTCTGATTAACGTGAAAAAATATTAATAACGATAGATTGCAAAACCATCAACTGATAAATGCAAATTTTCTAATGGCACTTTTTGATTAAGATTTGTCAAAGAGTAATCCGTATTCTGTAATCGATTTTTATGCACCACGTCTTATTTTGTTCCTTAAGAGATTCTTTACGAATTCACGACGTAGATTTTTTCTCAACTCATTTTTTTTTCAGTTACAGTAATTTGTTTATGAAAGTTTTTTTCGCTAATTAAACAATTGGCAGCAGCAGTGAAACGATCGAGTTTAGAAAAAATGCACGCTGTGAAATTGTAGAGTACTTGCTTGGGAACAAAATAAGACGTGGTGCATGAAAGTTGATTGAAAAATACGGATTATTCTTTGAAAAATCTCGATAAAAATGAGCCATTAGAAAATTTGCATTTATCAGTTCATGGTTTCGCAATATAGTGTTATTAATATTTTCCTACATTAATAAGACATGCTGTGATACAAATGCATTTTCACTACGTTTAATTTAGGCATTAAACTTGACATAAAATCATTGCGAAAATTTAGCACTTATTTGAATAGCGAATTATAGTAGTTACCTTAAAGACGTAGAAAATATCTCTTTTCAAGAATAATGATACCGGGGGTTCATGGAAATATTTCTATAAACCATATTTTTCTAATAAGCAGTCAATAAAATGCACATCGTTTCATTGAAAATGGAATTCATTATTACTTTAAAAATCGAATGTTTATATTGATCATTTTTTTGGGCATAGAAAACATTCAACAAAAAACCTAAATCTTGATGAAAATTAGTCGGGCTAAAAAAGATCAATAATTTTATCTAAAAAAAATTTTTAACCGTTTCCAATCATCTATTCGCGACATATTAAAATAGGCTGCATATTGAATTTTTTCAATATCTTCGTATAATTCATCTTCTTTATCCAGTAAAGGTGATGAATTACTTCGTGACTAATTGTATCGAAAACGGTTCTATCCCTTTCGAAGACTGATGAGCGGATTTGTTCCAAATAAATTGCATTCCTTAGTCCCGCACACAACCAAAACGAAAGTTTTATATATTTTAAAACATTTTTTTTAACTCTGAAATATATAGTATCATGAAATAAGAGTTAATACATTTTGATTAAAAAAAAATAATAATAATTGAAAAAAAAAACTTTTTTGATCAAAGTATTGAGAGTGGTGAGACCTGAATTAAAAGTGTTAAAATATTTTTATCTTTGCGACTTTTATTCTCGGCTTCAATGAAACTAATCCTTTCGAAACGTTTGAGGTATTTTTTTGCATATTTGGTGATTTCGAAATATATTTCTGAATAAAAAAGAATCAATTTTTATACGAATTATTTTGCAATATTTCAAACAGCTCGATGCCAAAGCTGTTTATCGACATACAATGTAGCCCACGTAATTTTCAGTATATCGAACGAAAAAACGGAAGAATTACTTAATTTTAATATAATTTACTTTTCTGTGAAACCGAATTTTTTAAAAATATTACAATATAAACAAATGAAACTTTGAAATAACAGTAAATGCTTTTACAAAGAATTGTTTACCTCATTGTTGAAAAAGTGGGTAAATTGAATTTGTTAATTAAATCTCGTAAATTTACATCAAAAGTTTTTGAATAAAAATTAAAGAACTTCTTGGTTTTATTGATATCCAGAAAAATAATTTCAAAAATATTTATTTTCAGCCCCATTTTTTTTCGACATGTCACCTAATAGTTTCTGCTTTTATCAAAACTAGTTGCGATATATAAGTGACATAATTAATAATAGTGGTACAAATTAATATAATATTGATAGAGGAAACAACGACTTAACCACAAAAAATTATTTCCAAGAGAGCGAGCGTCTGTCGGTATTTGTAATACATGTACAGTATAGATTCGAATTATAATAACATGTTGCATATATTGTATGTATTTTTTTTCTGTATATGGTCGAAAAGTTCATTTATAAAAACGGGGCTTATGGTTGATTTTTTTTTGAGTGCATGAATTTCTTAAATAATTTATATATCGTTGGGAAAATTTTATTTTAAAGGATTTCAAGACAGCTGATTATAATTCATATTATTTACTATTAATTGGAATATTAAACAGCATCAACCGAAAGCGTAAATGTTCAATAATCTATTGGTATTCGTAAAAATTGACCTTATAATATAAAAAAACTTCGAAGATGTAATGGAGGCTGCGTTAGCCAGGTCCTACAATGTATCACTGTGCACGTCGCATTTGACAATGTGTACGTTTAAAGTATGTCGCTGATTAATGACAAATTTAATCATTAAATTATTAATTGGATATGATAAGCTTATTTTTATATGAAGCACTTTGTGAAATAAAATTTGACTTACTTATTTGTTGCAGCTTTGGTCAAAGTTATCCTGGATGGTCCATCACTGATGATTTACTAGGTCATTGTCTGCTGGAAATGGCCCTTGTAAACGTTAATCTGCAGAGGACAAGGACAACCTTATCTTTGAATATCAAGAATAATCAAGAAAAAAACTTTCAATTCGTAGATATTACGATTACACTAAACGCACATTGTAACGATGTCTTCATTTTTTATTGACATACAGAAGACAAATGGTGAAAAATATTTATAAAAACACTCAGACTTGGGTAAAGTATTTTTCGAAATAAGGTTCGAATTAAAATTCAATGCTGTGCTCCCATAAAAAAGTGTCTCAAGTGGTCGCGGTCTTTCACAACGGAATGAGCTTATAACTTTTTGGCAATCCCATCAAATAAGTAGTGTTAATAGTGGGGCGGAAGCAGGGGTGGAGGCGAGCCGAACACTTCCCCTCACCAATGCCCCTGCTGGCGTAATCCTTTAGAGACGTTTTTTTATGGAAATGTTTAATTATATTTATTTATATTAGTGTAAATATTTTGGAATTACTGTCGGTATCGAAGATGCGTTGGAGAACTGCATGCTATAAAACTGCCCTTTTTTCTACAGAAATATAACAATAACTTCTGAATACTAGTCGAAATATTAGATTTATCCTTTGTTCGAGTATGATTTCTTTACGATGATAAAATGTTGAAAAAACTTCGTTCACGAAAGCTTGAAGCAGAAAAAAGTTTTTAAAAATTGAAAGATACTACTCTGTAATTTTTGGACTCATGTATCCATCATTTTTTACATCGTAATTTTTTCTTTTAACGTCCGAACTCTATTTTCAACACGAGACTTGTTATTTTATTTTAAATACCGTAAACAAGGTTATTCCGAAATGATTCTTCAGAGAGCCTTTTCGTATTACTATTATGTAAAAGGTTAACTTAAGCATTAAATAATTATTCTTATATATTTCTTATATAAACAAATTAGCAAAGTTGGCTCACTTTATTAATAATTAATGAATATTAATGAGTAAACGTGGAAAATAAAAATACAATAATAATTATAAAACACCAGTTACAAATATTGTATTTATGAATTAAAAATATTTATTATACGATTCGTTATTCAAAATATTTTTTATTTCATGCAACAAAATGGGTAACATGGGCAAAATGGGTTTATAAGTACGAATAAATTTGAGAATGACGAAAAATGTTTTTTTTTATTGTTTATTAATAAATACAAAACAACTTTCGTGTCCAGGCCGAGTACGGATGAAGCTAGAGCGAGTACTTGCGGCGTTATATGATCTTCTGCGTAATCCATCTACTGGATGACCTAACTCGTTGCGTACGAGTCGTCGTCTCTTCGTAGTTCAGCAAAAGGATATTCGAAGATTCATCGGTCTTCCCATTTTCTTCCTTGATTATCAATTTCCTATCGTTTCACTTTGCCACAATTTGAATGTAATTGCCTTTCAGAGTACCAGGCACCATGTAGAGGATTAAATCCTCAGAGTTTTTGTCACATGATGTATCGTTTTTAAATTCTTTTAACGATTCGACGCTCTTTAAACAAACGAAGAGTAGAAATTGTCATCTTTAAAATTTCTACAGCTCGCTAAACACAAAAGCTCCAGTTTTTTTGTTTTTTTTTTAAATCAAATTTAAATATTTATTATCGTGCAAAAACGATAAGGCGTTATTTAAAAATTCATAGTAAATCGATTTGCTGCAAGATTCTTACGTGATTTTCATGCTCCTTTACCTGCTGCTTCTAACCCGAGTTTCGTTGTCGCAAAGTCACGAACAATTTTCAAACATTCATTTAAACTGTCGAAATTTGTACCCGATGCTTGCGCGGACTCGGGGGTGCCACCCCCTTTTCCTTTTATCAATATCGCGATCGACTTGATCCATTCATTTGCTTTTAGTTCTTTTTGTACAGTGCTCTGAAAAACGAAATTTTGTTTTACTATACATACGGACGATTATTAGATTAACAGAAAATGGAAATTTATTTATTAATTTGTATCATTGAATAACACATGTTACTAGTACTTAAGAAGAGCAATTCATTCAAAAGCTGCGGTCCTATATCAAAAATGATTATTTTTAAAGAAATAATTCGACATTATCCGTCAGATTTAACTTATTTATGAAATGTCGCCTTGTTTTCTACAAGCATCATTTAAATTAAAAACCTCAACCTCATATCAATTAAAAAAAAGTCTCTATCAATTTTTCATAGTTATAAAAATAGAGCTAAGTTATTGAAAGAAAAAAAAATACATTTTCGTTGTAAAGAAATTTATCGAACAAAATTTACTGAGCATAAAAAGTTTTTGAGAGTACTCAAGACTGGTAACTAATTGGAATGTTACGATCCTGAATGCAAAATACTTTTCTTTAAAAGAGAATTTTTAGTTTGCATAATAAAATCCCAACCTGATTAAATGGCAATCTAATATACATATTTGTGAAATGGTGGGTGTTTTTCCCAATCAGGATTCAAAAATTGTATAATGGGAAATGAAACTAACGTCTAATTTCCCGTAATAATAGTTTTCGTGACATTTCCATTATTATGTTATTATTTATATTTTGTTGGAACTACTGTTACTTACCTTGAGAACAGCACCAACTGCAAACATTTTTTTTAGTTTCAGGATCAACGCTGATGAACATTGCGCTGGTTTCGGGTGATATTGCTTTGGCTTTTTTCAGTGCAAGATCCAAATCTCGTGTTACTTAACGCTTGAAGTTCTTCAACAAGCACAGGCCTTTCAACTTGTGTTTGAATAAACTGGGAAGCTACTTCAGCCATGTATTAGCAATCGCTGCTTTCGCATTACGTTGTTTGTCGTCGAGATTTTTTCAAATTTTTCAAAGTTCTTATCTTGTCCTTCTTCCAGTAAGGAATCGTAGCGCGAGGAACATGTTCGGACATTTTGACGATTCGCTTGATGTGTTCTTTCGAGTCAGCTTCCACATTAGCTTTGGTTCAAACGATTTTGTAACAAATCAGCCTTTTGCAACGCTTTGCTCGCTTCCAGTCCAGTCAGAGCGACGAATGTTCGAATTCCACAAGAAATCGCGTCTTTGCTTGTTATCACGAAATCGCCGATATGGCTGGTGGAGTGCAAGTGCCTGAAAAACGGATAAAAAAATATTAAAAAATGATTTTATGTTGTTTGTCGAAGCAAAAAGTGTTTGCATTTAAAAATAATCCACCAGTAACATTATGAAAAAGAAAATAAATGCTTAAAATTCTCGTTTTTCAATTCTCAATCAAATTCGCTTGCTGAATAAAACATTGAAAGTCTAGTTTTTTTTTGACGAGCTTCGTCATAAGTTCCTCTGTATTTGAGAATTGTCTAGAAAAAAATTGTAGAAAAGTTTTATAGTTATCGCGAAAAATGTGGAATTTCAAACGGTTTTATTTGTAAGAAAACCACATAAAACTTGTGGAATCTTTCATAGGACAAAATTCAAACTCGGAACGGTGAATCCTTTTTAAGTTTGGCATGTAATCAGATAGTAATGTTCTGAATATATTCGCAAAATTAAAAAAAATATATATATATATAGACTCGTTCCACCGTAAAATTCATCGTTCGTGTGAGTTCCACCATCACCGAGCGGATTTTTCTTCAATTGTTCAACGGGAACGCCACCGCTGACGATTCTAACAGGATCGGGATAAGCTTCTTCGAACATGGCCCGTAGTCCAAGAATAGTTTTAGCGACAACCAAGTTACTTTTTTAGCACAGCTTTATTTGTTTTTCTGAACAATTTCGGTAATGATATGTTCAGTTTTTTTTCACTTGGATGGGACTCATGACGCTTTTGTTATTGAAATCGAAGCGCAATCGGTTGGATCCGACGAGGGAACCTTTTTGATCAGTTTCCGTACCGAGGACGCTTCTCAATGCGTAAGTAAGGACGTGTGTCGCGCTGTGATTGTTCACAACTAAGCTATCGCTAATCTTCAAACTTCCGGTCCCCATTGTTCCGACGTGTAAAACATATCCACACCGTACTTGGTCGTTGGTCACTCGAATTTCCGTGTTCTCGTTATTACCATTATCCGACACTTTAACAAGAAATCCCCCGTAGTATATTTGGCCATCTTACTCTGCGTAAAAATTCGTATGATCGAGAAGTATCTTCTCACTTCTTCGCCCGATGATGCCAGCTCGACGGTTTCTTTTTCACGACGAATCGCTATCACCTTGCTTTCGTAAGACTCGAATAAGGCAGGGATACAACTCTATTCTTTATATCTCTATTCTTAAATAACTCTATGCTGCACATCTCTATTCCTCTACATCTCTATTCTTAAATATCTCTATTCTGAATAACTCTGTGGTTAATTAAACTGTTTTCGTAAATAACTCTATTCTTAAATATCTCTATGCGTAATTATCTCTATTCCGGCACATCTCTATGCTTAAATATCTCTATTCGTAAATATCTCTTATCTTCTACATCTCTATTCTTATATATCTCCATTCTTAAATATGGTTAAACACAACTCTATTCTGATACATCTCTATTCCACCTCATCTCCATTCCAAGGCATCTCTATGCTTGATAAAAATAATTGACAATCAAGCTGTATATTATGATAAATTATCGGCGGTCGAAATAGTAGAGCGAATAAATAGTAGCGTTTTATATCTTGTGTATTTATAACTAATATTGTGTATTTATAATAGTAGAGCGAATAATAGTAGCGTTTTATATCTCGTGTATTTATAACTAAGTAAACAGATTTCAGTCACATAAAGGCCTTTTGTCGTTTATATATGATTAACGTCGAGCTTTTATATAGAAAATGCTTTTGTTAAACTTTCCCTTTTTAATACTTAGTATCGAGAGGCTAGCGGCTCTTCTGATATTCTAATAAAAATTATATAGAATAATGATTCTCTGAAAACTTACCTTTTACTAATAGTACAGATTTTCTGACGATATATATTATTTTATTTAATTTAACTACTTTTTTCTTTCATTCTTACGTCTGTAATAACACCTTAATATAGTATAACGTTATTTTCTTCATACTGGCCCAAATCGCCTCGTCATTCTGTACGCCTCAATTTCATGCATGTACACGTGCAAAGATACTCGAGACTTTGCATGAACTCACCACGCTATGATTCTTCAACCCGAAAATTGCCCCAACAGGTCGAAATACCGCAGAAACATTTATTCTGTCCGTTCAAATGCAATTGCTATGATCATTTAAATACATAATAATATTCAATTAAATAATTTAAATTTTACAAAAACATGTAATAGTTATGCCAAGATCTGAGAGTTCAATTTCTCCGTCGATCAGTCCATAAAATTTTATTCGCTCTACTATTTCGACCGCCGATAATTTATCATAATATACAGCTTGATTGTCAATTATTTTTATCAAGCATAGAGATGCCTTGGAATGGAGATGAGGTGGAATAGAGATGTATCAGAATAGAGTTGTGTTTAACCATATTTAAGAATGGAGATATATAAGAATAGAGATGTAGAAGATAAGAGATATTTACGAATAGAGATATTTAAGCATAGAGATGTTCCGGAATAGAGATAATTACGCATAGAGATATTTAAGAATAGAGTTATTTACGAATACAGTTTAATTAACCATAGAGTTATTCAGAATAGAGATATTTAAGAATAGAGATGTAGAGGAATAGAGATGTGCAGCATAGAGTTATTTAAGAATAGAGATATAAAGAATAGAGTTGTATCCCTGCCCTCGAATAAGTATTCGCCGTTTTTGTTCGACTAATCAGTTTTGTACTTGAAGGAATCGTCGGTTGATGGAACTCCTTTGTTTTGGAGTTCCGCTATTGCATGCACGTCAAGATTTACCTGGTCGTCGGCACCACCGGATTTACCATGAGATGCGATCTGTTATTAACAATAAATAATATTAATAATTAATAATAAATGTCAATATTCGCGTTTTAAGAGCACAATAATAAAAACTACATTTTATTGCATAAAATCCGAAATATTATGCCGATTATGCGTATTTCGTGAATTAGAGGATTAAAATGTTTATTCAATACAAATAGCAAATAAAAATTCATTCAAAATAAAAATGTGACTAATGATGTCGAATATTTACTAGAAAAATGAGAGAAAGCCCTTTTTCCAAAAATCATCGCATTTATTACTTGCGCTGATTTTTTTGATTTCTCGTAAGCGGCCATATTAATCAACAGACGTTTTTCCTTGCTCGTAAGTTGCGTAAGATCAACGGGAAAGCCGTACGTATCGTACGATCGCCAAGTTACTCCGGCCGGCACAATTTTGAGATTCCAAATTTAGCGATCGTTCGATCGAGATTTCTACCACAAAACAAAGTTTTGAGAAATTGAGTCTCTTCCTCGTTGATTACGTCCATTATCTTTTGAGGATCTTTCGTTTTAATCCGGAAAATACCTCGCCGAGCAATTCGACAACAACATTTACGAGAATTGTGATTCTTCTCAGAACGTATCTGCGGAAAAAAAACGTGTTTTTATTGCTAAACGAATTAATCGTTCTTATTATTACCGTAAAATTCAGTTAAATTGTAAATATTATACAATATACCGCCTACAATTATTTCATCACCCAAAATGGTTAATAACTCATAAAAAAGATAATTATATCAAACGAATCCGTCATTAAAAACTGCACTTTTGCTTCTTGACAAAATTGTAACAATTCTAACCGAAGAATTACCTTTATCCATTCATTTCATTGTTCATGAATGAAAGTTGAGAAAAATACATAATTTAATAATTAATAAGAAAACCCACAGCTATGGCTCAATGTATGGCTTTAGCAATCACCCAAGTTAAACTGTTTTGGGGAAAGCCAGTACTTGGTTGGGTGAGGGCTTAGCCATGCATCGTCTGTCACATCGATCACTCAGATGGAGGCAGTTCTTCCGAGTTTCTGATGGTGCTAACCAACCGAAACTCAGTGAAACCATACCCACCTTAATTGGTTGGGTCTTGCAGAATTTTCTTAGACCCTCAGGCAAATGCGACACAGTAATGCATTGGGAAAGGATGGGCGACACTTTTAGGGAGTCTTACAGGAATATGAAAGTTATTGAAGTGGGGGATCGTTAAAACCCAAAAGGTTATCTGTGGGAGCATTGAAAAAAAAAAATTGAATGGAAGGGTTGAAGGATTTCGTTTAATGGTGAGCAACAAAAATCTTTAACAAATATGTATATAATCCAAAGTCCAATACTAATATTTTACTAATATATAATTTTCTTCGTGAGACTAATAACTGTTAAGAATTTAATATTATTATCAGGAAGCAAATTATTTTGATTGTTTAAGAATCAAAATGATTTAATTATTTTTGAGTACTTAGAATCGAAATGAAACGGGGACTCATGATGTAGTTCTATATAATCGATTATGATAATGATTATTAATTGAGGAAATGGACAGGCGACACGTAGAATTCTGACAAAACGAAAGAATTTCATTATTCGTAATGATATTAATAATATTTAACTCTTGGCCAGTATTATCCAGCCTTCCACCAACGGCGAGAGCAATTGCGATTGAAGGGGCATAATTGGCGAATACTCTGTACGCTATATCAATATCATTGGCATCACCATCTGCGACTCATCCCTGATAAGCTGGAGCACCTATTCCTTTCTGAATAGCATCGACCAGTGGCACAAACAAATCAGTATCGCAGTTTACACACTTGTTCTGTATAACCAAGATCAAACGTTCCAATCGAAGACCACGATTGATGTTTTTTTGACAAGCTTTGGGGCGACCTATCTCATTCCCTATGTTCAATGGGGAATAAATATAAAAAAAAACACAAATTTATTTGTTCATACTGTTTTGAACTTCCATTGAAAACACAGATTCCAGGATCGTGTACTGATTAAATTGTATGAAGATGAGATTCCATATTTTAAGAACATCGGGCTTTGAAAGATCATTTTTGAGCATCTTCCGGGCGTGAAGAGGCTGTGGATAATCCAGTTGATCAGGTGTCAACCTTTCTTCTGGGATGTTAAGGAGCATGCCTTTAGTATTGTCAAAAATAATGAGCAACTTTATAACAATATAAACGTGTATTTTTTGAACTTTATCCTTGGATACGTGCAGATAACCTCTTCATATCATTTTGGCAAGTTACAGCGCATAAAATAATTTTTTTTTCTGTTTACTAATTTTTTAAGCTCTTCCTGTATCACCCACTTGCCCTCCGTTCTAGGTCATATTGTTTTCCCTCGTTGAATTACTGCTGCAGCATGCTGTCTCCAAATAATTATGTCAGCGTTGTTGTTTTCGTACAAAACATCGACGAGCACGACGATGACAATGAAGACAATGATTTTTAGGTTAGGAGATTATTATGATGTTCTACAAACGATAATCGATCCGTAAATGCAAAATTCGATTCGATCGATCGATGATGTTTAATTATAGGTGCATATGCATATACTAGGCTCTGTGCATATGCCATCCCTGACGGATCAGTGAGTCCCTTAAAAAAGTCTCCAAAAAAGTCCTAATTGGGACTCGGGACTTAAGTGGACAAGTGAGACCCAAATTGAGTCCCAAATGGGACTTTTTCCCCTCTCTCGGTTTGAACCGGATGTGACGTCATGAGTCCTAAACTGGGACTCGGAGTCCCAAATAGGGACTTTTTTTAGGGGCGAGATTTAAAAAAAAAGTCCCTATTTGGGACTCTGAGCCCCACTGCGGGACTTTTTCGAGTGAGGCAAGCGGAAAAAGCGAGTCCCTATTTGAGACTTCGAGCCTCAATTTGAGACTTTTTTTAGGGGTGGAAGGTAATTAAAAAAGTCCCTGTTTGGGACTCAGAGCTCTAATTTGAGACTTTTTTTTGACAAGGCCACCGGAAAATGTGAATCTCTATTTGGGACTCCGAGCCCCAATTTGAGACTTTTTCAAGCGAGACAACCGGAAAATGCGAGGTCCTATTTGGGACTCCAAGCCCCAATTTGGGACTTTTTCGAGTGAGACAACCGGAAAATGCGAGTCCCTATTTGGGACTCCAAGCCCCAATTTGGGACTTTTTTATTCAAGGCAACTGGAATGAGCGAGTCCCTGCTTGGGACTCTGAGTCCCAATTTGGGACTTTTTTGTTCAAGGCAACCGGAATGAGTGAGTCCCTGCTTGGGACTCTGATCCCGAATTTGGGACTTTTCAATCGTAGCGGGATAGGATAAAACATTCTGTATTATTTGTCTCCACGATTCTACTTTGGCTTTCTTTTTATGGTGATTTACCGGCCGAAAAAGGAAATCCAAGTTGAGTCGTTTCGACCAACACTACGGTTTTTCTCTGGAATCTCGCTAGTTTCCAGAGAATAACCATTTTGATAATGCGCGATAACAATATGGGTAGGATGACAATTTATTTGTTGTTTCATCATTCATAAAAAATGCCATCCAAGTTACAATAAAGTCTTAAAACTAAAACGCTTCTGGCGCAGCGGTACGCTACAAAAACTCACGTTGAATCGATAAAAATTACAGAAGCGGAATGAAATTTGAGAAATAACAAATGTCCAAAGAAGAGAGAAGAAAACATTTTCTTGAGATTACACACAATGTGGGAATGCTGCGAGTATTGCTATCCAACTTTGCCGTTTCACTCGTTCGTCGAGTCTCACTAAGCGAACTTTGTGGAAAACGCTGAACAGGAAAAGGAAAGGAATTACAAAAAAATATCTATACTGCAAAGTGTGCAAAGATGTATTGGGATGCAAGGAAAAACGTGCCCGCGACTGCCAGTGTGAAAAATGTGGACCAGGAAAAGAGAAGAAAAGCATGTCTCATTTTATAATACTCAACTTAAGGGCACAATTAAAAAGACTACTTGCCAATCCTGCAATGAAAAACCATTTGAAATATCGTGTTCAGCGAAAAAAAATAAATCCCGAAGGAATTGAAGATATTTACGATGGTAAAGAATATATATCAATGCTTCAGAATGATCAATTTTTGGATCATAAGTGGAACTTTACGTTTACCATCAATACCGATGGCTGCTCAGTAGGAAAATCAACAAGAGCAAGTGCTTGGCTGGTATTACTCACGATCAATGAACTACCGCCGCACTTGCGTAAAAAATATATGATTTTGTGTGGAATTTGGGTTGATAAAGGACATCCTAACTTAAACGCGTTCATGGAACCGATAGGTCAACAATTAGAATCGTTATACAAAGATGGTGTCGAATGGAATCTACATGATAACCGAAACCGTACCGTTGTGAGTCGTTTTAAGACCATCGTGTGTTCGGTAGATGCTGTCGCAAGGTATGAAATTATGAATATGAGCCGCTTTAATGCCGAGCATGGATGTATGTACCTTTTGCTACGCGAAAGCTACGATGACCGCAACCAAGAAAAGAATTTACAAGAACGCATCTATAAGGCTACGTACCGATGATGAAATACGAAGGCACATATGACATAGGCAACCCAAAGCAAAAAAAGAGTCAAAGGAATAGTAGGCAATTTGATTTTAAGAATACTGCCAGGATTCCACTTAAGAAATGGTATATCAGTGGATTACATGCACAACGTGTGCCTGGGTGTGACTAAAAAGTTTACAAAATTAATACTAGATAATACGTTCGGCTCTTGGTACCGCGGAGGCCCCACGTCATTACGAACAATAAACAGTCGTTTGATGAGAATACAACCGCCAGGGATTGTATCACGTTTGCCAAAGCAAATACAAGAAAGAGAAGTTTGGAAAGCTTCGGAATGGAGGAATTGGCTCCTGTATTACAGTGTACCTTGTTTGAAAGATGTAATACGTGATAGCGAGTTGCAACTTCTGTCTTTGCTTTCGGAAGCCATACACATATTGTGCAGAAATGATATAATGACAGACGAGCTTGCCAGAGCGCGTTTGTTGCTACGACAGTACCGGTTGAATTTCGAAAAAATATTCGGGAATGACCACATGAATTTTAATCTTCATCTCACCGCTCACTTGGTCGATTGTATTGAAAATTTAGGGCCTCTATGGGCAACCAATACTTTCTCGTTTGAGGCGTATAATAAACGGGTAATCGAGTCAATGAAGAGTCCGCACGAAAGACAGACTCGAATAATGACGCATTATTTGTTGCTAGACTTCATGAGAAAATTTATTGAAGTAAACATGAAAGTCAAGGAGAAATTAATTAATGGAAAAAAAAATCCAAAATGTTACCGCTGCAATGCGGGGAATGAATTGAATTGTACGGCGTAGACAGAGCCTACGAAAAAGTACCGTTACGTTTGGAGCAGAAATTAATAGAAGATTTGGAATTATCATGTAGACATACAATGACAGTGTACCCCAGAGCTCTTATGGGCTATGTGCGTGTGGGCGGAGCCAAACATTTTTCGACTGTAACGCTCGCGGTGGCGAAAGGAGAAAATGGCTGCAGCCCTGTCTCATATGTTTAAACACGATTCCTGTTCTCATTTTTGGAAATATCACGTATAATCGTGATAAAAAATATTATTATTGGAATCAATGAAGTTCACCAATTGTTAACATTTTTATACGAGTATTTTGTTTATGGAAAAAATCCGGCATGCAGGCGAGCGATCGCGATCGTAGTGCAACTAGTACATGCCATAACTAAAAAGCGCGTCAAATCGGAGCGTCAGCAATGTCGAAAAAGTCGACTGGAAACAGATGTAAACAAAACTTGACGTATGAGGAAAAAGGAAGGTTAGTCTGTCACATTATCTTATAATTTACATTTGCGACAATCTAGATTAAGTAACGGCTAATTAAAATTGACATTAAAATATAATGGAAACCTACCTTGCATATATAAAAAGGGTTCAATCAAATACCAATAATTCACTGGATTATTCAATAATATCATATATTATTTACACCGTAAGGCACCGTACAAAGAAAGAGGCAGCCGTTTTCAAACATGGCCACATGGCGGCGCCACGAAGACAGTTGCACATAGTCAATAAAAGGTGTTGAATATCGGAGCAAAAGTAGGGAAACTGTAACCAGGCAACATTGTGACAAATTTGTGTATACGAAAAATGGACGTTTTGCCGAAATCTTAGAAATGGTTAGTTTCCAAGATGCACAGGGAAACAGAATAAACGGGAGTTTTGTTTACTATTTTACCGATGATAACAATCGTTATCTACCTTTTCACATTCGGCAAGTTCGACTTGCACGCAACAAAGCATTTGTTGAAGCAAGGGACATTATATGTCCGGCTATACTTATTACGACAAACAACGACATAACTTACGGCATACGATTGATCAATACATGGGAAACGGATTAATGATGTCCGGCCGCCGACCACTTCCAACTATCGACAACATTAAGCAGTTATTTTGTCATTATATTGAATACAGATATTATGTATCATTGTGCTTCTTCATGTCCCAATATTTTACTCCCTTTTTTTAAGTCACGGATTTAACCACTGCGATTTGTTCACGGCCATTTACTACCGCACAACTTTTCTCTGTCGTTATCCCGTTCGAACTGAATGACTTTTTCTTATCAGATATTTGACTTCCGTCCGACCACGTTTTCTCGCTACCATTCGTGCCATCTATCTTAGCACCATCTTGCAACGCGATCTCACAGGCGCAGATTCAAATTTATGTAATTTCTTTAACACGCTCGTTAGTTTGTACCTAAGTTCTTGTATGAATGTGGTGTAATAAAAGCTCTCATAGACAAAACATTTGCTTGTTACGGCGTCTCGCTGCGCTTATCCAACATTGTAATTCATATTAAATGTTGTGAATGTCATTTGTTGAAATATTCGCCCAACTTACGCATATATCTAGCCATCGTCTGTCAACTGCCGCTGCCATGACGGACGTTTGCAGAAATATTTAATAGATACTCCTGCGTACGACTTGAGCTTTCGAATTTTATCACTACGTTTTATATGTATGGATGCAGTTAAATGACATTTTTTATAAATTGAACTATGTACCAGTAGATTGTTGAAAATTTTTATAAATTGGAGTATGTACCGCTCAACTGTTGAGGGTGTACTGTTGCCGGCGGACCACCGCTACAATGAAACAATGTTTAGAATGTATTTCATAGCTACTGCCTACCACTGAGCCGGAAGCTTTTTAATTTAAAGACTTCATTGTAACGTGGACAGCATTTTTTATGAATGGTGAAACAAAAAATAAATTGTCGGCGGACCAGTTAAATGACATTTTTTATAAATTGAACTATGTACCAGTAAATTGTTAAAATTTTTTATAAATTGGAGTATGTACCGCTCAACTGTTGATGGTGTACTGTTGCTGGCGGACCACCGCTATAATGAAACAATGTTTAGAGTGTATTTCATAGCTACTGCCTACCACTGCACCGGAAGCTTTTTAATTTTAAGATTTTATTGTAACGTGAACAGAATTTTTTATGAATGGTAAAACAAAAAATAAATTATGACTCTACCCATATTGTTATAGTGCATTATCAAAGTGGTTATTCTCTGGAAACAAACGAGATTCCAGAGAAAAACCGTAGAATTTGTCGGAACGACTCAACTTGGATTTCCATTTTTGGCCGGTAAACCGCCATAAAAAGAAAGCCGCAGTAGAGTCATGAAGACAAATAATACGCAATTTTTTATCCTATCCCGTTACGATTGAAAAGTCCCAAATTGGGGCTCAGAGTCCCAAACAGGGACTCATCTATTCCGGTTGCCTTGATGGAAAAAGTCCCAAATTGGAGCTCAGAGTCCCAAACAGGGACTCACTCATTCCGGTTGCCTTGAACAAAAAAGTCCCAAATTGGGACTCAGAGTCCCAAGCAAGGACTCGCTCATTGCAGTTGCCTTGAACAAAAAGTCCCAAACTGGAGCTCGGAGTCCCAAATAGGGACTCGCATTTTCCGGTTGTCTCGCTCGAAAAAGTCCCAAATTGGGGCCTGGAGTCCCAAATAGGGGCTCGCATTTTCCGGTTGTCTCGCTCGAAAAAGTCTCACATTGGGGCTCGGAGTCCCACATAGGGACTCGCATTTTCCGGTTGCCTTGCCAAAAAAAGTCTCAAATTGGGGCTCTGAGTCCCAAACAGGGACTTTTTTCATTATCTTCCACCCCTAAAAAATGTCTCAAATTGGGGCTTGAAGTCCCAAATAGGGGCTCGCTTTTTTCGCTTACCTCGCTCGAAAAAGTCCCAAATTAGGGCTCGGAGTCCTAAATAGGAACTTTTTTTTTTTGAAATCTCACCCCGAAAAAAAATCTCTATTTGGGACTCCGAGTCCTAGTTTAAGACTCATGACGTCACATCCGGTTCAAACCGAGAGAGAGGAAAAAAGTCCCATTTGGGACTCAATTTGGGTCTCACTTGTCCACTTAAGTCCCGAGTCCCAATTGGAACTTTTTTTGACTTTTTTTGGGACTCGCTGATCCGTCAGGGATGCATGCGCTCGGGGGTAATCTTTGGGATTGATCTTTTCAAAAAATGTTTAATTACTGAATAATCAGAATACGATAGCATTCACCACTGAACAACCAGGCAGCAATTTATTTTTAAAAAAATCTACATAGTCAATGTGGGGGGGCTTACTGAAGGGATAATTTTTGAAATTTATTTATTGAACAAATTATAAGACACTAAAAAATATAAATGCGATACCGTACACTTCTGAACGACCCCCGAGCGAATTCTAAAAAAAAAAAATCCATATAGTGAATATGGGGCTAACTCCGGGGAGTAAATTTTGAAATTTATATTTTGAAAAAATGTTGAACCACTCAACGATTTAAATGCGATACCGTACACCACTGAATGAGCACCGAGCGATTGGTAAAAAAAAAGTCTAAATAGTCAATATTGGGGGGCTAACTCAGGGGGCAATTTTTGAAATTTGATTTTTGAAAAAATTGTACACCACTGAACGATTTAAATGCGACACCGTACACCACTGAACGAGCACCGAGCGATTGGTAAAAAAAAAGTCAAAATAGTCAATATTGGGGGGCTAACTCAGGGGGTAATTTTTGAAATTTGATTTTTGAAAAAATTATACACCACTGAACGATTTAAATGCGACACCGTACACCACTGAACGAGCACCGAGCGATTGGTAAAAAAAAGTCAAAATAGTCAATATTGGGGGGCTAACTCAGGGGGTAATTTTTGAAATTTGATTTTTGAAAAAATTATACACCACTGAACGATTTAAATGCGACACCGTATACCACTGTATGACCCCCAAGGGATTTATAAAAAAAAAAATTAATTTAATCAATTTAGGGGGGCTAACTCAGTGGAGGTCCTGCATGTCCTATAAATTTGAGCGCAATCGGTGACGACGAGTAGGGAATGCCCCCTTGTTAGAATTATTTCAGGTTCAAGAATGTTTGCACAATTTAGCCCATTACATTTCTTGCGCAGTATTGTGCATTTTAACCCAAGTTTTCAACATGTGTAATGTGGTGAACAATTATTTTTATCGCAAGCAGGGTTGCAAATAATGCATTAATTTTTTTAATGCATTATCATTTTCATTAACCATTAAAATTAAATGGTTAGTGGAAAATATTTCTATTAACCATTAAAATTAAATGGTTAATAAAAAATATTTCCATTAACCATTTATTTAAATGGTTATAATGGAAATTATTTCCAATAACGATTAAAATTAAATGGTTAATAGAAAATATTTCCATTGACCTTTAAAATTAAATGGTTAATGGAAACTATTTCTATTAACCATTTAAATTAAATGATTAATGGAAATATTTTCCATTAATGATTTAATTTTAATGGTCAATAAAAATATTTTCCATTAACCATTTAATTTTAATGGTCAATTAAAACATTTTCCATTAATCATTTAATTAAATGGTTAATGGAAATATTTTCCATTAACTATTTAATTAAAATTAAATAATAGTAATGGAGGTTTCCTCGGTTACTGGTACCGGCAGTAGTTTCGGCTTGGGTCAAAATGACCCGATGCTAGTAATTGAGGCTCACTCGTTTACCAGAAGCAGTACCAGTTTTGATCTGTGTCAAAATGACCCTATGGTAGTAACCGAGATTTTCTCGGTTGCAAATAGCGCGAGCGGTTTTGGTCTGGGTCAAACTGACCCAATGGTAATAACCGATGTTTTCTCGTTTACTAGTAGCGGGAATGGTTTTATTCTGGGTCAAAATGACCCGATGGTAGTAACCGTGGTTTTCTCGGTTACTAGTAGCGGGAACGATTGTATTCTGGGTCAAAATGACCCAATGGCAGTAACCGTGGTTTTCTCGGTTACTAATAGCGGGAATCCTTTTATTCTGGGTCAAAATGACCCAATAGCAGTAACCGTGGTTTTCTCGGTTACTAGTAGCGGGAACGGTTTTATTCTGGGTAAAAACGACCCAATGGCAGTAACCGTGGTTTTCTCGGTTACTAGTCGCGGGAGTGGTTTTAGTCTGGGTCAAAATGACCCAATGATAGTAACCGAAATTTTCTCGGTTACTAGTAGCGGGAACGGTTTTATTCTGGGTCAAAAAGACCCAATGGTAGTAACGGAGCTTTTTTCGGTTACTAGTAGCGGGAACCATGTTACGCTGGGTCAAAATGACCCTGTGGTAGTAACTGAAGTTTCCTCGGTTATAAGTAGCGAAAGCAGTTTTGGTCTGGGTCAAAATAACCCAAAGGTAGTAACCGAGGTTTTCTCGGTTACTAGTAGCGGGAACGGTTTTATTCTGGGTCAAAATGACCCAATGGCGGTAACCATGGTTTTCTCAGTTACTAGTGGCGGGAGTGGTTTTAGTTTGGGTCAAAATCACTCAGTGGTAGTAATCGAGGTTTTCTCGATCAACAGTGGCGGGGATGGTTTTGGTCTGGTTCAAGTAGACCCAGTGCGCAAATTTTTATTGTCCTTTTACGTACTTGAAAAAATGCTCTCATCACGGTGATTGTGACGAATAATAAGGGGGGAAAAAACTATTGGAGTTTATATACACGTTATTATCTCACTTTTCTAATGACTAGGTGTTCTCTTCGACTACATATCTATGAGAATTCATCCCGCAATTATATGAACTTCTATATATGTACGCAAAACGATTTTGATGCGTAGTGCTATGCTCGTACAATTTACGTCTAAATTATAGAGTCGGTCTAGGAGCTTAACACAGAACATAATCAATTTCTTCCGTTGCTTTGTCTACCCTGTATCCGTCTCAATTTTTTTCGTCGACTACACCGCGGGCCGAGGGCAGTTGAGTGATTAGAACCTGAGGGAAAGGAGGAATTGAAAATCAAGAAAAGAGAACGATTATATTTTAAAAAAAGTGAGAAGGCGGGCCATTGAGTTAGGGCCAAGGTACGCAAAAGAGCAACGAGAGAGAGAGAGAGAGAGAGAGAGAGTTTTTCTTGAGTTTGACGTAAAAAATATTCTTTATTCTGTGAAATAGTAGTAAAATATTTTAAATACACTGGTCCAGACGCGGGTTTCTTTCCACCGAACTATTTTTGAGGTCATTTTACGTAACTAAGAAAACCTTGGTTACTACCGTTGGGTTATTTCAACGCAGAATAAAACCGCTTCTGCTACTAGTAACCGAGAAAACCTCGGATGTAACCATTGGATCATTTAGACCCAGAATAAATCCGCTTGTGCTACTAGTAACCGAAAAAATCTCGATTACTATCATTGGTTCATTTTGACCAGAACAAAATCACTCCCGCCACTAGTAGCCGAGAAAACCACGGTTTCTACCATTGGATCATTTCGACCCAGAATAGAACCGTTCCCACTACTAGTAACCGAAAAAACTTCGGTTACTGCAATTGGGTTATTTTGACCCATAATAAAACCGTTCCCGCTACTAGTAATCGAGAAAACCACGGTTACCGCCATTGGGTCATTTTGACCCAGAATAAAACCGTTCCCGCTACTAGTAATCGAGAAGACCACGGTTACTGCCATTGGGTCATTTTGACCCAGAATAAAACCGTTCCCGCTACTAGTAACCGAGAAAACCTCGGTTACTACCATTGGGTCTTTTTGACCCAGAATAAAACCACTCCAACCACTAGTAACCGAGAAAACCGCAGTTACTACCATTGCGTCATTTTGACCCAATCTAAAACCACTCCCACCACTACCCAGATAGAAATTCGTGCAGTCGGCATTAAAAATACTGTGGCGTGCAGTCACCGTGCCGTCACTGTGCCACAAATCGTCTATCAGGGTAGTAACCGAAAAAACCACAGTTACTACCATCGGGCCATTTTGACCCAGAATATAATCATTCCCGCTACTAGTAAACGAGAAAACCTCGGTTACTACTATTGGGTTATTTTCACCCAGAATAAAACGGTTTCCACTACTAGTAACTGAGAAAAGCACGGTTAGTACCATTGGGTCATTTTGACTCAGAATAAAACCGTTCCCGCTACTTGTAATCGAGAAAACTACGGTTACTGCCGTTGGGTCATTTTGACCCAGAATAAAACCATTCCCGCTACTAGTAAACGAGAAAACCTCGTTTATTACCATTGGGTCATTTTGACCCAGAATAAAACGGTTTCCACTACTAGTAACCGAGAAAACCACGGTTACTACCATTGGGTCATTTTGATCCAGAATAAAAAAACGTTCCCGCTACTAGTAACCGAGAAAACCTCGATTACTACCATTGGGTCTTTTTGACCCAGAATAAAACCACTCCCGCCATTAGTAACCGGGAAAACCGCGGTTACTACTATTGGGTCATTTTGATCCAACTTAAAACCACTCCCGCTACTAGTAACGGAAACAACCACGGTTACTACCACGGTCTTACATAGTCTGGAAACTCCGGCATTTTTGAGTGGTGGGGAGTGTCACCGTTAGTGAGGCACGAATCGCAGTTTCCTATCTATCCGCTAGGAGCGCCGTCACGAGGGGGTATAGTATATATAGATATACAGCGATAGATAACCTCCTCAAAGTCTTTGACGTCTTTGATCCTGCTCCCGGGTCGGTCGTTTTGGAGTGTAAACAAACGTTCAATTGGAAAATGCCGAAAGCGTGTATAGTTCCGAAGTGTTGGAACACTTTTAAAAACGATAGTAGAAAGCGTTCAGTGTTCAAAGTTCCGCAGGACGAGGAATTGCGTCGAAAATGGGAAGCCGCAATTCCGGGCATTCAAGAGCTGAAGACTTCGCAACACGTTTGCGAACGTCAATTCGAGCCACGATGCATCGTGCGAAAATTGGTGAAACGAGGTCCAGATGGACAAATTCTCATTGATGTAAGTGTGAAATATTTTCTTAAATACGTTGACGAAGTATATTTTATTCCCTGCCATGAAGTCGACGAGTTTCACTTGCACAGAACCCTTACGACAGTCATTCATGACAACTTACATTATTTAAAAAAAACTATATTCCTAATGACGTCTCTGAGAATGTCAACTTGAAAAGCAAATTAAAATAAATTTAAAAACATGCAACTCCGATACGCGCTGTCACAATGTTCCTAAAAATATAAACTATCCTAAATTAAAAAAAAAAACATACAAACCTAGTACACATTGTGACAACGTTCTTGGAAACTTAAACTACCCTAAAACAGGAGAATAAACATGCAATCCCAGTACACGTTATGACAACGTTCCTGGGAACTTAAATTACCCTAAAAAAAAAATAAACATGCAATCCCAGTTCACGTTGTCACAACGTCCCTGGGACTACAGACTAAAACTACCCTGAAAAAAGAAAATAAACACGCGAT
This sequence comes from Rhimphoctona megacephalus, assembly GCA_963989365.1. Taxonomy (NCBI): domain Eukaryota; kingdom Metazoa; phylum Arthropoda; class Insecta; order Hymenoptera; family Ichneumonidae; genus Rhimphoctona; species Rhimphoctona megacephalus. The sequence continues at coordinate 173,609 of CAXDIM010000134.1, read as the reverse complement.
CCCAGTACACGTTGTCACAACTTCCCTGGGAATATGGGCTAAACTATCCTGAAAAAATAAAATAAACGAGCAATCCCAGTACACGTTGTCACAACGTCCCTGGGACTACAGACTAAAACTACCCTGAAAAAAGAAAATAAACATGCAATCCCAGTACACGTTGTCACAACGTCCCTGGAAATATCAATTATGAAAACAAACATTCCCCGTCGATGCAATTTCTACTAAGTGCTCCTTCGAAATAAACTAAAAAGGTCACAACCTGCAGAAACTAATATAACCGTTTTACAGATCATAAAATCATCTCTGGATTGGTTGGATGATTGGGAACGAGCCATGATAAAAGGAGACGTGACAAGCGACGAGTTCCTTACGCCAGATACAGCAAATGGGTTACGAATATCAAGAGACTCGGTAGAGTCTCGGGACAAGTACATTTACAGCTCTGTCGTCTGCTGTCCCGAGGCTCGCCGAGTCTATATTATCTCTAAACAAGACGATTCGCGGTGGTGGGGGTAAAAATTTTATGACGTTTTCGCTAATTGTAGAGCCTAGGAGTCATTTGGCGGCTTGAAAAGCGAACTTTTGACTAATTGAGCGATGCTCTTTCGATTGAGCCTAAAATCAGCACGATTGGTTGCGTAATTGCTGAGAAAAAACTTTGCACAGGCTTAGGATTATGCTCGATTCTACTACATTCAAGAATTTGTCTTGTCTGTATATGCGCTCAGACGATACAATCAAAGGCGTTTTGATGCCCATCAAAACCCATTTCCATAAAAGCCGATCTCCGGCAACGGAAGCAACGAGTTGCGATTGGTCACGACGACTCGTCTTTCCTCTGAACGGAGCCAACATAAAGTTTGAACGTTGTTTTGACATAACGAAGTGCGGGACGTGTGAGCAATTATATCGATAAATTTATAAAAAAAATCATTTCATGGTTCAGTGTGGTGATATTCGATCGATCGTCCATATGACAGCTGACCAATATCTTTTTTATGACAGTCATGAGGTTATAAAGATCGCGGTCAATTTCAACTTTTGGTTAGAGTGGTGTTTATAGATAGACGAGTAAAGAGTGACTTTTATATAGATAGAATAGTGATGGTGGGAAAATAAAGTGTAATAATGAACCATTGAACAGTGTCTAAATAAATATTTTTTTAATTAAACCTAGCCCCTACAATTTTTTTCCAAACGTAAACTCTGCTACAACGGAATCGAAAATGATCCCTTTTCTCTTTTACCATCAAAATGTTCCCCGAATGCAATAACAAGGTTTATTTAGAAACCATTCTCTTCGTTTTTTCTGTTAACCAATAGAATGGTGTATGCTAAACTCGTATTCGGTGAATATTTAATATCTTTGTTGTGAGGTTATAAAGATCGCGGCCAGTTTCAACTTTTGCATAAAGAGACTTTTATTCCCCGATAACCAAAGCTGACGTTCAAAAGGATCTAGCGTTAGACTAACGCTAGAATCGGGTCATACTCCAGCATTATGTGACGTATTAAACGTAGGTTTCTACTGCCGCATTTCGGTCTTTCTTTTGCGTTAGTAAATAACGTTACTGACTGACGTTCTACTAACGCAGACGTGACGTTATTCAGTGCTGTTGTTTTAACGGCACTCTAGCGTTAGGTTGTAACTGCATTCTAGCGTTAGGTTATAACAGCATCCTAGTATTAGGTTTTAACTGCAGTCTAGCGTCAGCTTGTGAGGGTATTCTAACGTTAGATTATGGCAGCATTCTAGCGTCATGTTTCAACAGTATTCTAGCGTTCCATTTTGAAAGCATATCATACGTTTGAAATCTAACCGAATGATGCTATCACATTATGCCATTTCAGGTAAACACAAGTATTCACTAATTAAATATTTCCAAATTATTCAATTAGCTAACTTTGGATTGTAACGAAAAATAATTCAACTAAGATAAGAAAATACTAATTTTGTATATTAAAATAGTATGGCAGTTGACTTATCATTTGAATGTAGAAAATGTGTAATTTAGTAAAATGTTCCTCATTTAATTAAATTTTTCATTACAATTCGAAGTTAACTATTTAAATTAACCTCATTTGGAGAAAAATAGAGAATTTTTTAAATTTCTGGGACATGTATTTTGTCCGAGACACATTTTAGTATCCCCATTCAGTAGCTTGCAAATCGAAAGGTACGAAAAGTAGTACCTCTCACTTGCTTGAGAAACTGTATTCGCAACCCGGGATATAACCCGCGGTATTTTAAAATTTGGTACATGGCCGTCTTTTCAGGCGACCGCGGTGTCTTTCGACTCTGGCAATATATGCTCGTCCGGGGGATTATGCGTACGCGGGTTGAGTCTCGACGCTCTGCGCCACGCTGTGGCCGAAGCGAGAAGCTTCAATGCCCGTACTCACTGAAATAAAATTGTACCATCATGTTGTTACGTGGCGTTTGGTTGATGCGTATCTTGAGTTCACGGTAACGTCACAGTGATGCAATATTTATGGCATTGTAATAACTATTCATAACACAAATGGGATGTAGAGTATTTACTCCGCGTGATGTTACGTCAGAAGATCCCTAACTTATACGGTTCTACCGCTCCCTTTCCGGAAAAGAAATAGCTCACCAACTCATTGCAAATCTGGATCCTTTGAAACTTCGTTTTTTCAACAAAGAAATAGAAATATCTATTAGCTGTTAAACGGCAACCATAGGTATTATTCACTGAAGCGTTCTTTAAGACGCTCTACCAATCGTTCAGTTGGTAAAAATTCTGCTGCACAATTTTCTTTAAAAGAAAATTAAAAGAAAAAAAAGAGTTGTTTTTCGAGAAAAATTAAAGTTACCCTTTGTTATCTATTCATTACGGAATAAGGTACAACTTGTAACAATTTATTGTTTTTCTTGATGTTATGTATGGATTGGAATGAGATACTTGAAATATTAATGAAACATAAAGGCCATTGCCGGGTAAGTAGAAGAAAATTGCCCCCGGATTTTTTCTCACGAAATTTAGAGTACATATTCGAATATATAAGAAACAAATTCTCTGAAAATATTAACCATGACAATGCAATAGTTTCAGAGAAATGATTTTTTTTTAAACATTCAGAAAATATTTTTTATTTAGAGAACGGTTTGATCGATTGATTTGTATTTTTTTTTTATACTTGTTATGATCAAGTGTTAAAAAAAAAAATTGGAACATCTTGCAAAAGATAAAGGGTTTAAAAAAATGATGTTTCTTATTTTATTTTTTTTTTACTATGATCCACTTGGGGTGCAATAATGAAACTTTTTTTTATATAATCCTTGGACACTTTTTTAGACTATATAATTTTTTCGAAACGATAGGTTTAGTACGCCGTAGTGAAAAAAATACAATGAATTTTATATTGATATATTCTATTGAATGTTGTTAATACTTCAAAATAGTGCGGACGAGTACTATATCCAATAACTAAACTTTAATCAATTTTGTAGAAAATTGAACTTAGGAACATCCAAATACCATTGGTTATGAGCTTTTGGGAATCTTAATCTTCATCACTGTCCTTCTCAATCACTACGTTGATATTATCACTGCTAAACAGTTGACTCAATATTTGAGCCGGCCTGGGGATTTTTGATAAATATCTTCCATGAGCCAAGTAATATATGATTGCAGCAATATGGGAACAGCAACCAACAGTTCTTCTTCCATTAGCACATTCACAAGTCTATCGTATTATTCCCGCGCATCCATTTTTATTTGGACTGTATTCTACAAAATACCGGTACACTTTTCTTCCAATGTGTCGAGATTGAACCAGAGTTTTTAGAATGTTTGATTTATCTTTGACATACTGCAAATTTACTAAATCTGACTCATTCATCATTTCTGCTAAATAAGAAATAGCCTGTTTATATTGATATGAGCCAGTGAATAAAATTTTTAGATGTTGTTCTGTCATTTCGGGAAAATCTTCCAAGTCGTTTGATGATATGGTTTCAAAAGGTAGTTTTTTTCGCATCCAGCCATTCCTGTCTACTTCTATGGCTAGCGTATTTTCAGTACTTTTTTGAGAGTTAATCCTTTCTAAAATTTCATCCGTGTACTGTCCATCAGATGATAACCGTTTTCCGAATTGATTACGAAGAAAAGATGCAATACGAAAATAGCTTCCAACTTTTACCAGACACTTGTTGTCAAATGGTTGATGCAGAAGTTGATACTGTTGCTTTATTGTCCCATGAACCGCTTCCACTGCCCACCTGGTTTTTGTTACCAATCGTGAATCGTTTGACTCAGCAGTAGTTAATTGTTTACGTTTCCCTTTCAGCGCAGGCATTAATACCTGGAACCCTTTGCTCTCCAAATGAGATTTAGCATCTCGAAAGCCCCGGTCGACAATAAAAATATCGTTTGGTTTTAACAATTGACACAAACCATTCGAATTGCTTATTACTTGTTTCATGATTGCAGCGTCATTTTGATTTGCCGAAAAGGGTCCTAGCATATCAACGATATAACCATCAGTTGTACAAACCGTAAAAGGTTTGCATAGCGGAACTTTCTTTTGGCCCGAAAACGATTTTCTCTGATATTCGTTGTTGGAACTTTTTTGATGTCGTGCGTATGTCCCGTCACAAATCAATACAAGCTTGTCGCCAGTTGTATATAAATTCTTCACAATGGCTGTAGTGTGATTTTCAACAAGTTCTTCTCTTTTCACGGCAGAACAGCCAAAGCGGGACGGAAGCACATCTTTTTCAAAAGATTGAATCATAGACGTTGAGTATTGTGAAACTAATTGTTCACGTTCAAGTCGCAAGACCGATGATATCAGCTTATTAGAATTTCCCGTCCGAAGTTTAAATAAAAATACAACGATTGCTTGAATAACATAACGAGATTGATTATTTCGCATCGATATCATCATATCTTTTATTTGAAGAACATTTTCCCACGTCAAACCAGTGAAAACTTTAAGGTGTTCTTCGGAAAGCTGAAATTCTCCAATGTGTTTGAAAAGCGTTGAATTACATTCAACAACAAGATTTTCCATTATGTTTTTCAATTCACTTGTTTCCATTGTAGTTGAGTTCGAATAAACTTGTAGAAGATTGACATCATCATCATAAAAACGTTTTCTAATTAGATGACTTCTACAGCATCGATTTCCGGATGGTATATAGATACGCCGTTTAATGTAAGACTGCCTACGAGCCTCTTGAGGAACAAGAGTGAGATCGGTTGTACCGTTACATACACAACAATATTTATGTGTTGAAACAGTTCGCTGGATTTGGATTTCGACGTACTCTGTGATTGATGTATCTGGAGTTAGATGCAGATTAGCGTGATAACTCGGATCATCAAATGAATTTGATTCGGAAGTCGACTGAGACAAACTCAACTGTGACAGATTTGACTGGGACTTTTCTAAGGCTTCAACAACCATTTGGTCAGGCTCAATCTCCGATGCATCGGCTAGCAATGGACTTTCAACTTTTGTTTTTTTATATTTCGTTAAATGACATCGCCCACATATAACATCGCCCATTGAAATATTTCGATGAAACTTAGCAGAAAAATGATATGAATCTTCTGCGGTTGATACCTTTCGCTTGGCACCAGAAACCTTTTTTAAATAACGATCACAACCTACACACTGAACGTTATTCGTTTTAGATGACATTAAACTGAATGATATTTTTTAACACCACTAAAATTGTTGTTGTGAACAATTAATACTATTTTATATGTGTTTCAAGAACGAGCTTAAATAATGATTAGGATGAAAGGATGTTCATAAGAGAAATGAAGCACAGAATTCTCTTATCGAAACTGAAAGAGCTCTCTTCAGTCAACAATTGAACACAATAATATTTCAAGCTAGTAAATGAATGCACTGTAAAGCACGTTAGAACGAATATGCGGCAGGTGTCGTGCGCGACCAAGAGCGTACGAAGGTCACTAAATGGCATGGAGAGCTGACAGAACGGATTGACTACAAGAATAACATGTAGAAAACTCAATATTTTTATTAACACACAGTCAGTATTGCTCAAAAGTCTATTTCTTTAGACGACGTTTAATATTTAATATATGTTATGTTGAAGTTTTTATCGTTGGAATGCAACGAAACTCCTCAATGTTTTGCAGTATTTAGAATACAACGCGCGCATTTTGAATTTTAGGCATTTCGACTTAGTATTACGAATACATAAATTGAAAATATCATTCAAAAGCAATATGAAGTCGATTGATTGAAATCAATCGGTATAAATACTAAGATAAAATGAAATAATCAAAATAATTTCATGAAGTCTAAATGAAATTTTTGGTCTAAAAAAATATTAGAAAATTGTTTTGAGGGTTAAATTAACAGCTTTCAATGGAATATATCAATAAAAAATATATTGTATTTTTTTCACTATGGCGTACCGAAACTATCGTTTTGAAAAAATCATATAATTCAAAAAGGTGTCCAAGGATTATATAAAAAAATATTTCGTTATTGCACCTCAAGTAGATCATAGTAAAAAAAAAAAATAAAATAAGAAACATCATTTTTTTCAAACCCTTTATCTTTTGCAAGATGATCCAAATTTTTTTTTAAACACGCTTGATCATAAAATGTATGAAAAAAAAAATCCAAGGCAATAGATTGAACCGTGCTCTAAATAAAAAAAAAATTCTGAATTTTTGAAAAAAAAATATTTCTCTGAAACTATTCCATTATCATGGTTGAAATTTTCAGAGAAATAGTTTCTTATATATCTAAATATGCACTCCAAATTCTGCTGGGAAAAACGCGGGGGCAATTTTTCCTTACTTATCCGGCTATGGCCTTTATAGACATATATATGTGGGGCATTCCATGCCAAACCAGCCAGTCCGTGACCTCGACCATTTTTGATTTTGTCGAAATTTTTTCATTTTCAAGTAACTACTGAATGGAGTTTTTAGAATTTTTTTTAGATTTTTATCTCAGCCCGTTTAAAAATAATGAATTTTTCAAAATTCCGCACGAAATTTTTTTAAATGCTCATAACTTTTTCAGCAACAGTGATATCAAAATAAAATAGAAGGCAATTTTTTTCGTCTTGAATTGTAGTTTCGTAAAAAAAATACAAAAAAATTATCAAAAGGCAATTTCATATGTTTTTTTTTAGTTTTAATCCAAAAATATTTTTTTTTTCAAAACTTGGACCGTTTTGATTTTTTTTGAAAAAATTCACCTTTTCTGTAGACATGTCTCGAAAAATTCACAGCTTGTGATATCCATCCCTTTTATTTTTTTCTCATTTTTTACCACGTGTAAACCAATAATTATTAGTTGTCAATCCTGAATTATATTTTTTAATTGTTTTTTTCCACGCATAATTCTATTCCTCAAAAAATTATGGATGAAAAAAATAAATACATAAATATTGAAACTGATTTCCATGTGTTTTTCAGTTTTTAACTAAACATTCACTTTCACATCTTGGACCATTTTGATTTTTCTAAAAAAATTCACCATCTTTCATGACACATAAGGATTAATAATTGATAATCATTCGTTTACACATGGCAGAGAATTGAAAAAAAAATAGAATTTATGGATATCACACGCTGCGGATTTTTTGGGACGTGTAAAAATGTGTCGTGAAAAATGTTGAATTTTTTTAGAAAAAATCAAAATGGCCTAAGTTGTAAAAAAAAATGTTTGGTGGAAAACTGAAAAAAACATGGAAATCAGTTCCAATATTTATTTATTAACTTTTTTCATTCATAATTTCTTGAGGAATGGAATTATGAGTGGAAAAAAAAACAATAAAAAAATATAATCCAGGTTTGACAACTCTTTATTACTGATTTATACGTGATAAAAAATGAGAAAAAAATAGAAGGTATGGATATCACAAGCTGTAAATTTTTCGAGACATGTGAAAATATGTCTAGAAAAATGGTGAATTTTTTCAAAGAAATCAAAAGGGTCCAAGTTTTGAAAAAAAAATATTTTTGGATTAAAACTAGAAGAAACATATGAAACTGACTTTTGATAATTTTTTTGTATTTTTTTTATGAAACTACCATTCAAGGTGAAAAAAATCATCTTCTATTTTATTTTCATATCTCTGACGTTGAAAAAGTTATGAGCATTTTAAAAAATTTGTTGCGAAATTTTGAAAAATTCATTACTTTTAAATGGGTTGAGATAAAAATCTAAAAAAATTCCTAAAAACTCCTTTCAGTAGTTACTTGAAAATGAAAAATTTTCGATTAAAGGTCGCGATCTCCCCAAACCGTATTTGTATGCATCTGTTTCATTTTCGTTCAATTATTATGTCGCATTTTTCGGAATTCGCTACTATTTTTGCAGAAAAAAAGTTGATTCAATAGCATTGATGTTATTGTTCAAAGATATTTCGTTGATTCAACCGCAGTATTCTCGGTCAGAAGAAATATGCAGTATGATCTAAATGATCTAATCATCATATTTTTATTGGAAACCCATAGTGAGACATCCTGTTCATTCGACAATATTTTTTCTTAGCGAAGGTCGTTACAATCTTTGCAGTCGGGAGTATTTCTGTTTTTCAAAAATAATTTTTTAAACTATTTCAGAAAATTGTTTATTTCAAACTATTTCCAGTTTACCACCGTTTTTTTACAATCAGCTTTCTCATTTTTTATTTTTAGTATTCTCGTGTATACATTTTTCAAGTGTCAGGTTTATATTTGAGTTAGGCAATTTTTCTATTTTGTATTTTTTTTTCTCATCGTTGATAACCTCCTTCGTAGCAAAACAGCAGTCGAACAAGATTTACATTGTAATTTAATGCAGTGATCATATTTACTTGGAATGAAATCAATTTGAAAATTAAAATAATTAAAAAATACATAAAAGTCGATACAGCCACCTCTATAGATATTAGATAATTGAGCTCAGATGTTTACAGAAATTTTGTTTCATGAATGTCTAACAGTAGCATGTGAATCGCAAGAAAAAAAATTAAAATTTTTTTTGGCATCAGTTTATTGTGTATATCTGACGATCGTTCAGTCGATGATATACGTACTGGACACTTTTTTCGGACACAAGTAAATTTTCGAGAAAAATGAAATTAATACGTTGTTCTCTCTTCACCAGAGAATAAGGTGTAACTTCTTTTTCCCAAAATATCCAGCATCTCAGGGAGAATCTGATTTTTCGCTATTATTTCTCCCATACTCACGAATAACGTGAAGAAGTGATAGATCGCCTTAAAGGCAGTTCTTGACTGTTGAACGTATCCTTTTTAACTGCCTTTAGCTACTCATTCGAATTAAAAGATGTGAGTCAAAGTTGTTCAAAATTTTTTTTTTAAAGCCTTGATTCAATTTTTTGTATAATTTCGTAGCACTCCGTGAAAAAATACGAAACCATTTGAGTACTTGTATTTTTTCGACATCAAAGTATCGATAAAAAAGTGCAAAATCTCGAGGCTTTTAGATGTTTTTCACTATAAGCCCATAATGGTCATGTATGATACCTCTGTTAAAATTACAAAAAAATAACCTATTCTGCGTCTGCACAATTTTTTTTATCAAGTTTCAATCAATAAAGAAAACCGATTTTATCATTATCATTGATTTTTTTTTGAATTTTCTAATCGTTTCTGTTGTTCAACAAAATACAAAATAAAAAAATTCCAAGAATGAGAAAAAGGTTTAAGACGCAAAACAGGTAAGTTTCAATGATTTTAACAGAGGTGCCGTATTTAACAGTTGAAGACCTATAATTTTTCGGTTTCGTACATTTTATATCTGTACTTTGAGATTGAAAAAAACGTCGAAAAATGAATTTTGTTTCTGCGCATTACCATAAGGTTTTATAGATGATTACAAATAGGCAATTTTTTTTTCTTTGACGGATTGAAAATGTTCAAATCTTTTTTATCAAAGCAGGTGGAGACCACTAATAAGGAAATGATTAGCTCTGAAAACTGCCCCTGTGCACCCTGCATGCTCATCGTTTGCCGAGTTACAGACCATCGAACTAGAAAGTACGTTTTCTTTCGCTTTGAATACGGAAAATGAGGATATGGTATTCAAACAATATGGAACAAAATCATTGAAAAAAAAATTTGTGCTTGCCATGCACACTTCCAAAGTTAACCTTTAGAGGTCGGGACTGGTCCCTTTAGGGGCCACCTGTTTGGTCGGAGACTCGTCCTGAGTTATACATTCGATTTATATATGAACTGCACGATTTGAAAGAGATCGATTTGCACTGAAAATTTCCCGTCTTCTAAAGGTTAATGAAAAAAAAATCCTTATTATTTGACACTCATCGTAGTTTTAATAAAGTTATGAAACAAAAATTAAATTCCCAACGGGGATTTATAAACTTGACGATTTACGATTTCAAAAAAGACCTAATTTAAACGAAAATTTTAGTGATCCTTGAATTTTGTGCTTTGACAGTCGTGGCTGTTTACCCGAGACACGCAAGATACGACACGCTCAGTAAGAACGCAGATATCGATATTCTTCACGTACAAAAATTACTCGGGATAGGTGCGTTACATCCATTGGGTCGCAAGAGAGTAGATACTTTCAGCCTCATTTACAGCATGAGTGAATATCAAAATGCCGTCAATATTGCATTAGTGTGATGTTATTGTGAATGCTAGATACGCATCAACCAAGCGCCACGTAACAACATGATGGTACAATTTTATTTCAGTGAGTACGGGCATTGAAGCTTCTCGCTCCGGCCACAACGTGGCGCAGAGCGTCGAGACTCAACCCGCGTACGCATAGTCCCCCAGACGAGCATATATTGTCGGAGTCGAAACACATCGCCGCCGTCTGAAAAGACGATCATGTACAATTTCTGAGGTTCTATGGGTAACAACCTGTATTGCATACTATCACCAGCATAGGTGCAAGGTTCGCTTCCCTTGAAGCTTGCCAGTTACCCAATTGGACGTTTTCATGTATCTCGGAGAAAATTATTTGAAAGATCGATGCTCTATTTTTTTAAAATGAGATTACACATTTAGCTCATTTTGAATTGTAAAAAAAATTTAATTAAGAAAATTTTGATATAAAAAAACCATTTTGCTACCTTGAAGTGAAATAATCGTCATTCTGCGGTCCTCGTATTTTAAATTTGAAAAAAATAACAATATTAATGTCGGATAAACATTTGATTGGTCGATAACTAAATCGTTACTAATCTGCGAAGGCACAATGTTGCCACCGTCAGGTTAGGTTCTAATCGTATAAAGGAGTTAGAACAGAACGTTAGATTTCGTTAAAATCTAACGCTAGAATGCTGTTAGAACGTAATGCTAGAATGCTGTTCAAACTTAACGTTAGAATGCTGTTCAAACTTGACGCTAGAATCCCGTCCCAACCTAACACTAGAATACCGTTCAAATCTAACGCTAGAATGATGCCACAACCTAACGCTAGGATACCGTTGTAGTACACACACCACTGAATAACGCCACGTTTGCGTCAATAGTACGTCATTCAGTAACGTTATTTACTAACTCAAAATAAAGATGAAAATGCGGCAGTAGAAATCTACGTTATTTGCGTTACAGCGTGAACGACACACGGCGATGCTAGCGCATTTCTGGCGTTGTTCTAGTGTCATTTGTTTATCGGGGTTATAGATAGAAGAGTGATAGTGCAAAAATGAAGTGTGATTCAATAAATAAAATTTTGAACGGTGTCTAAATAAATATTTTTTTTTATTAACCCTAGCCCCAACAATTCATTTTTCCGTACGTAAACTCTAGAACGGAGTTGAAAACGGTGCCTCTTCTCTTTTACCATAAAATGTTCATCGGATGCAATAACAAGGTTTATTTAGAAATGATTTTCTTTTTTTTTATAACTATATAAGGGAATGGTGTATGATAAACTTGTATTCGGTGAATAATTAATATCTTTGAACAGTCGTTAGGTTATAAAGATCGCGGTCAGTTTTATTTGGTTAAAGTGAAACTTTAGGTTAACGTGATTTGAATATGTAGATAGAAGAGTGATAGAGTGCAAGAATAAAGTGTAATTCAATAAAAAAACTTTAGAACAGTGCCTAAATAAATATTTTTTTTTAACCCTAGCCTCAATATTCCAATTTTGCGAATGTAAAGTCTACAATGGAGTCAAAAACGGTGCCTCTTCTGTGTTACCATAAAATGTCCCTTGCATGCAATAATATGGTTTATTTGGAAACTATTGTTTACGTTTTTTATATAACCGAGAGAATGGTATATGATACCAGTCTAGGTTTGAATTATATATAGTTTTAAACCACCCTAGAGTGGTTAAATAAATGAAAATACTATTTGCACTTGCAACCCAAAATGGAATCAAGTGACGCGAAATAATTTTGAGCGAAACGATATTTGATTCGAGAAAAAAAAATTCATAAGTACTTTACGAATTTTGTTTTCCCTATTGCTCATGAGATATAATTTGTGATCAATAAACGTTAGAAAAGAAAAATTCATGTGGCACTTCGACCGAAATTCTTTTTTCCAATCACACTTTTGCTCTCGAAATTTGGTGCGCATACGTTTTAGGGTTCCGTACCCAAAGCTTAAAACGGGACCCTATTACTAAGCCTCCGCTGTCCGTCCGTCTGTCTGTCTCTCCGTCTGTCACCAGGCTGTATCTCATGAACCGTGATAGTTAGACACTTGAAATTTTCACAGATGATGTATTTCGGTTGCCGCTATAACAACAAATACTAAAAAACAGAAAAAAAATAAATATTTAAGGGGGCTCCCATACAACAAACGTGATTTTTTGCCGTTTTTATAGATACTGGTACGGAACTCTTCGTGCGCGAGTCCGACTTGCACTTGGCCGGTTTTTTTTTGTTTCAAAATCTCGTTTCGTTATGATTACTTGTATTGAAAAACTTTCGGTACATTCTGATGATATTGGAGTAATTTCTCGGTGTCATTTTTTATGGAATACTTTCCTATCCGTTGATCTGTTGGAATGGATGTTTCAGTGTAATATTTTTTTAATTTTTTTTACAAATTCAAAAAAAATTAAAGTTTTGATACTTGTTCGTAGTTCTTTTATCAAGAGACTCGGTAGAGTCTCGGGACAAGTACATTGACAGCTCTGTCGTCTGCTGGCCCGAGGCTCGCCCGAGTATCTCTGAATAAAACGATTTGCCGTGGTGGGGATAAAAACTTAAATTCATTTTCTTTAATTACGAAGCTCAGGAGGCATATGATGATTTGAAAATTGAACTGGAGATTTATTACGAAAAAATACTTCGATTGAGCACTAAATCAGCACGATTAATGCCGTATTTGCTGAGAAAAAACTTTGCACAGACTCAAGATTATGCTAACATCGAAGTATTGGCATGTCTGTATACGACGCAATGAAAGGCCTGTTGACGCCTTCCGAGCTTGTGATTGGCCATTCCTTTAGATCTTTCTCGTTAGATCTGCAGTTTTTATTTTCCACACTTAACTCTACGATGGAAACGAAAGCGATCTCTTTTCTCTTTCGCGATTAAATGTTCCTCGTATGAGATTTCTTAAGAAATCATTCTTTTCGTTTCTTTGATAACTATGAAATGGTGTACGTTGAACTGTTAATCATGATTGGTGTGCATCGATGTAAATTTGGAAAAGAAACTATAAAACTAATAATGAGTGTCAAAAAAATGTATATGGCAAGATTTGTTATTATCATGCCGAGTTTTGAGCAGTGTCTAATGAATATTTTTTTTAACTCAACACCGTTGACAATTTATTTTATTGGTCCCTTTCCTCTTTATTATAAAATGTTCCTCGCTTACCATAATAAAGATTTGTACATCATAAAATGTTCCTTGCATGATAATTGTTGGTCCATTTCAAAATATTTTCGACGTCGCTTTTCTATCCAAAATATGGTGCAGAATTATCTCGCGTTCGATGAATTAATAGACAAATACACTGTCAACCTGCACCTGGATATATATGGATGCCTCTGGATGATAACCGTAGTAAGTAATGATATATCTTTATGTGAAAATGGCTTGTATAATATATCCTTATGTCAAAAGACTATGGCGGTATATAGTCCATATCCTGGTATTATCAAAATTTGTATCTTTGGATTGCAACGAATGCCTATAGACTCTGGAAATTCTGTGAAGCGACAAATGTACCAAGTATTTCCACTTTTTGGCTCCGATTGTAGCATTATGAATTGAACATTTTGTTATGAAAATTCTTCGGTTGCTCATTTGTCAATGGGATCAAAAATATTGTCTTCGGAACACCATGGATATATGCAATATTTCAGAATTTTGTTTAGCTCAATATGCTCTATATTTTTTCACGTCCCCGCTTTAGTTGTAGCATAATGAATTTTAAAAAATTATTTCAGAAAGTCTTCCGATGTGTTTTTTCTGACATTACCAAAATTTATATCTTTGGATTGCAACGAATGCCTACAGACTTTGGAAATTGTGTGAAGCGACAAATGTACCATGTATTTCTACTTGTTGCCTCCGATTTTAGTATTATGAATTGAAAATTTTGTTATGAAAATTCTTCGACTACTCATTTGTCGATGGGTTAAGAATTGCTGGCTTCAGAATGCCACGCATACATGCAAAATTTCACAATTTTGTTGGGCCCAATGTGCGCTACATTTTTTCAATTCCCTAATTTAGTTGTAGCATAATGAAATTTGAAAAATTTTTTCAGGAAGTCTTTTGATGTTTTTTTACTGATATTATCAAAATTTGTATCATTGGATTGCAACAGATACCTACAGATTTTGAAAATTCTGTAAAGTAACAAATGTACCAAGTATTGCCACATTTTGGCTCCGATTGTTGAATTATAAATTAAAAATTTTGTTATGAAAATTCTGCGGTTGCTCATTTGTCAATGGGATCAAAATTATTGTCTTCGGAACGCCATGAATACATGCAAAATTTCAGAATTTCATTTTGCTCTATTGAGCTATATTATATCACTTCTCCACTTTAGTTGTAGCATAATAAATTTTGAAAAATTGTTTCAGGAAGTTTCATGAAGGATGTGTTTTTACTGATATTATCAAAATTTGTATCATTGAATTGCAACAGATACGTATAGACTTTGAAATATCTGTGAAGTGACAAGTGTGCCCAATATTTCCACTTTTTGGCTCGAATAGTGGCATTATTAGGACTTGAACATTTTATTATGAAAATTCGAAAAGTAATGGCTACATGCAAAATTTATAAACTTTATTGAGCCCAATGTGTGGTATGCTTGAGTTGTAGCATGATTAATTTAAAAAATTGTCAGAAAGTCTTTGGTTCCTTTTTTTCTGGAAGTATAAAAATTTGTTTCATTGGAACGCAACGTATACTTACAATCTTTGAAAATTTCCTAAAGCAACATGTGTGCTCAGTATTTCTACTTTTTGGCTCCTAAAGAGGCATAACGAATTGAAAAATATTTTCAAAAAGATTTGCTCTACGGATGCTCTGTTTGTGATTGTACGAAAATTTGCACGAAGATAATGCAACTGGTACAACTCAACTCGATCCATTTTCTTGAGCATAGTACTGATCTAAGTTTGGCCGCTTTGTTGAATTTATTGTTTTAAGGCGTCTTCTCACTTTGGAAATTTAAAAAAATCGATTTTTTTTTTTTTTTAAATTTTGAAAGTACATATCTTCAAAAATGTCATCTCGAAATTTCATAAAGATCGGACGAGTCTAACTACATTTTTTGGCGACCGTTAGGTGACTACCTGAGAGTACCCGGCGATCCCTTTCACGCCGCTCGGACGGTCCCTGTATATCTGACTCTATACAATTGAATAGCCGTGTTCTTTTGTTAATGTAGTACCCCTTGCTTAGGTATATTCTGTTTTCGGGTCTATACTCATGTAATAAGACCTTAACACGTGCATTTTTCAAAAGAAAATCACTCGGCAACGATGCTAAACTGTTATTTCATCAGTCTAATTTGAAACTTCGTAACGGCAACATCTCTGCGCTCAGGATTGTTATAATGGATAAAAAGACTTCGCAACAAAGTGCCACGTGGCGACGTCCAAGTTCGAAATCTAAAAAAAGAAAATTTCGTGGAGTGCTTCCACACCAGTCTGAAGCAGATACGAGTCATGCTAGTGCGAGTGCAGCAAAATTAAAAAAATCGGACGATACAAGTTTCGATGTACACATCGATCCAACGGCTGGATATAGTATTATTCAGTTTTTTCTTGTTTTTTCTACATTACAACAATATGTGAAGTGTAAAGTTTGTAACAAAGATGTTTCAAGAAACATCATCAAGAAAAACCGTGGAAATTGCTTGCCAAACAGCGGCATGCATTTATAACGAAGGGCTACAACCTGTTTTAAAAATTTTGGAGGTGATGGGTGTCAAACTAGGCCCTATCGCCGTTCAATACGCCGAGAAACGCGACAGTGATCGCGTACGCGTAGGGAACCGCCGCAGCTCTAACGCTTCAAAAGAGACTAGGTCGAGACGAAGGGAAGCTACTTTGGACGAACACACCTTCTACGAAGAATCGGAAGGTCCATTGTATGGAGCAGGCATCGCTGATTAACCCGAGGTAAGGTTTTTTCATGATTTTTCTGCAACCAAAACTTTAAACGCAGTTATCTCAAAACAAGGTTTTTCGGTGCTTTGTTGATGAAATTTCGGAAACTATCCGGCCGATTGTCATGAAATTTGAATGACATATGCTTCATAGTTATGGCTATAGCGCATATCATCAGATTTTTTAAATTTTGATTTTAAGAATTTTTTTTTTACAAAAAACTGCAAAAAAATCGTGGTTTTTTTTTACTTTTTCGAAAAACGTGCGCCATTTTGTTATTTTCGCGAATATCAAAAATCTGATGATATGCGCTATAGCCACTGACATACTGAATCTAAAACAGTTTTATTTTTTTGTTTCAGACGACCCGTCTCGGAGATACCATCAACAAGCCACGACCATAACATTTTTACACGGGTTTTTCAATGCTACTGATGTATTATAATAATTGTTTAAAAAAATAAAATAAAAATTTTTTCATGTACTTGAAAGATGTGTTTATTACATAGGATCCGTTTTATCCCATAATTTTAAGCAAAAATCCTCGAAAAAAAATCGCAAAAACAGCCTATTTTTGAGGCGTTTAAAGTGAGAAGATGCCTTAAAATATCCATAACATACTTTCTGAACTTTTCAATATTCAAAGATAATATTAAAATATCTGTAAGTTCTAGTTTTGAGGCTTTCACGGCCATTATTGTTATAAATATCAAAATTTGTATCAAAATTTATATCATGGGAATGTAGCCGATACCTATAAACTTTTAACATTTTATGAAGCGACATGTGCGCCAAGTATTTTCACTTTCTGTCTCTGATTGTGGAATTATGAATTGAAAAATTTATTACCAAAAGTCTTCTGCTACTGATTTTTGGATGGGATTAAAATTTCTGTCCTCGGAACGCAATAGATATATCCAAATTTTCTGAACTTTGTTGGGCTTAAAGTGCAGTATGTTTTTTCACTTTTCATACAAATATAACAAGGAGATACTGCTATTTAATATGTTTCTTTGATAAACAAAAATTCAAATTGTTACAAATTCTATGGAAGAGTTCTGACTGCTCTAATCTTGCCCTCAAAAGCTTTGTAAATTTTTGTATCGGACTACCAGTTCCCGACTTATTTTAGCCTGATTCCAGAAAGGTAAATCGAAATGTCAAAACAATTTGACAGGCCCGAGAATAAGAAAAATTCCAAAATACGTGTCCCTTTATTTCATGGGGAAAAAACCAGACTCGAAATAGAAGGGGTCCGGGTTTGGAAATGAAAAAGCGATAATTTCCGAATATAACCTTTTTCTAATCTATATAAAGCGAGATGTTCGAAAAGAACGAGAAAAAATGAATCATATCATGCATAAAAATCCCCCTCGCGGAAAAAACGTGGACAACTACATTTGTTGACCGCCGTTCCCATATTTTTCCACGAACATACATACACTGCAAAAACCTTTTCTCGCAAAAATCCCTGAGAAAATCAAATCCTATCAAAAAGTAAGAAAAGAGACCACTCTCAAAAAATGTATCAAATGTATTCAAATCACACAAAACAAAATGGGTTAACCCTCGCGAAAAGCTAAGGTTGGGTTTCGCAAAAAGTTATAAAATAAATTGAGCTATACTAAAATATATGTGGTCAAGTACGGGAGGCTTTATCGTGTGATAAAATCTTCAAATAATGTTGAATGTTGATAGAGAAAAGAATTAAGTTCGAAAATGCAGTTGTTTTACCAACCAGAATGAAAATAATAACTCTCTATCAATAAGGGTCCGAAGCAAAAAAAGATTGCAAACGAAAAAAAAATTAGATGAAAAAGAATTTCGGCCGAAGTACTTGGCGAGGTTGTCACCATGACTGATACATTATGTGAATTAAGTAAAAAAACACTCGTCAAGTACTTCGGCCGATTTTTTTTTTAATCTAATTTTTTTCTATGTTTTATAAAACAATTTGTAAGTCAAGGACGATGCATCATATTCTTCCGTCATTTCATTTTTGAGATAATAATCATTCTGAGGCTCCTGACAGTAAAGTTAAATATAATTATCTATTTATAGCTTAGACCAAAATTGCTAATATCCTCGCTGCCTTTTCGCCCATAAATGCCTTATTCTAATACACAACTTGAAAGCTAATGATAAAGTATTTCATTTTCTGAAATTTTGCCTTGGGGAAAAATTGGTACTTGAGGTCTCTTCTATAACACTTTCCTGCTAAGCTATAATCGAATAATAACCTATCAACGAATTACGAACATCTCGAAAATACTTCGAGTCTGTAGTTAACTCTTTTGAAAGCATTATAACTTTTTTCTTATCACAGGATCGAAACGCTGCTATATTTAAACAACCTCAATAACAATGAATTTATGGTAGAAAATCTGTCTCATTCTCTTATGTCGAATTAGTAGTGTGAGCAGTACTGATTTCTGACATTGAAATAAATCGATGATGTAATGATGCAAACACCTTGTAAGTTTTTTTGTTATATACATACTCTATTGGAGTCTATATAAAGCGAAATATATGAAAATATTATAGAAAAAAGAAGTGATATCAAATAGCAAAAATCCCCTCCCGGGGGGAAAAAACCTGGACAAGTACATTGGTGGTCCCTCGTTTCCGTATGATATCACAAAAAATCCAAAACCCCACTTAAATATTTTTTTTAAATCTTTACTAATTTTATTCATATCCCGAAGGGAAACGAACCATATAGATCACAAAATATCCGGCCAAAAAACCAGACTTCACAATAAATGTTACTTTGAATTTATTTCCACAGAACAAAACAAAAATCAAAACATTAAAAAATCAGCGTTATCAAGATGAGAAAAATACCACTTATAATTGGTGTGTAAGAAGTATTAATAGTCTAGAAAAAAATGAAAAAAGGTCGACATCTAAGTTACGTGCAGCAGTAAAATTTATGATATCAGTACTAGGACAAGTATTTCTTTGGTGACTGAGAAGATATCAATATGGACGTACCGGCAACGTAGGGCATGCAGTTGGTGCATTGCTTCTGGGATCTCCTAAGTCGAGTAGCTACTTTTGTTTTGGCTATGGCGCGACCAATGTTGCCAAATAGTATTTACTTTTATGACCTAATGAAACAACATTGCCCGCGCCGTGGCTAAAATAACGAAAAACAAGCAGGAACAGGAAGTTTCGCATAAGATCCCATGCTTTTGGAATGTTAAAAAAAAACTTTAATTTATGTCTGTACATGATAGCACAGTTTTGTTTGATTGGTAATAATTTGATGAACGTTCACCACCGTAAGTTGAGCGTATACGCACAGAGTACTTGTCCGGCCCATAACTTTTTATTAAAATTGCTCATTCCAGTAAAAATCAGGGGTCTCTCTCAAAAATCAAGGGTTATAAATACGTATTTTTTCATTGTCGGTATTGTCTTATTTAATTTTTATTTTTTGATGATTAATCCCGCATAACGGTTTAAATTCTCATTTTCAAAACATAAAGGGCTATTTTGATAGCTGGCGCCCAAGAACGTCAAAATGAAACGAACGGAGGGGGATTATTTTGTGTGAAATTTGCGTGATCTTAAAACTTTGGATACAAATTTGATTCACCAGTGGTTACTTAGATCATGTACTAATAAATAGTAGCTTTCCAAAGTATAATAACTTTCATTGCTGGCAATAGTAGTTTTCGAAAGTATAATAACTTTCATTGCTGGCAATAGTAGTTTTCGAAAGTATGATACGCTACATTGCTGGCAATGGTTTACTGAGTCGCATTTTCAGAAATTTCGTAACTGACTGCACTTTATGTTAATGCAATTTTATGATAACTACGAACACGATTTTGTTCCGATTGAATCGACGTCGAATATTGCGTATGATACAAGGCCATTCTGAAATTCGCAGAATAATTGATTTCTTATAAATTTCTGATGGCGAAAAGCAACGCATGCAACGAAAAGCACCTCCAATTTGGTTTTCACTGGAATAAGCAATTTTAATAAAAAGTTATGGGCCGGACACAAGTACTCTGTGCGTATACGCTCAACTTACGGTGGTGAACGTTCATCAAATTATTACCAATCAAACAAAACTGTGCTATCATGTACAGACATAAATTAAAGTTTTTTTTTTAACATTACAAAAGCATGGGATCTTATGCGAAACTTCCTGTTCCTGCTTGTTTTTCGTTATTTTAGCCACGGCGCGGGTAATGTTGTTTCATTAGGTCATAAAAGTAAATACTATTTGGCAACATTGGTCGCGCCATAGCCAAAACAAAAGTAGCTACTCGACTTAGGAGATCCCAGAAGCAATGCACCAACTGCATGCCCTACGTTGCCGGTACGTCCATATTGATATCTTCTCAGTCACCAAAGAAACACTTATCCTAGTACTGATATCATAAATTTTACTGCTGCACATAACTTAGATGTCGACCTTTTTTCATTTTTTTCTAGACTATTAATACTTCTTACACACCAATTATAAGTGGTATTTTTCTCGTCTTGATAACGCTGATTTTTTAATGTTTTGATTCTTGTTTTGTTCTGTGGAAACAAATTCAAAGTAACATTTATTGTGAAGTCTGGTTTTTTGGCCGGATATTTTGTGATCTATATGGTTGGTTTCCCTCCGGGATATGAATAAAATTAGTAAAGATTTAAAAAAAAATATTTAAGTGGGGTTTTGGATTTTTTGTGATATCATAGGGAAACAAGGGACCACCAATGTACTTGTCCAGGTTTTTTTCCCCCGGGAGGGGATTTTTGCTATTTTCGTTACATTCCACCATGGGCCTTTGTCGGTATCTCATCGAAAAGTACGGTTTTCAGTACATCCTTTCCGGAAAAATTAACCAGGATAACTTGGAGGTAATTTCAAATTATTATAATTATGTACTTGATACAGACAGTGCTATTTTCTATCTTGTTTCGCCCTAGTAATTCACATGCACTGTTTTTCCAGAAATTTTTCGGCACCATTCGACAAGCCTCAGGCAGCAACGATCACCCCACCTGCTCAACATTTTTACAGCTGTATAAACTTTTATCAGTTTACAGTGTCATTAAGCCGCCAATTTATGGCAATTGTATAGTTAGCGATAAGAAACCTCCCGAAATTTTGGTATCGGTTGACGACCTGATAAAAATTTACGGTCGTACCGAATCAAAAACTTCGAAAATCGCGAGAGAATTACAACTAAAACTCGATGAATTGGTTGAGTACGAAGATTGGGAGATTGATGAGCTCCAAGACCATGACTATTCCCATCCACAAGTCCTTGATTGCATAATTTATTATGTCACAGGTTTGACGACTTTATTCTCATACTCTTCATATATTTGACCATGTTTGTTAGGGTTGTTTTCTCTAACTTTTACTTAACTTTAATGTCGGTTTAACAGGGGGTATTAATACAGTATCAACAATGGTTTACTTTCACAACTTTTTTCACCAATCTTTGTGTCCTACAACCGCTACTTCCCAGGGTTGATGCATGTTTGTGTTTGCATGGTTTTTCTGTAATAATGTTTAACAACACTTGCAGGCTACTTGTGCAAGCAAGTTCTTCGACGTTATGGTGAGTGCGAAGAATGTCGAAATGCTGTGCGAAGAAGAAGTGAGTACTCGTGTTCAGCATCGTAGCTTGTTGATGAGAAGTCCCGAGGGCGTTTGATCCATGCCAATATTCATTTTTTCAAATTTATAACCCATGTTGGGTCCTGTTTTTCCAAGCACGCTCATGAAAAACATGTTTTCGATCTAACGGTGGAAGAGGTGTTGGCCACTTATAATTTTACCTTTCCTTGCGTACGGCATGCTTCCAAAATCTTAACTTACGCCATATATTATTATATAAGGATGAGGATGCGTCAATTCACATATCAACAGAATCAGAAACTGCAAAAACGATTCGATGTAAAAAATAAACTTGCCAAACTGACCAACCAATAAAAACGGTTCCTTTTGAAAATACACGATGCGTTCATTCTTTTTTTTATCCTCCTCCATTGTATTTTTTTTCATGTCGTCATTAAATTGTACCAACAACGAAAATATCAATAATGGTCGCAGAACAGACAAGAAACTAGTTCTACTGCGAAAATACATTCGATTATGGTGAAAAGCAGGGGGAGTAGGGAAAAATGGACTGAATAAATGCGTAACAAAAATAAACTACAAGACAAAAATAAAAGAAATACAGTATTTGAAAAAAAAATTTAACTGTAAGATTTAGATTGAATACATTTTTAGCGGAAGGAAAAATAATCGTAGCTTAAATTACCGAAAATTCAGAAACAAAGGATAAATATGCTGCAGAACCAAAAAAACAAGCAAAGCAGTGTAATTTAAAAGGAAAATTTGTCGAGAAAAAAAAGAAATCAAATAAATGTGCAGAAAAAAATGAAGAATCAGCGAACGAGATGTACTATCAACGAAAAAAAAAAATAATTAGAGAAAGAAGGAAAAACTATAGTTCTAATGAATGAAGCGCAAATAAAAAAGGCATGGATGGTTGAAAAAAAAAAAAGTTCTGTCAGGGTTTGAACGCGCGCCACTCACTAGCAGGCCGGACCTCTACCATTACGCTATGCATTAGTACACTATGGGTACGTTCGGCTTGCACGCTCAGAGCGTTCAAAGCGTTTAAAGCGTTGAAAGCGTTTGTGCGCGTTCGACTTGGATGAACATGGCGGTGAACGCAACCGTCTCAACGCTCGTGAGCGTTTACGGTGCCAAGTCGAACGTACTTTGAGCGCTTACAGCGCTGAAAGCGTGCAAGCCGAACGTACCCTATGATAAATCATTTTAGTGTATCAAAAGTTGTGTGCCGTTGCTTGATATTTATCGATGTTGTTCATAAAAAAGCTTAAGGATTTTTTTTGTAATAAAAAATAATCGTCGCTCTCGCTACAGGATCAGTAGTCATAAATTGAATAATTTTCGATTAACATTGCTCTTGAAAGGATTATTATTTAGAATTGTTGATTCCTCAAAATCAACATCAAACACAGCTGTTCGGATCTGATTTATGATTGGCTCACCCCGGAGTGGCAGAGCTGCAGACAGCGAGAGCGAGAACTACGCTTGGGCCTCAACATCCGAGTCACTCCCCACTCTACAAGTTTCCAGACCTGTATGTAAGACCGTGGTTACTACCATCGGGTCATTTTGACCGAGAATAAAACCATTTCTGCTACTAGTAAACGAGAAAACCTCGGTTATTACCATTGGGTTATTTTGACCCAGAATAAAACGGTTTCCACTACTAGTAACCGAGAAAACCACAGTTACTACCATTGGGTCATTTTGACCCAGAATAAAACCGTTCCCGCTACTAGTAACCGAGAAAACCTCGGTTCCTACCATTGGGTCATTTTAACCCAGAACAAAATCGGTCCCATTACTAGTAATCAAGATGACTGTGTTTACTACCATTGGGTCATTTTGACCCAGAATAAAACCTCTCACGGTACTTGTAACCGAGACAAACCTCTCACGGTACTTGTAACTCCGTTACTATCAGAGGGTCATTTTGACCCCGAACAAAACCTCTCACGCTACTTGTAAGCCAGAAAACCTCGGTTACTATCATAGGGTTATTTTGACCCAGCCAAAACTGGTACTGCTACTGGTAACCGAGGAAACCTCGATTACTATTATTTCATTTTAATATTTAATGGAAAATATTTCCATTGGCCATTAAAATTAAATGATTAATGGAGAATATTTCCATTGATTATTAAAATTAAATGGTTAATGGAAAATATTTTCATTGACGATTAAAATTAAATGATTAATGGGAAATATTTCCATTGACCATTAAAATTAAATGGTTAATGGAAAATATTTCCATTGACCATTAAAATTAAATTATTAATAGAAAATATTTCCCTTGACCATTAAAATTAAATGGTTAATGAAAAATATTTCCATTAATCTCTTAAGGGGACCGTATGGTCTAGAAATTTGAAAAAATCGATTTTTTTTTTTCGATATGTCGAAAGTATAGTATCTCAAGAATATACTGTGAAATTTTCATGCGGAAATTCTCAATATTACAGCTTCTACAGCCCATAACGCAGGTAGAGAGCGGTCCGCGACACGAAAACGTTCAAAGCCTTATTGGACACAAAGCCTTACGGGGATGATTTTTTAGTTTGCAAAAAAGAATGTGTTTTGCATGTTAAAAAACGTTTGTACAAACGTGCTGTTGATGCGAAAAAAAAACATGCACAAATAAAGAGAGCAACAAAGAAATTGACAGAAAAAGAAGAGGGAAAAAAGACACAGCGGAAATCGATAAATAAAACACCGAAGCGTCAACAATTGACGAATAAATTATTGCAAGAGCTGTCAACTTATTACGGTCTAGCAATTAGACGTAATTCAGATTCGACTGAAGGGATGAGAAGTGAAATATGGGCAGCATATTATCACAAAATTTCAACAGATGAAAATCCGCAACACTCGTACTGTCCTCCAGGTTCCGAATCGTGGTGCAAGTGGCGTCAAAGTGAGGCTGCAGGTACTTTAGACACCTACGAGCACCCACCTGCTCTGTGCGATGAAGCACAAGAGATATTAAAACCAATTTATGAAGAATTGACAGCAGAGACTTTATTGGAAAGGTGTATTGGCAGTAATACGCAGAACAATAACGAAAGTTTCAATGCTTGCGTGTGGCACCTTGCGCCGAAACATCTGTTTGCCGGAAAAAAAATCATTGATATTGCCACTCACATTTCCGCTTGCATATTCAATGAAGGATTTGCATCCCTATTGAAAATAATGGAGACCATGGGCATAACAATCGGGCCACAAGCGGAGCAACTAGCGCAAAACCGAGACGAGCTGCGAGTATCGAGCGCCAACCGTAGGAGCACGGACAACTCCAAAGAGGCTCGGACAGCTCGAAGAAATGAAAGGAGTGAGGAAATCTTGAATTATGAACGTTCCGAAGGAATCCTATATGGTGCCGGAATCGCGGATTAACTGTAAGTATTCAAAATTTGCTCAATTTTTGAAAATATCTGTACCTCAAACTTTAAACTCATTTATCTCGAAACGACTTTTTTCGGCACTGCGCAGGTGAAAACAAAAAAACTATTCAACCGAATCACTTGAAATTTGGATATGTTGTTCACAACATGTATGGCTATCGTCGGAACTACAATCATAATTTTATTTAAATAATTTCTTATTGTTTATACTAAAAAACTAGTGAAAAAAAAACCCGATTTTACGAATTTTTTTTCAAAAGCGCGCCATTTTGTCAATTTTTAATTTTTTCGATTTGTTCTAGTCCCGACCATAACTGCACTCTTTCTGATTAAGAATCTTCTTGAATTTTGTGTTTCAGATGAGTAGAAGTCTCGGATCGATCTTCACCGTCCGGGTCGGATTTTTCGAGAGGGTCGTCTTCAATGCCAATTATATGATAATAAACACTGTTTTTAAAATAAAAAAAAAATTTTTTTGTATACTTAATAAAGGTAGTAATAAACCCGAAAAGTTAAAACATCGATTTTTAAATTTTTTAAGGCAAAAAAAAAATCGTGAAAATAGGTGAAATTTTCGTGCTCTAGACCATACGGTCCCCTTAATTTAAATAGGTAATGGAAATAATTTCCATTAACCATTTAATTTAAATGGCTAATGGAAATTATTTTCATTAATCATTTAAATTAAATGGTTAATGGAAAATATTTTCATTAAAAATTTCGCAACCCTGATCGCAAGAACAATAAATAATTTCGATGAACGAAAGATTGGAATAATTCACTTAGCGATGAAGACTATGAGCCTGACGAAAAAAAAAATTTTAATGTAATTATAACTCGAATTATTGTAAAAATGTATACAATATAATTATTGTTATAAATAAAATTGCCCACAAAATACAATTTATTTATCATACCCTTACCTATTCATTGTAAAATCATTCATAGGCACAACCATATTTAAATTCAAGTTATTGGGGTAACTATCAGAAAATATTGATTTTCGAGGGCATTTTCGAGTTCGTGAGAAAAATATACTTGAAATTAAAAGAAAAAAGAACATTCTACGACAATTTATAAGGAAGTTATGGAAATTGTTAACAAAGCCGCTCAAGGGGAGCACCGGGGCGAGATGCGGTGCCCCCAGCGCGCCGCCCAGCCGCACCGACGACGCTGCTCGCTGATCCGTACTCGGGTGATCGAATCAAATCAGGATCCGCAATGAAACGAACGCTCCAAAGGGTTTGCATCGTACTGAATGTTATGCTCAAAAATATTGAGAATGCTCTCGAACTTGAATTATGCGAAAATGTTGATTATAATAATAATAAATCGAAGAAACGTCCAAATAACTGAATCTCGGCGTGTAATAAAGATATTGAGACCATTTACTTTAATTACGCGCCTCGCACAGATGTTTAAGAATCTCGAAGAATATTGGAATTAGCATCACAATTGAAGGCGTTATTCTTATTTGTTTATGAGCAAAAATTTTGTATTCTCGAAAAACGGAAGTTTTTTCCCCGAAATCATTTTTCGAGGTAAATCCTGAATGTACGTGCTGAAAAGAACCATCTTAATTTGTTTCTATCCTGTGGGCCTTCTCGGAAAGATGCTATCGGAATACGCCGAATTTACACAGATCGGGGATTGTTGCTGAACTATATAACATAGATCGATTTATCTTACATATATCTCTTGGGGTAGATTTTTCTTGGTGATATATGAGTTTGGGAACAGTATGTTAATAAATGACCGATAGCAGATACAAAAAGCAAAAAAAATCGTTACTCACTTACGATTCACCGTTAAACTAACAACGTTACGTAATTTTTGTATAAGATTTATTATATAGAGGACATTGTAGCGCACAACTTTTGTAGGAAGAAATTTTTGATAAATCTCATTCCAAAAAAAACATCAAAAAACAGGTTTTTGTAAAAATAATTTTTGGTGGCCAAAAAACATGTAATAGTTCATCGCGAGATTCAGGGCACGTTCCTGGAGATCCAAATTACTTACAAAAAATTGGCGCTGCTCTTGTGTTCTTGAATAGAAGTCGTGTGTATTTATGTACATTCCAACTGGACTAAAAGCTCACGATTTATACTAATACTACAACCTAGTGGTTGTAGGCTTGATAACATTTCAATATATTGTTTTTTTACGAAAATGTTTAAAAAAGTTCCAATTTTTTGTTCAAATTTCAATTTTGAAAATTCATCGGTAATTAAACAATCTAGATAAAAAAAAATTTATCAATTTGAAGATTTTTTCTCCGGATAAAATACTCCAAAAAAAGATGCTCGATTTTCAAATCGAGCATTTTTTTTGGGTTTTGTATCCCTGCACTAAAATAGCTGTAACTTTTTTTTATCCGTTAGAACCCCAGCCACCGTCCATTGTCTTCGTTTTTAAATGATCTTAAAATTCTTCAAGACCTTAAAATTCTCTAAGAAAAATTCAAGTGTTCTAATTATAAGACAATAAAAAACTCTGTAAAGGATTCGGACCAAGAGCCGAAACGTCAAAATAAAGGACTCTAACATCAATGATCCTTCTCCGCCGGGAGATCAGGCTGGGTAGTAGCCACTACTTACCTCGTATTAAAAAAAAATTATAACTAAAAATAACTTAAAAAAGAAGTCACAGTTTTCGTATCCTACTTTTCGTATCGTAAACATATTGTGTCTTTTTTGGAATACGAAAAAACGGAAGGAGCATAAAATAAAATGTTATTTTCATTCAACACAAAATTGTCTTTGTAATTGAATTTTAGTAATAATAACTTAGTTTTATACCCGTTTAAGCAAATTCTTTTATACATCGCATAGAAGTTTAACTTCCACCGCGTGACTTTTCACGCACCCTTTTTTTTCATTAAGACATTTTATTGGTTGAAACACGTCATTTGAATCATGATAACATGTAGCCGAACGTCAAAACAAACTGAGAATATGACCTCTAACTCTTGATTGCTGCCATTGTTTTTGTTTTAAATCTGTAAAATGTAGGCATAACAAGAAGTTATTTTTAAGAATTATAATAATTTATGATCAAGACAATTTTTGAACTTCCGACACTTATTTTTCAACACTTTAGCCCACACGCTGGTGCGAATTAGCACTAGCCGTTTTCAAATGCTTTATCTCTGAATGGTCCAAATTTAATTTATCCAGAGTTATTTCCAAATCTCAAAATGTTTCCAAATGATTGCCAATTATTATTTAAAGCGGAACAAAAAACATGGTCTAATTTTACAGGAAAAAACAAAAATTGTGTTTTGCACAGAATGAGAAAAAATGAAAAATTGGGTGCGCAAATTCACCCTCGTGTGTAGCCGATTTTAATTCAACGTCATTTTCTGATCTGTAAATAAAATTTATTTTCTGGAATATTGTTAATCATTAACCAAACCATTAACACCATTAAGGAATATGTTTCTGGATTGTTTTCTCAAATAACTTTAATACAATGCCCCACTCAACACATTTGCAAAACAATTATTTTTTTATTCTCATTTCTAAATAAATTCGTCATTTGTTTACGCAACAATGCAGCCCGTAACTCTTAGGAATTTAGTAACTAATTTAATTAGTTACTAGGAATCATTCCACTATACTGCTACTCTAATGCGATCGCGAACGAGCAGATGTGTCCCATTCATGGCATGAACAAAAATCAAAATGCCGTCAAAATTGCACCAATGTGACGTTAGTGTGAACGCCACATGAATGCAACAATCTAGCGCCATGATGTTGTTAGAATTTTGATGGAGTAAACACGGGTGTTGAAGCTTCGCGCTCCGGCCACAGCGCGGCGCAAAATGAAGGCTTTTCCCGAGCGCGCACCATGCCCCTGGAGAAGATATAGTGCCAGAGCCGCAACACTGATTTTTTCGTACGGTCTGAAGTTGATTATTGGAGTTGAGTTGAGTCGCGCACGGCTCCATTAGCTGCGAATTAAATATCAATTCTATTAGAAAAGAATCGCAAACGGAAAATAAAAATCTCAAGCACAAAAATATAACGAGAACACACGGCAATAAAAGCGCGGCAATATTTTCGGTCATTTATCAAAAAGTAAAGAGTAAATGCCAAAGAAAAACCGAGACAAAACGGGAGTGAAAAGGCACGCCGGCGACGTGCGACCCGCGGCCATTGGAGTCGACAAATCGGAGCCGAAAACTAGAACAGTGCGGGAATAATAGCAAAGCTTACAATTAGACTAAACATTAAAAGATCGTATACAAATAAATATAATTAACTTAAAACAAAATAAAATAAAAATAAAAAAAAAATTTATACAAGACCTAAAAAGCTCGTTTTTTTTTTAATCAAAAATAACCAACACCAACACCAACGAAGCCATAATGGCCGATAATTTATTAAACGACGACATCTGTGTAGGAGAAAACACAGAGAAAGAAGCATTAGTAGAGATTAACATAGATAATATGGATTTAGACTCAATTAACCAAGTGATTTGCGGTTCTCAGGACGGAGCTTGGCAAGAGGTGCCAGAGAGGAAAAGAAGGAGGAAGGCACCCTTGGGGACAACCCATAACGCCGCTCAGAGAAGCATCCCAGAAACCGTCCTGGGTTTAGGTTCAGAAGAACCAGAACACAAAAGGAGAAAGGTGCATGACAGAGACTTCAAAGAGAGAAGGAACAGGTATTCCGCGAAAGCGGCCGAACCGTACATAGTTTTAATAACACAAAACCTTGAAACTTGCTCCCCAGAAAGCTTTAATGTAAACGATAACCCAAGATTAAACACTAACCCAGATCCGAGAGGAGTAGGTTTAGTACATCCGATGATCATCGGAAAAAAATTGAGAAAAATCAGCGGCTCAATTAGCGAAATTAAAAGAAAAGGCAGAAATTTGGTTGAAATTAAATTAAAAACTTCTCAAGACGCAAACAACCTAATCGAAAACCAAGAGACATATTTTCCTAAATCGTGGAAGGCCTATATCCCGGATAATAGAATCTCAAGAATAGGTATTGCAAGGGACGTTGACTCCTCTCTATCGGAGACGGACATTCTGGAAGGCGTGGAGTGGCTCAGCACACCCACACGCATTCTTAGAATTGAAAGAATCCGCAGAGTATCCCGCAACAACAGCAATACCGAAAACTTAATCCCGACCAACACAATTAAAATTGTGTTTGATGGAAATAACCTACCAGATTACTTATCGATTTATAAAACTAGAGTTAAAATAGAGCCCTTCGAGTATCAGGTAAAAAGATGTAACAAGTGCCAACGCTACGGGCATTCTAAAAAACAATGCAAGGGAACGCAAAGGTGTGTTTCCTGCGGAGGAAACCATCTCCAAACAGAATGCAAAAGTAACATCTTGAAATGTGTCAACTGCGACCAACAACACGCAGCAAATGACACAAAATGCGAAACTTTCATTAAAGCAAAGATCATAAATAAAATCGTGGCACACCTTAACATAGATCGCCCAGAAACCCTAGAGATTGTTAAAGTAAACCGTCTAGGCATCTTCTAACGGGCTGACGTGTGGCTCCAAAACAGAAAAAATAAAACACCGTCAAATCTTTACACAGGAGAAGGAGCCTGGTTGGCCTCTTCGCAAAACCCACTAGAGGAACACATCTTCCCAATACCGGTAGAAGCGGAGGAAAAACGAAAAAGTAATAACAGGAAAAAAATGCAAAATCAACAAGAAACAACTTTTAGCACCAGAAGAAAGATTCCCAGGCTTCCTCAAAGACAAAACTCTAACCTAGAGGTTCTAAACTATGATTCTTATTTTACAGGAGATCAGAAAGGAAAGGCAGACTCACATCCCTCACAACAACTCCCAATGCCAACCCTAGAGGAGCGGAACCCTGTGCAGTACATCCAACACGGTGGAATCCCAGGAAAAGAAGGGTCTGGTGTTGTCGATAAATCCCAACCGGGAAAAGAACAGGACGAGAAATCCACTAACACACTTAATCCAAACTCTACTCCAAACCACAATGTAAACAGAGAAAGGCTGCCGAAAGCACACAATAGCCCGTTAGCAGATTACGATAACAATAAAATAAAAACAATCAGAGAGCAAATTAATAACAATTCATCGGACAAGAACAGAAAAGAAACATAAACCCAATATTCAGAAATCCTCAAGGTTCCAGAATTTGCAAAGTATCAAAGGAAATAAAAATAAAAATAAAAAAAAAACAAAATTTGACTTAAATTGCTCTCTCAATGATGAACAACGC
Source organism: Rhimphoctona megacephalus (assembly GCA_963989365.1). NCBI lineage: Eukaryota > Metazoa > Arthropoda > Insecta > Hymenoptera > Ichneumonidae > Rhimphoctona > Rhimphoctona megacephalus. The sequence goes on along the minus strand of CAXDIM010000134.1, from coordinate 141,811 downwards.
ATTAAGATTCGCGCAGTGGAACTGCAGAGGAATTCGTGGCAAAGCACATGAATTGCCAACGCTCACTGAAAATATCGATCTATTGCTGCTTTCGGAAACCTGGCTCCAACCAAATAACCCGTTTAAAATAAGAGGATTCAACCTCTTAAGAAATGACAGACTAACAGAAACATCAGGTGGAGGTGTAGCGATAGGAATAAGAAGAGGAATTCCCTTTACTAACACTCCCCTAAATAATATATCGATGAAATTCAAACAAATTGATGCCATAGCAGCAGAAATAAAATTAGACATGAATAATAAATAAAATAAATCAGACATGAATAGTAACAATTTGGAAGCTTGGCTACAACAGGATAAAAAACAAAACAAATATTAAAACGTATAAAAAAAGAGTCATTTAAAGAATTCGCTTCAAACATTAACGTAAATACGCCTGTTAAAAAAGTGTGGGAAACAATACGAATTTTCAGCGGTAATGGTAGTAACAATAGCTCATACGGCAACCAAGGGAACATCCAAACAAAAAAAAAGAGACAGAGATTGAAAACGTAATAAACAAATTGCCCCCCCCCCCCCCTCGGCTTTATTACCTCCAACGATAAGCCTTAGAAACAAGAACCTAATCAAAGGGATCTGGCATCCGTGTTCCCTTACGAAACTGAGAATTATCATAAAAAAAGTAAATCTCCGCTCAGCAGCTGGCAAAGATTTCATTAATAATGAAACAATCAAAAACCTCTCAGATAAAGCACTAGAGGCCCTACGGGGAATTTTTAACAAAATAATGTATAGCGGTTCAGTCCCAAGCGAATGGACGAATTACGACATATGCCTTATCGAAAAACCTAAGGGAGGGTTCAGACCGATAGCGCTCGCGTTCTGCATCCTAAAAATTTTTGAACGTTTTATTAAAACTCGGTTAGAATATTATCTTGAAACGGACCTCATAATTCCCAATTCCCAGTATGGGTTTAGAAAACAACGCTCGTGCAATGATAATATAAACGGCAGGGATACAACTCTATTCTTTATATCTCTATTCTTAAATAACTCTATGCTGCACATCTCTATTCCTCTACATCTCTATTCTTAAGGGGACCGTATGGTCTAGAGCACGAAAATTTCACCTATTTTCACGATTTTTTTTTTGCCTTAAAAAATTTAAAAATCGATGTTTTAACTTTTCGGGTTTATTACTACCTTTATTAAGTATACAAAAAAATTTTTTTTTTATTTTAAAAACAGTGTTTATTATCATATAATTGGCATTGAAGACGACCCTCTCGAAAAATCCGACCCGGACGGTGAAGATCGATCCGAGACTTCTACTCATCTGAAACACAAAATTCAAGAAGATTCTTAATCAGAAAGAGTGCAGTTATGGTCGGGACTAGAACAAATCGAAAAAATTAAAAATTGACAAAATGGCGCGCTTTTGAAAAAAAATTCGTAAAATCGGGTTTTTTTTTCACTAGTTTTTTAGTATAAACAATAAGAAATTATTTAAATAAAATTATGATTGTAGTTCCGACGATAGCCATACATGTTGTGAACAACATATCCAAATTTCAAGTGATTCGGTTGAATAGTTTTTTTGTTTTCACCTGCGCAGTGCCGAAAAAAGTCGTTTCGAGATAAATGAGTTTAAAGTTTGAGGTACAGATATTTTCAAAAATTGAGCAAATTTTGAATACTTACAGTTAATCCGCGATTCCGGCACCATATAGGATTCCTTCGGAACGTTCATAATTCAAGATTTCCTCACTCCTTTCATTTCTTCGAGCTGTCCGAGCCTCTTTGGAGTTGTCCGTGCTCCTACGGTTGGCGCTCGATACTCGCAGCTCGTCTCGGTTTTGCGCTAGTTGCTCCGCTTGTGGCCCGATTGTTATGCCCATGGTCTCCATTATTTTCAATAGGGATGCAAATCCTTCATTGAATATGCAAGCGGAAATGTGAGTGGCAATATCAATGATTTTTTTTCCGGCAAACAGATGTTTCGGCGCAAGGTGCCACACGCAAGCATTGAAACTTTCGTTATTGTTCTGCGTATTACTGCCAATACACCTTTCCAATAAAGTCTCTGCTGTCAATTCTTCATAAATTGGTTTTAATATCTCTTGTGCTTCATCGCACAGAGCAGGTGGGTGCTCGTAGGTGTCTAAAGTACCTGCAGCCTCACTTTGACGCCACTTGCACCACGATTCGGAACCTGGAGGACAGTACGAGTGTTGCGGATTTTCATCTGTTGAAATTTTGTGATAATATGCTGCCCATATTTCACTTCTCATCCCTTCAGTCGAATCTGAATTACGTCTAATTGCTAGACCATAATAAGTTGACAGCTCTTGCAATAATTTATTCGTCAATTGTTGACGCTTCGGTGTTTTATTTATCGATTTCCGCTGTGTCTTTTTTCCCTCTTCTTTTTCTGTCAATTTCTTTGTTGCTCTCTATATTTGTGCATGTTTTTTTTTCGCATCAACAGCACGTTTGTACAAACGTTTTTTAACATGCAAAACACATTCTTTTTTGCAAACTAAAAAATCATCCCCGTAAGGCTTTGTGTCCAATAAGGCTTTGAACGTTTTCGTGTCGCGGACCGCTCTCTACCTGCGTTATGGGCTGTAGAAGCTGTAATATTGAGAATTTCCGCATGAAAATTTCACAGTATATTCTTGAGATACTATACTTTCGACATATCGAAAAAAAAAAAAAATCGATTTTTTCAAATTTCTAGACCATACGGTCCCCTTAAATATCTCTATTCTGAATAACTCTGTGGTTAATTAAACTGTATTCGTAAATAACTCTATTCTTAAATATCTCTATGCGTAATTATCTCTATTCCGGCACATCTCTATGCTTAAATATCTCTATTCGTAAATATCTCTTATCTTCTACATCTCTATTCTTATATATCTCCATTCTTAAATATGGTTAAACACAACTCTATTCTGATACATCTCTATTCCACCTCATCTCCATTCCAAGGCATCTCTATGCTTGATAAAAATAATTGACAATCAAGCTGTATATTATGATAAATTATCGGCGGTCGAAATAGTAGAGCGAATAAATAGTAGCGTTTTATATCTTGTGTATTTATAACTAATATTGTGTATTTATAATAGTAGAGCGAATAATAGTAGCGTTTTATATCTTGTGTATTTATAACTAAGTAAACAGATTTCAGTCACATAAAGGCCTTTTGTCGTTTATATATGATTAACGTCGAGCTTTTATATAGAAAATGCTTTTGTTAAACTTTCCCTTTTTAATACTTAGTATCGAGAGGCTAGCGGCTCTTCTGATATTCTAATAAAAATTATATAGAATAATGATTCTCTGAAAACTTACCTTTTACTAATAGTACAGATTTTCTGACGATATATATTATTTTATTTAATTTAACTACTTTTTTCTTTCATTCTTACGTCTGTAATAACACCTTAATATAGTATAACGTTATTTTCTTCATACTGGCCCAAATCGCCTCGTCATTCTGTACGCCTCAATTTCATGCATGTACACGTGCAAAGATACTCGAGACTTTGCATGAACTCACCACGCTATGATTCTTCAACCCGAAAATTGCCCCAACAGGTCGAAATACCGCAGAAACATTTATTCTGTCCGTTCAAATGCAATTGCTATGATCATTTAAATACATAATAATATTCAATTAAATAATTTAAATTTTACAAAAACATGTAATAGTTATGCCAAGATCTGAGAGTTCAATTTCTCCGTCGAACAGTCCATAAAATTTTATTCGCTCTACTATTTCGACCGCCGATAATTTATCATAATATACAGCTTGATTGTCAATTATTTTTATCAAGCATAGAGATGCCTTGGAATGGAGATGAGGTGGAATAGAGATGTATCAGAATAGAGTTGTGTTTAACCATATTTAAGAATGGAGATATATAAGAATAGAGATGTAGAAGATAAGAGATATTTACGAATAGAGATATTTAAGCATAGAGATGTTCCGGAATAGAGATAATTACGCATAGAGATATTTAAGAATAGAGTTATTTACGAATACAGTTTAATTAACCACAGAGTTATTCAGAATAGAGATATTTAAGAATAGAGATGTAGAGGAATAGAGATGTGCAGCATAGAGTTATTTAAGAATAGAGATATAAAGAATAGAGTTGTATCCCTGCCTAATATAAAAACATATTAAAAACGGACATTCTTAACTCCTTCGTTAGAAAAGAAAACGTCATAGCGCTCTTCCTAGATTTAGAAGGGGCCTACGACAATGTCATACCGCAAATTCCAATTTCAAATCTAGAAGAATTAAGAATACCAACGTTCGTGATTAGATTAATCGCAAATCTTATATGTCGGCGAGAAGCAGATTTCTACGAAAACGGAGATTGGATTACGTCCAGAATTTTATATAAGGGCCTACCGCAAGGGTCGGTGCTGAGCCCTACACTCTTTAACGTATATTTAAGGAAATTGAATGAACATATAGGAACAGATTGTAAATCTTTGCAGTATGCAGACGATATCAAGAGACTCGGTAGAGTCTCGGGACAAGTACACTGACAGCTCTGTCGTCTGCTGTCCCGAGGCTCGCCGAGTCTATATTATCTCTAAACAAGACGATTCGCGGTGGTGGGGGTAAAAATTGTATGACGTTTTCGCTAATTGTAGAGCCTAGGAGTCATTTGGCGGCTTGAAAAGCGAACTTTTGACTAATTGAGCGATGCTCTTTCGATTGAGCCTAAAATCAGCACGATTGGTTGCGTAATTGCTGAGAAAAAACTTTGCACAGGCTTAGGATTATGCTCGCTTCTACTACATTCAAGAATTTGCCTTGTCTGTATATGCGCTCAGACGATACAATCAAAGGCGTTTTGATGCCCATCAAAACCCATTTCCATAAAAGCCGGTCTCCGGTAACGGAAGCAACGAGTTGCGATTGGTCACGACGACTCGTCTTTCCTCTGTACGGAGCCAACATAAAGTTTGAACGTTGTTTTGACATAACGAAGTGCGGGACGTGTGAGCAATTATATCGATAAATTTATAAAAAAAATCATTTCATGGTTCAGTGTGGTGATATTCGATCGATCGTCCATATGACAGCTGACCAATATCTTTTTTATAACAGTCATGAGGTTATAAAGATCGCGGTCAATTTCAACTTTTGGTTAGAGTGGTGTTTATAGATAGACGAGTAAAGAGAGACTTTTATATAGATAGAATAGTGATGGTGGGAAAATAAAGTGTAATAATGAACCATTGAACAGTGTCTAAATAAATATTTTTTTAATTAAACCTAGCCCCTACAATTTTTTTCCAAACGTAAACTCTGCTACAACGGAATCGAAAATGATCCCTTTTCTCTTTTACCATCAAAATGTTCCCCGAATGCAATAACAAGGTTTATTTAGAAACCATTCTCTTCGTTTTTTCTGTTAACCAAGAGAATGGTGTATGATAAACTCGTATTCGGTGAATATTTAATATCTTTGTCGTGAGGTTATAAAGATCGCGGCCAGTTTCAACTTTTACTTAAAGAGACTTTTATTATAGATAGAAGAGTGATAGTGCAAAAATACAGTGTGATTCAATAAATAAACTTTTGGACAGTGTCTAAATAAATATATTTTTGTATTAACCCTAGACCCAACAATCCATTTTTCTGAACGTAAACTCTAGAACGGAGTCGAAAACGGTGCCTGTTTACTTTTACCATAAAATGTTCCTCGGATGTAAAAATAAGGTTTATTTAGAAACCATTCTCTTTGTTTTTTTTTTTTTTTGATAACTAAGAGAAAGGTGTATGATAAACGCGTATTCGGTGAATACTTAATATCTTTGTTGGGAGGTTATAAAGATCGCGGTCAGTTTCAACTTTTGATTAAAATGACTTTTATCATATTACCGATGGAAGAGAAATAGTGCAAAAATGAAGTGTGATTCAATAAATAACATTTTGAACGGTGTCTAAATAAATTTTTTTTTTTATTAACCCTAGTCCCAACAATTCATTTTTCCGAACGTAAACTCTAGAACGGAGTTGAAAACGGTGCCTCTTCTCTTTTACCATAAAAAGTTCCTCGGATGCAATAACAAGGTTTATTTAGAAACCATTCTCTTTTTTTTATAACTTGTGACGTGGTAATTTTGCCCACGTCACAAATTGGTTAACAATTGGCACGGCACGAGAAAAGAGCGTTTTTCGTCGCTGACGAATTGCTCTCGAGCTTATCTAGAAGGGCCAAACGCTAGCGAATTTATTGATTATTAATTTCTTTTATTTTATAATTTTTTATACGAGCGAACGACGGTCTCATACATCGAAAAACATCGAGAGAGAGAGAGAGAGAACATCGGAATTATCATCATTGTCAGAATTGTCGTATCGTTGAGAGGGAAGGCTTGAGAAGTTTCGGTCGTCAAGGTCATCGACGGAGCGCGAAAAATCATATCGAGCGAGGGTCGCTAGCTCGAAGCCCTCACCCAGAGCTGTCGAACTCGACGATGCGTCAATCAGCATCGGGAATCTTCGGTAAACCTCGGACGTATCGAAAGTCATCGTTGATCAGCGTCGCGCCCGTTTCGAATTCACACTCGAAATTTAAATATAGTTGGCGAATAATAAAAGGAGAGGGCGAAGGTTCGAGAAAATTCTAGATTCTCGTGAGTAGGCGAAGGGTGGGGGGGGGGGGGGCTAGGACCCTAATCCGCGATATCGCGCTTCGGAAAAATTATCGGGGACTCGAGTTTTGGGCAGCAGCGACGGAGGACGTCTTTTCTCAAGCCGTAGCCGTCTTCGATCAAGAACCCGACGCCATCGGAATTATCGAGTGGAAGCATCCGTGGTCCTTTTCCGGATTTCCAATCTCTGAAACCGTAGCGGTGAGCCGTCGTTTCGCTCTCATTTTGTTTTGTTGTGATTTCGTACCGTTTTGTACTCGCGAGTATATTTTGTGAATTTTGGGATTTAAAAGAGCGATATTGTTTCGGGGTACGTACGCGTTTGGAAAATTCTAGTAATGTCTTGTCCCGCGATTAACAACGACAATTCGCGTTCGCGAATTGTCGTTGTTAAAGTTTTCTTTTGAATTGCCGAGAGGAATTCTAGTATTTGATTTAGCTCAATCTCGAGATCCATAGTTGTAAGTTAAATTGTTATAATATCGAGCCGAAAGGCAAATATTTTTGTTATAAAATTATTTTCGAACACTTAAAAATTATAAATTCTTTTAAATTATTGAAGGTCAAATATTGAGAACTATTGTAAACTTTTCATATAATATTTTTCCGGAAATCTTATTTTATTCAAAATTTTAATGTCATTTAATAATAAAAGCTATTGTAATTCCGGAGTTGGATTGTTGGTGTGAATATTTATTTTGTATAATTGACCCAGCCCCTCTACCAAAATTGGTTTAAAATACAGCTACGACCGGGAAACATTATTATTTTGTTCTCGATAATTTCAAATAAAATTTGTTTAAGAATTATCTTAAACTGGCGTCCAGAAAGTATCGAGAGCAAATATAATTTGAAGCGCTTGACGGGAAAAGCGTTACAAACTATATAAGGGAATGGTGTATGATAAACTCGTATTCGGTGAACAATTAATATCTTTGAACCGTCGTTAGGTTATAAAGATCGCGGTCAGTTTTATTTGGTTAAAGTGAAACTTTAGGTTAACGTTATTTGAATATGTAGATATAAGAGTGATAGAGTGCAAAAACAAAGTGTAATTCAATAAATAAACTTTAGAGCAGTGCCTAAATAAATAATTTTTTTTTAACCCTAGCCTCAATATTCCAATTTTCCGAATGTAAACTCTACAATGGAGTCAAAAACGGTGCCTCTTCTGTGTTACCATAAAATGTCCCTTGCCATGCAATAATAAGGTTTATTTGGAAACTATTCTCTACGTTTTTTATATAACCGAGAGAATGGTGTATGATACCACTCTAGGTTTGAATTATACATAGTTTTAAACCACCCTAGAGTGGTTAAATACATGAAAATACTATTTGCACTTGCAACCCAAAATGGAATCAAGTGATGCGAAATAATTTCGAGTGAAACGATATTTGATTCGAGAAAAAAAAATCCATAAGTACTTTACGAATTTTGTTTTCCCTATTGCTCATGAGATATAATTTGTGATCAATAAACGTTATAAAAGAAAAATTCATGTGGCACTTCGACCGAAATTCTTTTTTCCAATCACACTTTTGCTCTCGAAATTTGGTGCGCATACGTTTTAGGGTTCCGTACCCAAAGGGTAAAACGGGACCCTATTACTAAGACTCCGCTGTCAGTCCGTCTGTCTGTCCGTCCGTCTGTCACTAGACTGTATCTCATGAACCGTGATAGTTAGACACTTGAAATTTTCACAGATAATGTATTTCGGTTGCCGCTATAACAACAAATTCTAAAAAACAGAGTAAAATAAATATTTAAGGGGGCTCCCATACAACAAACGTGATTTTTTGCCGTTTTTATAGATAATGGTACGGAACCCTTCGTGCGCGAGTCCGACTTGCATTTGGCCGGTATTTTCTGTTTCAAAATCTCGTTTCGTTATGATTACCTTATTGAAAAACTTTCAGTGCATTCTGATGATATTGCAGTAATTTCTCGGTGTCATTTTTTATGGAATATTTTCCTATCCGTTGATCTGTTGGAATGGATGTTTCAGTGCAATATTTTTTCAAATTTTTTTACAAAATAAAAAAAAATTAAAGTTTTGATACTTGTTCGTAGTTCTTTTATCAATAGACTCGGTAGAGTCTCGGGACAAGTACATTGACACCTCTGTCGTCTGCTGGCCCGAGGCTCGCCCGAGTATATAATCTCTGAATAAAACAATTCGCCGTGGTGGGGGTAAAAACTGAAATTCATTTTCTTTAATTACGAAGCTCAGGAGGCATATGATGATTTGAAAATTGAACTGGAGATTTATTACGAAACAATACTTCGATTGAGCACTAAATCAGCACGATTAATGCCGTATTTGCTGAGAAAAAACTTTGCACAGGCTGAAGATTATGCTAACATCGAAGTATTGGCATGTCTGTATACGACGCAATGAAAGGCCTGTTGACGCCTTCCGAGCTTGTGATTGGCCATTCCGTTAGATCTTTCTTGTTAGATCTGCAGTTTTTATTTTCCACACTTAACTCTACGACGGAAACGAAAGCGATCTCTTTTCTCTTTCGCGATTAAATGTTCCTCGTATGAGATTTCTTAAGAAATCATTCTTTTCGTTTCTTTGATAACTATGAAATGGTGTACGTTGAACTGTTAATCATGAATGGTGTGAATCGATGTAAATTTGGAAAAGAAACTATAAACACTAATAATGAGTGACAAAAAAATGTATATGGCAAGATTTGTTATTATCATGCCGAGTTTTGAGCAGTGTCTAATGAATATTTTTTTTAACTCTACACCGTTGACAATTTATTTTATTGGTCCCTTCCCTCTTTTTTATAAAATGTTCCTCGTTTACCATAATAAAGATTTGTACATCATAAAATGTTCCTTGCATGACAATTGTTGGTCCATTTCAAAAGATTTTCGACGTCGCTTTTCCAAAATATTGTGTAGAATTATCTCGCGTTTGATGAATACACAAATAATAGACAAATACACTGTCAACCTGCATCTGGATATATATGGATGCATCTGGATGATAACCGTAGTTAGTAATGATATTTCTTTATGTGAAAATGGCTTGTATAATATATCTTTATGTCAAAAGACTATGGCGGTATATAGTCCATATCCTGGTATTATCAAAATTTGTATCTTCGGATTGCAACGAATACCTATATACTCGAGGGGCTGCTCACTCGCTAATTCCGTGGCTCGTCGATTTCCAAAAGAAATCGATTTCTTGTGATTTCGACTACGATTTTCACGATTTCTGAATCCATGAGATTACTTGTGATTTTGTGTGCTTTATGCTGATTCTAACGATTACGAGTGATTTCTAAATTAAAAAAATCACTGATTTCTAGACTGAAGAACATTGATTAATTATTATAGATTAACAATAATTATTTTATGGTTAGGGATACGTGGATACTCCATCAATAACACAGTAGACAAAGAGATGCTTATTACCCTGCTTAGAAAATCCGATAGATATCGATTGAAACCGATAGGAACCCATAAAAATTCAGTTGAAATGAATGGATCAATAGGAGAGCGATATGTCCTCTGATTGGAAGTCAATCGGTATCAATGGGTTTGAATCAGCCTGTATCTTTAACCGAAATGAATTGGAAATAAGGCATTAAATGGAATACTTAATAGGAAATATATTTATTGACTGTACTATGAGTTTTTTGAAAAGGAAAATTCCGATACATTTCCAATTCGAATTCTGAATCGGTCGCAATAGGAAAATTCTGCGATAGGTTTTTTATGAGATCCAATCAGAAATGAATGGGAAACGGTGTGTCAAAAATTGCATGCACTGTCGCTCGGAATGTATGGAAAATTCACATTAAATAGAATATCTAATGGGAAATAGTCGAATTGACAAGTTTATGGGATTGAATGAGATTCCTGAAAAGGTGAATTTCAACTCGATTCCAATTTAAATATTGAATCGGTTGCAATAGAAATATTTCGTGATACGATTTTCATGGGATCCAATCGGAAATAAATAGGAAGCGGTGTATAGAAAACTGCATGAACTGCCAATCGGAATGTATGGGAAATTTCGTATTAAATAGAATATCTAATGAGAAATAGTCTAGTTGACAATTTTATGGGTTTGAATAATTTTTATGAGATCCTATCAGAAATGAATGGAAAGCGGTGTATCGAAAATTGCATGCACTGTCAATCGGAATCTATAGGAAAATTTGTAATAAATAGAATATCTAATGGGAAATCGTCCAATTGACAAGTTTATGGGTTTGAATGAGTTTCGTGAAATGGTGAATTCCAAATCGATTCCAATTTAAATACTGATTCGGTTGCAATATGAATATTGCGTGATACGATTTTTATAAGATCCAATCGAAAGTGAATAGGAAGCTGTATATATCTATCTGAAATACTGAATCGGTTGCAATAGGAATATTGCGTGATACGATTTTTATAAGATCCAATCGGAAGTGAATAGGAAGCGGTGTATATATACACCGAATAGGAAGCGGTGAATATATACACCGCTTCCTATTCACTTCCGCTTATAAAAATCGTATCACGCAGTATTCCTATTGCACCCGATCCAGTATTTAAATTGGAATCGATTTGGAATTCACCATTTTACGAAACTCATTCAAAATCATAAACTTATCAATTGGACGATTTCCCATTAGATATTCTATTTAATACGAAATTTCCTACAGATTCCATAGTTTTCTATAGAAAACTGCATGAACTGTCAATCGGAATATACGGGAAATTTCGTATTAAATAGAATATCTAATGGGAAATAGTCTAATTGACAATTTCATGGGTTCGAATGAGTTTCTTGAAAAGACGAATTCCAACTCGATTCCAATTTAAATATTGAATCGGTTGTAATAGGAGTATTCCGTGATACGATTTTCATAGGATCCAATCGTAAATAAATAGAAAGCGGTGTATCTTTCTATAGGAGGTGACCAATATAAAAGTGGAATTTTCCCATTACTTCCTATCATATTCCAATAAGGCAAGACCCATTATTTCCGAATCCTACACTGTAAAAAAAAATTATTTGATCCAAGTAATCCAAATTAATCGAGTTCAATTTACTGAACGCAAGTAGATTTTTCTTTGCCATAAATAAAAATAGACATTGCGACAAGTAAATCATTTTTTTGATGGCATTTATTTGGTCCCAATAATCTAATTCATTCATATAAATCGAAGGTATTTGGTGTAAATACATGGAATCTATACACAACAAGGCCAAAGATTTATTATAAATAATTAATATTTTTGACTCTATCGTTTTATTTAATCAACGCCAATTCGAGTGATTGGCTGCCAATATAATGTAATATTTTCAATTGGATAAACCAAAATCATTGGAAACAAGTAATCGATTTGTTTCTATCCCGATGATCCCGTATCTGTTCGCAATTTTTTTAACCATAGTTTTGATAGGGTGATTCTTTGATATAGAAACAAATATAAATGAACGAATTTCTTTCGATGCTTGGAGGGAACCATAGAGTTAAGATGTTTTTTCTTACAAATACGAATCATACACTCCTTTTAAGTGTATATATTTGCTTAAATTTTTTTTCCAAGCGATCACCTCACGATTTTTTTTCTTTACTAAAACGAATATTAATGCGATGACTTCTCATTATAATAATAGTTAAAACAGAATAGTAAAAACGAATTTCAATAAATATTGTTTTACAGATCATGCATTGGCTTTCTTACTCCATGCTGGACTTGAGATTTATGTATCATCTTTTAACTTCAAGTTCTCATGTAGAGGATGGTGTAATAGGTAGCGTCCGTGCTGGTTAGGTCGTAGATGGGTAGGGAGGTCGGATCGAATCCCCGTGTAGGTAGGAAAATTTTTCCGTGAAAATGAATGTCAAGAGTGATAGGCATATTAAAATGTGATCAATAATAAAAAAATATGAATTTTTAGTTGAAAAAAAACGATTTTTTGTTTTCAGTAACCCGTTCATTTCGATCTTGCAACTGTGCATTTCTCTAAATAATTTTGTATTTGCCTTTACTAACCATGATGTTTCGATCAAAGATATATTTACTTCATGCGAGTACTGGATTACTGGATAATATACAAATAAATAATTTACTTCGTTCAAGTAAATTTTTTTTGGAGCCAGAAATTCTTTTTGACAATTTAAAGCAATCTCATAATTCCGATTCGTTTTTCCTTGCTTTAAGTGTTTTTACCGATTCATTCCCATTGAGGAAGTCTATGGGATTGGAACAGTTGAATAGGGTTCTCTCCCATTGAAAAAGTCTATCGGAAAGGGGCATTTGAATAGGTTATTTCCTGGACAAATAACACCGTTGATTCGGATTCATTTTTTTCTATGGGTTTCAATAGGATTTTCTAAGCAGGGTACACAAACAGATGATTATTGTACCAAGAGAGATCTGTCACGAGCAAACATCAACTGTTCTGTTACGAGTGAACCTCTGAGACACGTTCGGAACGAGCAAATGCATGTTCGAACGCGTTTTTAGTTTTACATAATCAGCATATAGTTATACATAAACGTTGGATAAAGGCTTGTTCGTTTGAAGAGGGGATTAGCGATTCCTAGTGATTCCCGAAATCCTGTGATTTCTTTGCGATTTCCCACGATTTCCTATATACTTTGAGATATGATAAGAAAAACAGGAATCATGTGACTCGCGCGATTTCCAGCGACTTCTAGCGATTGCTTATCTGATTTTTGATAAAATGGTTCAAAGATTTCCTAAGTGAGCAGCCCCTCGTATATACTCTAAAAATTCTGTGAAGCGACAAATGTACCAAGTATTTCTACTTTTTGCCTCCGATTTTAGCATTGCGAATTAAACTTTTGTTATGGAAATTCTTCGGTTGCTCATTTGTTGATGGGATCAAAATTATTGTCTTCGGAATGCCATGAATATATGCAAAATTTCAGAATTTTGTTTGGCTCAATATGCGCTCTATTTTTTCACTTCCCCACTTTAGTTGTATTATGAATTTTGAAAAATTGTTTCAGGAAGTCTTCCGATGTGTTTTTACTGATATTATCAAAATTTGTATAAAGGAATTGTAATGAATACCTACAGACTTTGAAAATTCTGTGAAGCGACAGATGTGCCAAGTATTTTCCCTTTTTGGTTTCGATTATGGCATTAGGAATTGAAAATTTCGTTATGAAAATTCTTCGACTACTCATTTGTCGATGGGTTAAGAATTGCTGGCTTCAGAATGCCACGCATACATGCAAAATTTCAGAATTTTGTTGGGCCCAATGTGCGCTACATTTTTTCAATGCCCTAATTTAGTTGTAGCATAATGAATTTTGAAAAATTATTTCAGGAAGTCTTCTCATGTTTTTTTACCGATATTATCAAAATTTATATCATTGGATTGCAACAGATACCTACAGATTTTGAAAATTCTATAAAGTAACAAATGTACCAAGTATTTCCACATTTTGGCTCCGATTGTTGGATTATGAATTAAAAATTTTGTTATGAAAATTCTGCGGTTGCTCATTTGTCAATGGGATCAAAATTATTGTCTTCGGAACGCCATGAATATATGCAAAATTTCAGAATTTCATTTAGCTCTATTGAGTTATATTTTATCACTTCCCCACTTTAGTTGCAGCATAATAAATTTTGAAAAATTGTTTCAGGAAGTTTCAGGAAGGATGTGTGTTTACTGATATTATCAAAATTTGTATCATTGAATTGCAACAGATACGTACAGACTTTGAAATATCTGTGAAGTGACAAGTGTTCCCAATATTTCCACTTTTTGGCTCGAATAGTGGCATTATTAGGACTTGAACATTTTATTATGAAAATTCTTCGGTTGCTCATTTTTGGATGGGATTAAAATTTGGCTTCGAAAAATAATGGCTACATGCAAAATTCATAAACTTTATTGAGCCCAATGTGTGGTATGCTTGAGTTGTGGCATGATTAATTCAAAAAATTGTCAGAAAGCCTTTGGTTCCTTTTTTTCTGGAAGTATAAAAATTTGTTTCATTGGAACGCAATGTATACTTGCAATCTTTGGAAATTTCCTGAAGCAACATGTGTGCTCAGTATTTCTACTTTTTGGCTCCTCTTGTGGCATAACGAATTAAAAAATATTTTCAAAAAGATTTGCTCTACGGATGCTCTGGTTGTGATGGTACGAAAATTTGCACGAAGATAATGCATCTGGTCCAATTCAACTCGATCCATTTTCTTGGGCATAGTATTGATCTAAGTTTGCCCGCTTTGTTGAATTTATTGTTTTAAAATATCCATAAAATACTTTGTGAACTTTTCAAAATTCAAAGATAATATTAAAATATCTGTAAGTTCTAGTTTTCAGGCTTTTACGGCCATTATTGTTATAAATATCAAAATTTGTATCAAAATATGTATCATGGGAATGTAGCCGATACCTACAAACTTTTAACATTTTGTGAAGCGACATGTGCGCCTAGTATTTCCACTTTCTGTCTCTGATTGTGGCATTATGAATTGAAAAATTTATTACCAAAAGTCTTCTGCTGCTCATTTTTGGATGGGATTAAAATTTCTGTCCTCGGAACGCAATAGATACATCCAAATTTTCTGAACTTTGTTGGGCTTAAAGTGCAGTATGTTTTTTCACTTTTCATACAAATATAATAAGGAGATACTGCTATTTAATATGTTTCTTTGATAAGCACAAATTCAAATTGCTACAAATTCTATGGAAGAGTTCTGACTGCTCTAATCTTGCCCTCAAAAGCTTTGTAAATTTTGTATCGGACTCCCAGTTCCCGACTTATTTTAGCCTGATTCCAGGAAGGTAAATCGAAATGTCAAAACAATTTGACTGGCTCGAGAATAAAAAAAATGCCAAATTGAAAATTCCAAAACACGTGTCCCTTTATTTCATGGGGGAAAAACCAAACTCGAAGTAGAAGGGGTCAGGGTTTGGAAATGAAAAAGCGATAATTTCCGAATGTAACCTTTTTCTAATCTATATAAAGCGAGATGATCGAAAAGAACGAGAAAAAACGAATCGGATCATGCATAAAAATCCCCCTCGCGGAAAAAACCTGGACAAGTACATTTGTTGACCGCCGTTCCCATATTTTTCCACGAATATACATACACTGCAAAAACCTTTTCTCGCAAAAATCCCTGAGAATATCAAATCCTATCAAAAAGTAAGAAAAGAGACCACTCTCAAAAAATGTATCAAATAAATTCAAATCACACAAAACAAAATGAGTTAATCCTCGCGAAAAGCTAAGGTTGGGTTTCGCAAAAAGTTATAAAATAAATTGAGTTATACTAACATATATGTGGCCAAATATGGGAGGCTTTATCGTGTGACAAAATCTTTAAATAATGTTGAATGTTGATAGAGAAAACAATCAAGTTCGAAAATGCAGTTGTTTTACCTACCAGAACGAAAATAACAACTCTGTATTAATAAGAGTCTGAAGTAAAAAAAGATTGCAAACGAAAAAAAATTAGATGAAAAAGAATTTCGGCCGAAGTACTTGGCGAGGTTGTCACCATGACCGATACATTATGTAAATTAAGTGAAAAAACAATCGTCAAGTACTTCGGCCGAATTTTTTTTTAATCTATTTTTTTTCTATGTTTTATAAAACAATTTGTAAGTCAAGGACGATGCATCATATTCTTCCGTCATTTCATCTTTGAAAGAATAATAATTCTGAGGCTCCTGACAGTAAAGTTAAATATAATTATCTATTTGTAGCTTAGACCGAAATTGCTAATATCCTCACTGCCATTTCGTCCATAAATGCCTTATTCTAATACACAACTTGAAAGCTAATGATAAAATATTTAATTTTCTGAAATTTTATCTTGGGGAAAAACTGGTACTTGAGGTCTCTTCTATAACACTTTCCTGCTAAGCTATAATCGAATAATAACCTATCAACGAATTATTAACATCTCGAAAATACTTCGAGTCTGTAGTTAACTCTTTTGAAAACATTATAACTTTTTTCTTATCACAGGAACGAAATGCTGCTATATTTAAACAACCTCAATAATAATGAATTTATGGTAGAAAATCTGTCTCATTCTCTTATGTCGAATTAGTAGTGTGAGCAGTACTGATGCCTGACATTGAAATAAATCGATGATGTAATGATGCAAACACGTTGTAAGTTTATTTGTTATAAACATACTCTCTTGGAGTCTATATAAAGCGAAATATATGGAAATACTATAGAAAAAAGAAGTGATATCAAATAGCAAAAATCCCCTCCCGGGGAAAAAAACTTGGACAAGTACATTGGTGGTCCCTCGTTTCCCTGTGATATCACAAAATATCAAAACCCCACTTAAATTTTTTTTTTTGATGTTTACTTATTTTATTCATATCCCGGAGTGAATCCAACTATATAGATCACTAAATATCCGGCCAAGAAACCAGACTTTATAATAAATGTTACTTTGAATTTATTTCCACAGAACAAAACAAGAATCAAAACATTAAAAAATCAGCGTTATCAAGATGAGAAAAATACCTCTTATAATTGCTGTGTAAGAAGTATCCATAGTCTAGAAAAAAATGAAAAAATGTCAACATCTAAGTTACGTGCAGCAGTAAAATTTATGATATCAGTACTAGGACAAGTATTTCTTTGGTGACTGAGAAGATATCAATATGGACGTACCGGCAACGTAGGGCATGCAGTTGGTGCATTGCTTCTGGGATCTCCTAAGTCGAGTAGCTACTTTTGTTTTGGCTATGGCGCGACCAATGTTGCCAAATAGTATTTACTTTTATGACCTAATGAAACAACATTACCCGCGCCGTGGCTAAAATAACGAAAAACAAGCAGGAACAGGAAGTTTCGCATAAGATCCCATGCTTTTGTAATGTTAAAAAAAAAACTTTAATTTATGTCTGTACATGATAGCACAGTTTTGTTTGATTGATAATAATTTGATGAACGTTCACCACCGTACGTTGAGCGTATACGCACAGAGTACTTGTCCGGCCGATAACTTTTTATTAAAATTGCTCATTCAAGTGAAAATCAAATTGGAGGTGCTTTTCGTTGCATGCGTTGCTTTTCGCCGTCAGAAATTTATAAGAAAATCAATTCTTCTGCGAATTTCAGAATGGCCTTGTATCATACGCAAAATTCAACGTCGATTCAATCGGAATAAAATGGTGTTCGTAGTCATCATAAAATTGCATTAACATAAAGTGCAGTCAGTTATGAAATTTCTGAAAATGCGACTCAGTAAACCATTGCCAGCAATGTAGCGTATCATAGTTTCGAAAACTACTATTGCCAGCAATGAAAGTTATTATACTTTGGAAAGCTACTATTTATTAGTAGAAGATCTAAGTAACCACTGGTGAATGGTCAAAAGATCAATGCAGGCTATGAATGCACCGTCAAATTTGTATCCAAAGTTTTAAGATCACGCAAATTTCACACAAAATAATCCCCCTCCGTTCGTTTCATTTTGACGTTCTTGGGCGCCAGCTATCAAAATAGCCCTTTATGTTTTGAAAATGATAATTTAAACCGTTATGCGGGATTAATCATAAAAAAATAAAAATTAAATAACACAATACCAACAATGAAAAAGTGCGTATTTATAACCCTTGATTTTTGAGAGAGACCCCTGATTTTTACTGGAATGAGCAATTTTAATAAAAAGTTATGGGCCGGACAAGTACTCTGTGCGTATACGCTCAACGTACGGTGGTGAACGTTCATCAAATTATTATCAATCAAACAAAACTGTGCTATCATGTACAGACATAAATTAAAGTTTTTTTTTAACATTACAAAAGCATGGGATCTTATGCGAAACTTCCTGTTCCTGCTTGTTTTTCGTTATTTTAGCCATGGCGCGGGCAATGTTGTTTCGTTAGGTCATAAAAGTAAATACTATTTGGCAACATTGGTCGCGCCATAGCCAAAACAAATGTAGCTACTCGACTTAGGAGATCCCAGAAGCAATACACCAACTGCATGCCCTACGATGCCGGTACGTCCATATTGATATCTTCTCAGTCACCAAAGAAATACTTGTCCTAGTACTGATATCATAAATTTTACTGCTGCACGTAACTTAGATGTTGACGTTTTTTCATTTTTTTCTAGACTATGGATACTTCTTACACAGCAATTATAAGAGGTAATTTTCTCATCTTGATAACGCTGATTTTTTAATGTTTTGATTCTTGTTTTGTTCTGTGGAAATAAATTCAAAGTAACATTTATTATAAAGTCTGGTTTTTTGGCCGGATATGTAGTGATCTATATAGTTGGATTCCCTCCGGGATATGAATAAAATAAGTAAACATCAAAAAAAAAAATTTAAGTGGGGTTTTGATTTTTTGTGATATCACAGGGAAACGAGGGACCACCAATGTACTTGTCCAAGTTTTTTCCCCGGGAGGGGATTTTTGCTATTTTGTAAATTAAGTGAAAAAACATTCGTCAAGTACTACGGCCGAATTTTTTTTTAATCTAATTTTTTTCTACGTTTTATAAAACAATTTGTAAGTCAAGGATAATGCATCATATTCTTCCGTCATTTCATCTTTGAAAGAATAATAATTCTGAGGCTCCTGACAGAATAGTTAAATATAATTATCTATTTGTAGCTTAGACCGAAATTGCTAATATCCTCGCTGCCTTTTCGCCCATAAATGCCTTATTCTAATACACAACTTGAAAGCTAGTGATAAAGTATTTAATTTTCTGAAATTTTGTCTTGGGGAAAAACTGGTACTTGAGGTCTCTTCTATAACACTTTCCTGCTAAGCTATAATCGAATAATAACCTATCAACGAATTATTAACATCTCGAAAATACTTCGAGTCTGTAGTTAACTCTTTTGAAAACATTATAACTTTTTTCTTATCACAGGAACGAAATGCTGCTATATTTAAACAACCTCAATAACAATGAATTTATGGTAGAAAATCTGTCTCATTCTCTTATGTCGAATTAGTAGTGTGAGCAGTACTGATGCCTGACATTGAAATAAATCGATGATGTAATGATGCAAACACGTTGTAAGTTTATTTGTTATAAACATACTCTCTTGGAATCTATATAAAGCGAAATATATGGAAATACTATAGAAAAAAGAAGTGATATCAAATAGCAAAAATCCCCTCCCGGGGAAAAAAACTTGGACAAGTACATTGGTGGTCCCTCGTTACCCTGTGATATCACAAAATATCAAAACCCCACTTAAATTTTTTTTTTTGATGTTTACTTATTTTATTCATATCCCGGAGGGAATCCAACTATATAGATCACTAAATATCCGGCCAAGAAACCAGACTTTATAATAAATGTTACTTTGAATTTATTTCCACAGAACAAAACAAGAATCAAAACATTAAAAAATCAGCGTTATCAAGATGAGAAAAATACCTCTTATAATTGCTGTGTAAGAAGTATCCATAGTCTAGAAAAAAATGAAAAAATGTCAACATCTAAGTTACGTGCAGCAGTAAAATTTATGATATCAGTACTAGGACAAGTATTTCTTTGGTGACTGAGAAGATATCAATATGGACGTACCCGCATCGTAGGGCATGCGGTTGGTGCATTGCTTTTGGGATCTCCTAAGTCGAGTAGCTACATTTGTTTTGGCTATGGTGCGACCAATGTTGCCAAATAGTATTTACTTTTATGACCTAACGAAACAACATTGCCCGCGCCATGGCTAAAATAACGAAAAACAAGCAGGAACAGGAAGTTTCGCATAAGATCCCATGCTTTTGTAATGTTAAAAAAAAAACTTTAATTTATGTCTGTACATGATAGCACAGTTTTGTTTGATTGGTAATAATTTGATGAACGTTCACCACCGTACATTGAGCGTATACGCACAGAGTACTTGTCCGGCCCATAACTTTTTATTAAAATTGCTCATTCAAGTAAAAATCAAATTGGAGGTGCTTTTCGTTGCATGCGTTGCTTTTCGCCGTCAGAAATTTATAAGAAAATCAATTCTTCTGCGAATTTCAGAATGGCCTTGTATCATACGCAACATTCAACGTCGATTCAATCGGAATAAAATGGTGTTCGTAGACATCATAAAATTGCATTAACATAAAGTGCAGTCAGTTATGAAATTTCTGAAAATGCGACTCAGTAAACCATTGCCAGCAATGTAGCGTATCATAGTTTCGAAAACTACTATTGCCAGCAATGAAAGTTATTATACTTTGGAAAGCTACTATTTATTAGTAGAAGATCTAAGTAACCACTGGTGAATGGTCAAAAGATCAATGCAGGCTATGAATGCACCGTCAAATTTGTATCCAAAGTTTTAAGATCACGCAAATTTCACACAAAATAATCCCCCTCCGTTCGTTTCATTTTGACGTTCTTGGGCGCCAGCTATCAAAATAGCCCTTTATGTTTTGAAAATGAGAATTTAAACCGTTATGCGGGATTAATCATACAAAAATTAAAATTAAATAAGACAATACCAACAATGAAAAAATGCGTATTTATAACCCTTGATTTTTGAGAGAGACCCCTGATTTTTACTGGAATAGCAATTTTAATAAAAAGTTATGGGCCGGACAAGTACTCTGTGCGTATACGCTCAACGTACGGTGGTGAACGTTTATCAAATTATTACCAATCAAACCAAACTGTGCTATCATGTACAGACATAAATTAAAGATTTTTTTTTTCATTACAAAAGCATGGGATCTTATGCGAAACTTCCTGTTCCTGTTTGTTTTTCGTTATTTTAGCCATGGCGCGGGCAATGTTGTTTCATTAGGTCATAAAAGTAAATACTATTTGGCAACATTGGTCGCGCCATAGCCAAAACTAAAGTAGCTACTCGACTTAGGAGATCCCAGAAGCAATGCACCAACTGCATGCCCTACGTTGCCGGTACGTCCATATTGATATCTTCTCAGTCACCAAAGAAATACTTGTCCTAGTACTGATATCATAAATTTTACTGCAGCACGTAACTTAGATGTCGACCTTTTTGCATTTTTTTCTAGACTATTGATACTTCTTACACACCAATTATAAGTGGTATTTTTCTCATCTTGATAACGCTGATTTTTTAATGTTTTGATTCTTGTTTTGTTCTGTGGAAATAAATTCAAAGTAACATTTATTGGGAAGTCTGCTTTTTTGGCCGGATATTTTGTGATCTATATGGTTGGTTTCCCTCCGGGATACGAATAAAATTAGTAAAGATTTGAAAAAAAAAAAATAAGTTGGGTTTTGGATTTTTTGTGATATCATAGGGAAACGAGGGACCACCAATGTACTTGTCCAGGTTTCATTCCCCCCAGGAGGGGATTTTTGCTATTTGTAGTACTATACCTACGAGAGAGAGACATAGGAACGGGGCATCATAACCCTCTCGGAATGGCTCAAAGAAATAGGACTTAATATAAACCCAGCGAAAAGCAAACTGGTCATCTTCACCAAAAAAACAACCTCCCTGGAGGATAGATATATAACCATTGATGGCGTAAGGGTAAGAAATTCCAAAAACGCAAATTTTTTGGGAGTCAACATGGACTACAAATTAAATTGGAAATCCTTTATTAATGATACCAAGAATAAAGCCACAAGGACCACAAATATCATAAAGTCATTGACTCAAAAATCGTGGGAAGCTCATCCGTCAACTCTCCTTACCATTTATAAGGGCTTGATAAGGGCTAGATTGAAATGGTCCATTCCATGCTCAAGCTCGGCCGCTGGGTCATATTTCCAGTCATTAAAAACTGTCCAATTCGCTGCGCTTCGACTAGTCTTGGGCTGCCTCAGATCAACCCCCACAAATGCACTGCTTGATCTAGCAAAAGAACAATCATTAGAGTACAGGTCACAATTATTAACAGTAAGGTACTTATCAAGAGCATACGCGCTCCGAAAACACCCAATCATTCCTAAACTAACACTCATGGAAGAATTAATAGCGAACAGAAGAGAGGTCCCAAAAGAATGTGACAGGTTTATGATTCGCTCAGTTTGGTCAAGATTCAAGGCACAATTTAAGTGCATCAAAAGATTTGATATGATACCATGCTTCGAAACACCGCTAATAGCTTAAATTTCACCCTTTGAAATTAACAAGGAGTCAGGGAAAAAAATAATGGATAAGGACAGAAGCAAAATTAATACATTATTTCAAAAAGAATTAAACGATAAATATTACACAATCAATAGATATCATTGGATTCTTATATATACAGACGGCTCGCAAATGATGGAGGCGGAACACGTAAGCTACGCATTCTACATTCCAGAGCTCAAAACTCAAGGAATATTTAAAACAACAAAACTGGCAAATATCTTTGAAGCAGAAGCAGGTGCTATTATTGAGGCCCTGAAATACATGAAAAATAGACTCTTCAATAAGAATATAATAATAATAACGGACTCCCTGAGCGTATTAACTGCATTAGGGGATGTAGGGACTAATGCAAAAATACACCCTCTGGTGCTAGAAATAAAATCACTCAACTATAGATTATCATTAGCAAACAGAAAAGTAGAGTACGTATGGTGCCCTTCGCACATAGGAATCTGCGGCAACGAAGTGGTGGACAGGCTGGTGAAGACTGCCATAAAAAAAGGTGCAACCAGAAACCTGGACTTATTAGCAAAAACCATATCAAATGAAATAAACAGCGAACTCAAACAAGTATATCAACGCGAACTAAATGACACATTCGCAAAAAAGGAATAACATATGGAAAATACCGACAAGTAGATTCAAAGACACCATGGTGGCAAGATGTAGCCCTAGAAAGAAAAGCCATTACACTGATTAATAGATTGAGAACAGCACACATAGGGGTGAAAAAGCACCTTTTTAAGATACGGTTAGCAGACTCCAAGACTTGCCCTTGCGGGGCCTTGGAGCAAGACATTAACCATGTTTTCTGGGAGTGCGAGCTCAATAAGAAGTACACCAATAATCTGGTAGACGAATTAAAAAAATTAAAAGTCTTGCCACCGTACGAAATCCAAAGCCTTTCCTTCTCTCGGTCAGAAAAAATTCTCAAAGCTATAATCAAGTTTACAGAAGAAGCAAAAGAAGTAATTAACCTAATTTATTAAACACCTTCCTCCTTCTTCACCAATCATTAAATAGGGAAGAAAAAAAAAAAAAAAATAAATAAAGCACCAAACCAAAAATATCGCGAAAAAGGAACGTAAACTTAAAACAAAAACGCGTAAAGTAACAAGACGACTCAAAAGACATAACAAAGGGGAAACAACACCTGACGTTGTGACGACAAGTGTGTTTAGCACACAGCAGAACCTTGGAAGAAGCGGTTACAGTCATACCAGTGGCCAGGCTAGCCTCACGGATAAAAGTGAGCTTAGCCAAAAAGGAGAAGAAGAAGAAGAAGAAGAAGCCGAAACACTCTCTCGTCGCCTGAACAACGACCACGTACACGATTTGAAACTCTGATGGTTTTCAACCTGATGAGAATGCCCATTTCAAACGAAGTGGGAAAATGCACCATTATTGCTACATTTTTTAATTCTCTTGGAGCATTAGAGACCGAGAAAAATTTCATGAATGCCTTATTTTTCTCCAGATAAGGTTATTTAATTTACCATTTTCAAATTGTTATGACAAATTTATTCAACAAAAAAAATTCGATGGGAATGCAAATAATTCATATTTTTTGTCTTTATCGAATTGACACCCCCTCCCCCATCCTTAGTTTAGGTTTCAACCATGAAATGTGCTTCCAAAACGAATTGCAAGATGATGTTATTAAAATCTAATTCTAGAATGCTGTTAAAATGTAACACTACAATGCTGTTCAAATCCAACGCTAGAATGCTGGCGAAACGTGAAGCTGCAATGCTGTTCAAACCCAACGCTAGAATGCTGGTAAATGTAATGCTAGAATGCCGTTTAAACCCATCGCTACAATGATGTTGGAACATGACACTCGAATGCCGTCATAACCTAACGCTAGAATGCTGTTGGAAGAACAGCTCTGAATAATACCACATTTGTGTCAGAAGTGCGTCATGTAGTAACGTCACTTTGTAACGCAAAGGACATAGGAAAATGGTCCGGCAAACATCGCGTTTCTAACGCAACAAAATTGCAAACAATGACGCCATTCTGACATTGTTATGGCGCTAGGCTCTTTTGAATGCCACGTTTGGCTATCGGGGTAGGGCACGGTGCGGTTACATAACCCTACTGACGAGTCTGTGATCGTACCGAAGACGAAACGCAAAGATCCCGTTCTTTTCACCGCCACGCTAGCGTGGGGGAGCTTTTTTACCATCTGCCTAACATCCTACCTTACCGACCACGAGACGTTAACTATTATTTACCAACCATTCTAACCCTCAATTGTAAGGTAACGCTTGCCTCACCGACAACGTTACCTCCTACATCTGGGGGCCTATTATGGTTCTCGGGTGAGCATGCTCACTTCTCGCATTTTCATGTCACGTGAATATTCTCACTCTATTATGGATCTCCTACGTGAAAAAGCGAGATCACTAGGTATTTCCGGTCTAAGGATCTCACATTTTCACGCTGTTTGATGTTTTGAAAAAAGGTGGCTGTTCGACGGTATATAGGTGTTTTTCGATATAAAAAGAATCAGACATTCAAAAAAAAAGAAACCCTACATGACACCGAAACTTTAATATCTCTATATTTTATGAAGATCGAACTGATATACAATTGAAATCATCACAGCTTTGAGGGTTTGTTGAATCAGTCACCTAACTTCACTTTAAATTTTAAAAGTTGAAATTTTTCAAAACAGTTGGACCGATTATAAAAAAGTTTTGTTAACAAACGCAAGAGGAGGGCAAGAATTTGCTGATTGAGCATTTTTTGTTATTGGTTAAATCGTCTCAAAAAAAATCACTTTTGAATTTGCAACTATCTCTCTTGCACTTACGATATGCCATTGATTCGTACCCTTGCAGCCCGAACCCCCGAACGACACTTTAACTAAGCAACGCATGCGCAGAGCTGTTTTCGACACAAAATTTTGTGTCGAGTCAACTCACGCGTATAATCTAGCTATATAAAATTAGCCGCTCGATTTTGACTTTTGCATTTTTTTTAAATTTATAATGATTGTTTGTCGATAGTTTGTGATTGTTTGATTAATTAAAATGTTTGTTTGATCATATTTTTTATCAAACAAACGAAACAAAAAAGGGCGTTAAGTTAGCCGCAAATTTTTGAAATTTTGTCTAATTTGATTTTTTCAAACGCCAATCGATTCCGAATCGTTTGTTTGAAACAAATAATATTATTTGAAGGTTTGTTTGATTGTTGTTTTTCCAAAAAATGAATAAATAAAATATTGGATCGTTGTAGCTTTTACACTAGATTCTAATATATAACTTCGAGCATTGGCTGAAGCGGTTGAGTTTACTTTTCAGAGCAATCATGATCTCGATTGTGTATAAAAAATGTGTACATCTATTCGATTTAAAAACATTGAATTATTTATAATACCAGGCTAGCAATAAAATTAGGCTGTGTCTAGTCGTCCGGACACCCGGACAAATACGCGTCCGGTATTCGTCCGGATATTTGTCCAAATTGAGGTTATTTTTTTTTCAATTAATTTTTTTATAGTATGATGGTATATTGAAACTCCCTCCGAAAATACACCTCGCAGCTATAAATGTCCGGACGAATAATCGCACGTAATTCGTCCGGATATACAATTTATAATGATTTTCGTATATCCGAACGAATAATCATACAGAATTCATCCGGGTATATAATGAATTACGTATCGACGAAC
This sequence comes from Rhimphoctona megacephalus, assembly GCA_963989365.1. Lineage (NCBI taxonomy): Eukaryota > Metazoa > Arthropoda > Insecta > Hymenoptera > Ichneumonidae > Rhimphoctona > Rhimphoctona megacephalus. The sequence continues at coordinate 115,344 of CAXDIM010000134.1, read as the reverse complement.
GATTTCCAAGGGTCCTAATATGTATCCGGACGACTAATCATACGTAATTCATACGGATACATAAGAAATAAAGGTATTTGCATGTATCCGGACGAGTAATCGCACGTAATTCGTCCGGAAATACAATTTATAATGGTTTCCGTATAGTATATCCGGACGAATACTCACAGGTAATTCATCCGAATATACAATTTCTGATAGTTGTTATATGTATCTGGGTAACTAATCGTACGTAATTCATCCGGATATATGATGAATAAAGGTATTTGCATGTATCCGAACGAATAATCGCACGTAATTCGTCCGGATATACAATTTATGATAGTTGTTATAATAGTTGGACATGAGAACGTAGTAGGGTGGGTTGGGGTCATCTTGCGGTTGTTTTTTGAATAGTTGGGCATGTGGAAATAGTAGGGTGGGTTTGGGTCATCTTGCGGTTGTTTTTTGAATAGTTGGACATGTGGAAATAATAGGGTGAGTTTGGGTCATCTTGCGGTTGTTTTTTGAATAGTTGGACATGAGGAAATAGTAGGGTGGGTTTGGGTCATCTTGCGGTTATTTTGTGGATAGTTGGACATGAGGAAATAGTAGGATGGGTTTGGGTCATCTTGCGGTTGTTTCTTGAATAGTTGGACACGTGGAAATAGTAGGGTGGGTATGGGTCATTTTGCGGTTGTTTTTTGAATAGTTGGACATGAGGAAATAGTAGGGTGGGTTTGGGTCATCTTGCGGTTGTTTTTTGAATAGTTGGACATGTATTTGAATAGTTGGATAAAAATACTATTTCCACATGTCCAACTATTCAAAAAACAACCGCAAGATGGCCCAAACCCACCCTACTATTTCCACATGCCCAACTATTCAAAAAACAACCGCAAGATGACCCAAACCCACCCTACTATTTCCTCATGTCCAACTATTCAAAAAACAGCCGCAAGATGACCCAAACCCACCCTACTATTTTCTCATGTCCAACTATTCAAAAAACAACCGCAAGATGACCCATACCCACCCTGCTATTTCCACATGTCCAACTATTCAAAAAACAACCGCAAGATGACCCATACCCACCCTGCTATTTCCACGTGTCCAACTATTCAAGAAACAACCGCAAGATGATTCAAACCCACCCTACTATTTCCACATGTCCAACTATTCAAAAAATCGCAAGATGACCCAAACCCACCCTACTATTTCCTCATGTCCAACTGTTCAAAAAACAACCGCAAGACGACCCAAACCCACCCTACTATTTTCTCATGTCCAACTATTCAAAAAACAACGGCAAGATGACCCAAACCCACCCTACTATTTCCACATGCCCAACTATTCAAAAAACAAACGCAAGATGACCCAAACCCACCCTACTATTTCCACATGCCCAACTATTCAAAAAACAACCGCAGGATGACCCAAACTCACCCTACTATTTCCTCATGTCCAACTATTCAAAAAACAACCGCAAGATAACCCAAACCCACCCTACTATTTCCACATGTCCAACTATTCAAAAAACAACCGCAAGATGACTCAAACCCACCCTACTATTTCCACATGTCCAACTATTCAAAAAACAACCGCAAGATGACCCAAACCCACCCTACTATTTTCTCATGTCCAACTATTCAAAAAACAACGGCAAGATGACCCAAACCCACCCTACTATTTCCACATGTCCAACTATTCAAAAAACAACCGCAAGATGACCCAAACCCATCCTACTATTTCTTCATGTCCAACTATTCAAAAAACAACCGCAAGATGACCCAAACCCACCCTACTATTTCCTAATGTCCAACTCTTATAACAACTGTCATAAATTGTATATCCGGACGAATTACGTGCGATTATTCGTTCGGATACATGCAAATACCTTTATTCATCATATATCCGGATGAATTACGTACGATTAGTCGTCCGGATCCATATTAGAACCCTTGGAAATCGTTCGTCGATACGTAATTCATTATATACCCGGATGAATTCTGTACGATTATTCGTTCGGATATACGAAAATCATTATAAATTGTATATCCGGACGAATTACGTGCGATTATTCGTCCGGACATTTATAGCTACGAGGTGTATGTTCGGAGGGAGTTTCAATATACCATCATACTATAAAAAAACTAATTGAAAAAAAATAACCTCATTTTGGACAAATATCCGGACGAATACCAGACGCGTATTTGTCCGGGTGTCCGGACGACTAGACACAGCCTAATTTTAATGCTAGCCTGGTAATAGAAATAATTCAATGTTTTTAAATCGAATAGATGTACACATTTTTTATACACAATCGAGATCATGATTGCTCTGAAAAGTAAACTCAACCGCTTCGGCCAATGCTCGAGGTTATATTAGAATCTAGTGTAAAAGCTTACAACGATCCAATATTTTATTTATTCATTTTTTGGAAAAACAACAATCAAACAAACCTTCAAATAATATTATTTGTTTCAAACAAACGATTCCGAATCGATTGGCGTTTGAAAAAATCAAATTAGACAAAATTTTAAAAATTTGCGGCTAACTTAACGCCCTTTTTTGTTTCGTTTGTTTGATAAAAAATATGATCAAACAAACATTTTAATTAATCAAACAATCACAAACTATCGACAAACAATCATTATAAATTTAAAAAAAATGCAAAAGTCAAAATCAAGCGGCTAATTTTATATAGCTGTATAATCTCGCATTTTCGACAAGCAAGATTCACCGTAATTGGGTGAGCAACTCACTTTCGTCATTTTCACCCAATCTGAGAACCGTAATAGACCCCCTGGTGACCCCGACGTGATAAGAACACGCAACTACATCCTGACAATTAGTCCAGTCATTATATATATACATTTGGAAATGCAAATGAACCGAGAAGGCTGAATTTTTTATATGACGTGGGGGGGGGGGGGGGGGCTAAAAAAGCTTAACTTCAAATTGTCGACCAAGATTTCCTATGTGCATTTATCGCCATCTTGAAAAAAGGGTTAAATTCAGTTTTTTTACAATAACTCGGTTCTCCGTTGAGATACGATAATTTTGAATGAATACTTTTTTGTTACTTTTTTACGCTCTACAATTAAGGTCTCTTACATTTTTTACCTATCGTTCATCGTTATTGAGATATCGATCGAAAAAATCAAAATTTAAGGTAGTGAAATTTGTTTTTTGCTATTTTTTCTTTTCTTGCGATAGATATCGAAAAAATGTCTATTTTGAAACTTTTAGAGCATGTTCAGACCTACAATTTTGTTTTATTATTTTTTTCCTTCGACCAAAATTACGATCTCTAGCGCGCCGCAAAGGCGGTAAGTCCGTGCCCCGTTTCGATTTAGCCGCTCGCACGGTTGTATGCACACGTCAAAACGGATGAAAGGTTGTTCGGGGAATTATTGGGATACAAAATAAATAAATAAACTAGACAAATTATGAAAGAAACACATGAAATGTATTGAACAAATAATTTTTTGTGTAGCTAAAAATAATAATTAAAGCCCCCCTTTTTTTATATTTTTTGTCGTTTCGATGGTCCTGGCTGAAGAAGTTCTTCCTTGGTTAACTCTTCGAGTTGTAGAGACTCTCGAACCGCAGGAAATGATGCTTGGATGGTCGAAACATCATCATCATCATCGTACGAACGAGGACGCACAGCTGTTATTATGGAGTGAGCTATCGCTGTACATTTTTTTTCCACTGCTCCAATGCACCGCGTTTATCTTTCGTGATGGTCGTGGCAAGAAAAACTTGCAAAGATTCAGGAATAGCGGCTTCGACATCTTTTAGGAATGCATCCGATGGGGGATAATTATTTTTATCGTAAACGACACCTCTATAATGTCCTCGCGGATTATTGCAGCGGCTTCGCGAATAACTCTTAGCCTTTCTTCACGAGAGTCCTTTTTTTTTTCTTCATATCATTTCTCCGAAAGTATTTTAAAGCCAGTATTCCGAAAAAAAATACACAATCACGTCCTTGTTTTTCGTTTATAAGAATGTCATTTCCGTACTTAACTTGTAAATGTTTTTTAACCGTTCTGATGTCAGGAATGAAATCTCCATTTAATTGGTTCATTAACTCATTCATTGAAAATTGACATTCGTCCGAATTTCCTTTCAGAAATGAGTAAATTCTCTCCATTGACTCGGCTATTTTGTCCTCTGTAGGCCCTCCTTTCTTAATCCCCTCCTCAGGTAGTGGATGGTACACACGTGAAATACATGCTCGATGGTATCGAGCTCCTGCTTCGACGAGATCAGCTACATAATGAATACGTTCGACAATTGAAATAGCAAATTTCTCGTCACGTCCAGACAAGTACCGCAGAACATTTTCTTTCATTGATGTTTCGTGCACCGAATGAATTTTTTTCCGTTTATGTACTGACAATTTTGATTCATCGCAAAATGCTTCACCACAAAATAAACATAGATTTTCAAATCAAAAGTGGGTATGAGCTGAGGTCGTTCTTCGGGTTATGGTTCTTCCGATGCAGATTTATTTCGTCGAGAGGCAAACGACGCTAGTCTTTGATTTCCATATTTTTTGTAGCACGCTGTTCGATAGCATCCGCAGGTTTGAATTCTCTCTTGTGAGGAGAGCTGTGGATGCCTGTGTATGTTAATTAAAAGATACACAGCTGTTTGGTTTCGGGTTTAACAATAGCTTTATTTTATTTGATTGACATTTTGAAAATAGATATTTCGATGTTGGAAAAGATTTAGTCCGATAGTTGATGCTAGACTGACGTTTGAGCAAGAGTTAAGAAAAAAGTTTCGTCTTTTTTTGAAAAGTTAAGAAAAATAGAAGTAGTGGGAAATGCTAATGTTCTATTGGTAGATATTTGAAGGGTGAGAGAAGTGGTAATAATCGATTTAAAGAATTTTCCCAAAAAATAAGGATTGCAAGATGTAAGGGAATTTTTAGGATTATTGGTTTTTTTTCGATAGTCATAAAACGCAAAATTCCTGAAGCATAAAAGACTTAACGGTAGCGCTAGAGTGAAGAAATATGTGTACATAATTTCGAACTTATAATAAAATGTATTGAGTCGAAAGACAGTAAATGTTTTTTCGTGGGGATTATTGCTGCTTTTGGAAAATAGGATTTTCCCGGAATCTTCGAGGCTACGAGTGAGTTTTTGTTTTATGACGGTTTTAAGCGAAATGAAAGGCCTGTTTCGAGTTGTCCCTTAACACACGCACTGTGAACACTCACTGAATCAATACTTTGTAAAAAGTTTTGATGCTCCACATATCCTCTTTTCATGCTCCCCGCTAAGAGAGTCTGAACAGCTCTCTTTTTAGTCACATAAATGTCTGTAATCAGAGGTTTTTTGCAAATGAAACAATCGCCCATGTTCACGAAATTTATAAAACACGTACGCTCGCTCCAAGAGACTCGAGACAACTGACTGAAATACTACGAAAAAGAGCAGATGTTCCAGCATGAATACGAAAAAAGGGTCTTTTATACCTGACCCCTCAAATTCCAACGGTCGCTCTATTGGCGCGCTCCATGGCGGGACGCATATTTTGTAGCGTCGGGTGGCGCTGCGGTCAACTTTGCGGCGCGCTGGAGGTCGTAATTTTGGTCGGAGGAAAAAAATAAAAAAACGAAATTCCGGGTCTAAACACGCTCTACAAGTTTTATAATAGACAATTTTTCGATATTTATCACGAGAAAAGAGAAAATAGCAAAAATAAATTTCACTATCTAAATTTTTGACTTTTTCGATCGATATCTCAATAACCATGAACAATAGGTAAAAAATGTATAGGACCTAAATTGTAGAGCGTAAAAAAGCAACAAAAAAGTATTCATTCAAAATTATCGTATCTCAACGGAAAACCGAGTTATTGTAAAAAAACTGAATTTAACCCTTTTTTCAAGATGGCGGAAAATGAACATAAGAAATCTTGGTCGACAATTTGAAGTTAAGCTTTTCTAACCCCCCCCCCCCCCCCCCCCAAGTCATATAAAAAATTTAGCCTTCTCGGTTCATTTGCATTTCTAACCCGTTTTTCCCGACGTAATGACTGGACTAAATGGAGTCCACGGAGTCAAGTCAAAGGCTACACTCGGCAATGCATCGGCACGACGCTCTACACATAAGTACGAGCACGCCTCTACGGGCACGACGCTCTTTCGATCACGCCTCATTTACGCCTTCCTGACTTTAACCTTCGCTCATTACGAGCACGCCCTTCTCAAGCATCTACTCTTCTCCCACTATACATCATATATCGCTGTCACTGGGGGGGAGTACTGTGGCGATTCACAGCTTCTCAATTTCGCCGCTACGCAGCCAAGAACGTCGAAACAATTCTCACAAGTGGTCGCTTAAGCATGCGTTTCTATATATAACGATGCGCCGCAATGCTAAAACATCCTCAACGCGTTTTTTTTTGGTTTTGTAAAGGTGGTTTATTTTGTTGCTTTATCATGATACATATTTAAGTAATAAACAACCTTATCGAACTTATTCCGTAACATTTTGATTGTTTGGCTTGTCATTACATGATGCGTCTTGCCAAATGACGATGTTCATAAATATATATTTATTTTTGCATTTTCTGCGTACATTTATGATTTTTTGTATTCAATACTCTCTTTGTTACATAAAGCTATGGTAGAAAAAGGTATAAAAAAAAAGCATTGCTTCGATAAATGGCCTCAGTGGGCTTTTGTGAGTTTGGAGGGGGAGAGGGAGGGGTTGGATGGGACGGGAGTTATAATACACTATTTACAATATATACAATATTTACACGAGGGCGGTGATGCTAGTGCATTTACAGTCTTCTTCTCTATTTGTTTATAAACGTCTACACTTGTCGGGCTCTGTTGGCAGCTCTCTGTTGTTGTTGTTGTGACTTCTTTAGTCTTGCACGTCTCCTCAGTTCGTCCATATGTTTGGCTTCCCCCTGTAGCCACCAGTATCTCGAGTTTAATCGGTCAAGACTATCAGTGTCTCTCTTTGGTACCGCTGTCGAGTAGGTCCATCTGTCTCTGGGAATATTGTTTATGTCCGTGAAGATAGCTTTTTTTGCGCAGTGTCTTTTAATGTGGTATAATATCGGGACGTTGTGCGCGTCTTGGATGCATCCCATTCGGTCCAGATTCGTGAAGAGTTCTGGGGGCGAGTAGTTCGTCCTTGCCATCCATAATGTCGTTTGATCCCCTTCTATTTTCAGCGCATTGATCAGTTCGTTTCTTATTTGGTATGCAGTGCCGAAATAATTCCTTGTCAGCGTAAGACAAAAGTTGTCAAATCTTGGGGTATTTCCTATGTCATAGATGTCTTTGTTGTTGATGCGTCGTGTGTAGTCAGACTCGGCTGTACGATACCTGCCCAAGCACGCTTTCAAACATGCTCTTTCGAATTGTCGATAGTGTTCCATCACAGAAGGCCCCACATTCCACCAGATCGGGGCTGCATATGAGATGATGGGGCGAACCAGCAGTTGGTAGCAGATGATTTTTGCTTTGGATTCTAGATTTCTGTTATAGAATATTCTATGGTTCGCTTTCAATGCCTTTTTGGCTTTTGCCAGTTGGATTGCATGATGTTTATTCAATCTCAATAAGTAATCAAAGTGTGCGCCCAAATATTTCACCGTGTCTTTGTTGGGAATCGGTGTCTTTTCTCCAGTGTCCTTGTCTTCTATTATTATTTGGAACGTCTTGATTAGCGGTACTGTTCGAGGTGAGATCTCGTTCACTGTTTTTCTGAACAGAATTGTTTCACTTTTGGTCGGATTGATTTTGAGATTCCAGTCTTTATAATATGCATATATCTTGTTTACGATGTCGGTAAGTTTTTCTTGAATGACTGGTATCTTGGTGTTGGAAACATAGACCACCATATCGTCAGTATATGCACCGGAGTGTGTGTTGTTTCCAGTGTTAAGGTTGAACAGATTTAGTACCTCGCTATTGTAAATGTTAAAGATTACAAGTGATGTGACCGTTCCTTGCTGCAAGCAAGTTTATTTATTATGTTATCGGACCAAAAAAATAATGCAATACCTCTATTCCTACGCGGAATTCGATGCTCTTTCAGAATCTGAGCTCAAAATTTCGATTAGACACCGAGAAAAAAAAATATGGCCGATTTAAACGTGAAAAACGTGACAATTTTCGAAAAAAAAATTTTTTCACATTTTTTTTCACAATGATACCGCAAAGCTATCAACTTTTTACAATGATCAGAGGTGATCATGGCACTCGAACATTAAGAGGAATTTTTTTCAGAAAAATTCATCAACGCGTTTTTTCAAAATGGCGGCGAGAATGAAAATTTTTTATTAAAATCTTAATCTATCGGTTTCTTCAAAATTATAAACTTGAGAAAAAAATTTCTAAGAACATAAATGGCTTAAAATTAGTCGAAGAATACTCTTAAATTTTTTCAGAATTTTTGAAAACAATTTTTAATTTTCGAAAATTTCAAAAAATCCAATTTTTCAAAAATACCTGAAAAATTTTTGGAAAAATTTGAGAGTGTTCCTTGACTAATTTTAAGACTTTTTTGTTGTTAAAAATTCTTTCGTAAAGTCTATAGGTTTAGAGAAAAAAAATTTTCTTGAATGGTACATAAAATTTTGTTTCTATCTACCACTACTAAATTCACGAACAAACTCGTATATCCTTTCAGTTGTGCATGGACACATATGTTATATACAATTTTTACATGAATTATAGGTAAAGCATATAAAAAAAATATTAGTTTTCACTTTTTCAATACATTTGTTATGCCACGAAAACGTTCAAAATCTTCTGCTTCATTGCATGCAGAGTATGAATCAGATTATTCGGATAGTGATTCCGACGAAAACATTTTGATTCCGAATGCAGACAATTCAGGCTCCGATGATTCTGATTCCGATTGTGATTCGATATCTGATTCAGATTCTGAACATGAATTCACAATACCAAATATTACTTATAAAAAAGCTTGTGCTACTTATTCTGAAAACTTAGATAAACTTGAAAAAAATCACGAATTCATTTGGATCGATGGCGAGAAATCATATCCAAATACTTGTGAAGAAACAATATTATTATCTGAAGCTACAAAAAAGAATATACAGGCGTGCGAGCCTTTCCAATTGTTTGAAACCTTTTTTTCCGCCGAAATGAAACAATATATAATTGATGCGTCTAAAGAGAATAATTATGATCTGAAATTACAAGATCTTGACACTTTTATAGGTATAGTTATTTTCAGTTCATTCAATAAAAGAAAGTCTCAGAGAGATTATTGGTCATCTGATCCATTCTTATCTAGTGAAATTGTTTCTTCTGCAATGACTCGCGATAAGTTTGAAGAAATCAAGTCTAAAATAAAATATTCAAAAGCTGAAGACAAGGATCCAAACGATAGAGGGTGGCGGGTTCGTTCGATGTTGAAACTTTTCCAAAACAACCTCCTAAAGTTCGGAATATGGAAAACTTCTATATCTATTGATGAAATGATGGCCAAGTCTTATGCAAAAACTGTTTTGAAACAATTTATTCGAGGGAAACCAATAAGGTTTGGTTTGAAATTTTGGGGTTTATGCACTTCAGACGGCTATCTACTAAATTTAGATCTATATTGCGGTAAACATTCCCAAACCGGAAACAAATTAGTAAAATGTGCTTTAGGTACTCGTGTAGTATTGCATTTATTAGAACCTTTTTTTCGGCTAATAAATTATAATAAAATCCCTGCATTTCATTTGTACTTTGATAATTTTTTTACAAATATGGATTTAATTTTACACTTGCAAAAATTACGTTTGAAATGCACTGGCACTATCAGAGACAATCGAGTCAAAGAAAAGAATATACTTGAAAAGAAAGCTCCACGAGGTACTTATATTGTAAAACATGATCGAAATAGTGGCATAAATTTCATCACTATTACGGATTCGAAGCCCGTTTCAATAGCTTCAACTGCTGCAGGTGTAAGTCCACTATCAACTTCGAGAAGATATAGTTCAGAGGCTTGATCCAAAACTGATATACCTTTTCCGCAAGCTTTTCATTTGTACAACAAATTTATGGGTGGTGTTGACGTGCATGATGGACACTGCAATAATGTACTTCCAAGTATACGTTCCAAAAAATGGACATGGGTCGTTTTTATAAGATTTATACAGGCATCCATTACAAATGCCCACGTAATTTTCAATGCCACGCGTGATGGAAAGAAAAAAAGTGGAATAAGAGAGTTAACTACTTCAATTGCTAAATATTATATTCAAAAAGGTCAAACAAGTAAAACACTTCATACACGATCTAATAGGGACAAATTAAAAAATTGTTCAAATGAAAAATGTCCAATAAGAACAAGGATCTATTGTGAAAAATGCAATCTATATGTATGCAATAATTGTTGGGCAAAAAAGCACTGATAAAAGAAATGTTAAAATGAAAGACAAGAAGACTCACGAAAAGAAGCACTCCGAAACGTGAGAGGCAAGGGGACTCACGAAAAAAAAGCACCCCGAAACGTGAAAGGCAAGGGGACTAACGAAAAAAAAGCACCCCGAAACGTGAGAGGCAAGGGGACTCACGAAAAAAAGCACCCCGAAACGTGAGAGGCAAGGGGACTCACGAAAAAAAAGCACCCCGAAACGTGAGAGGCAAGGGGACTCACGAAAAAAAGCACCCCGAAACGTGAGCGGCAAGGGGACTCACGAAAAAAAGCACCCCGAAACGTGAGAGGCAAGGGGACTCACGAAAAAAAAGCACCCCGAAACGTGAGAGGCAAGGGGACTCACGAAAAAAAGCACCCCGAAACGTGAGAGGCAAGGGGACTCACGAAAAAAAAGCACCCCGAAACGTGAGAGGCAAGGGGACTCACGAAAAAAGCACCCCGAAACGTGAGAGGCAAGGGGACTCACGAAAAAAAGCACCCCGAAACGTGAGAGGCAAGGAGACTCACGAAAAAAAAGCACCCAGAAACGTGAGAGGCAAGGGGACTCACGAAAAAAAGCACCCCGAAACGTGAGAGGCAAGGAGACTCACGAAAAAAAAGCACCCAGAAACGTGAGAGGCAAGGGGACTCACGAAAAAAGCACCCCGAAACGTGAGAGGCAAGGGGACTCACGAAAAAAAAGCACCCCGAAACGTGAGAGGCAAGGGGACTCACGAAAAAAAGCACCCCGAAACGTGAGAGGCAAGGGGACTCACGAAAAAAAGCACCCCGAATCGTGAGAGGCAAGGGTACTCACGAAAAAAAGCACCCCGAAACGTGAGAGGCAAGGGGACTCACGAAAAAAAGCACCCCGAAACGTGAGAGGCAAGGGGACTCACGAAAAAAGCACCCCGAAACGTGAGAGGCAAGGAGACTCACGAAAAAAAGCACCCCGAAACGTGAGAGGCAAGGGGACTCACGAAAAAAAAGCACCCCGAAACGTGAGAGGCAAGGGGACTCACGAAAAAAAGCACCCCGAAACGTGAGAGGCAAGGGGACTCACGAAAAAAAGCACCCCGAAACGTGAGAGGCAAGGGGACTCACGAAAAAAAGCACTCCGAAACGTGAGAGGCAAGGGGACTCACGAAAAAAAAGCACCCCGAAACGTGAAAGGCAAGGGAACTCACGAAAAAAGCACCCCGAAACGTGAGAGGCAAGGGGACTCACGAAAAAAAAGCTCCCCGAAACGTGAGAGGCAAGGGGACTCACGAAAAAAGCACCCCGAAACGTGAGAGGCAAGGGAACTCACGAAAAAAAAGCACCCCGAAACGTGAGAGGCAAGGGGACTCACGAAAAAAGCACCCCGAAACGTGAGAGGCAAGGGGACTCACGAAAAAAAGCACCCCAAAGGAGACAAAGTTCTACCACGTCCACGCCGTTGTCTCTGGGTAATGCTAAGAGTAGAAAAAAACAATGTATATGCACAGAATCAGAAAAGAAGTAGTCAAGGAACACTTGAAGGAAATTTTTCCAAAAATTTTTCAGGTATTTTTGAAAAATTGGATTTTTTGAAATTTTCGAAAATTAAAAATTGTTTTCAAAAATTCTGAAAAAATTTAAGAATATTCTTCGACTAATTTTAAGCCATTTTTGTTCTTAGAAATTTTTTTCTCAAGTTTATAGTTTTGAAGAAACCGATAGATTAAGATTTTTATAAAATTTTTTCATTCTCGCCGGCATTTTGAAAAAACGCGTCGATGAATTTTTCTGAAAAAAATTCCCCTTAATGTTCGAGTGCCATGATCACCTCTGATCATTGTAAAAAGTTGATAGCTTTGCGGTATCATTGTGAAAAAAAATGCGAAAAAATTTTTTTTTCGAAAATTTTCACGTTTTTCACGTTTAAATCGGCCATATTTTTTTTTCTCGGTGTCTAATCGAAATTTTGAGCTCAGATTCTGAAAGAGCATCGAATTCCGCGTAGGAATAGAGGTATTGCATTATTTTTTTGGTCCGATAACATAATAAATAAGCACGTTGAAAAGTTAGTAAAAATTCTGATCACCTCGGCGTTAATGGGTTAATAAGGTGTCTGTTGATGTCTGATGAAAATTTATGAACTGCATGTACTGTAGAATGTTTGGATTTGAATCCGAACTGATTATCTGGGATAATTTTATCTGTCTCTGTTTTAATTGTGAGTTGTATTTTTATGAGTTTCTCGAATATTTTGCTAATATTTATGGTGAGACTTATGGGCCTATAGCTTGCTGGATCCGCCGGATTTTTGTCTTTTTTTATTATTGGAATAACCTTCGCTTTTTTCCATCTTGTCGGATAGTACGAGTGGTTGAAGCAGTTGTTGAAGATCACTGTGTAATCAATAATAATGACGTTCGGCAGGTGTTTCAAAACAATCATCGGGATGTTGTCCATACCGCTCGACGTTTTATTTTTTGCTTTTTTCAGAATTGCGGAAACTTCGTGGCAGGAATGTAGATTTAGTGTTGAGTTTTGGTCCCGTACCGGAGAGTGTGCCGGATTAGAGTTCGAAAATTCTGTGTGCGTGATGTTGTTTTCTCTGGCGTGATAGAGGGCAATTTTGATTTCTCCCGCAATTACATCTGCACGTCTCTGGGTTACAGTTCCCTGATTTGAATATCTTGGCGAGTTGATTGACTCAAAATATTTGCCAATGATATTGAGTTTGGTTGTTGGTTGGGTACAGATGTATTTGTCGCCATTTTCAATGAGTTCCGATTTATTGAATAATTCTGGGGTGAGTAGTGTATTGTTCTTGTCTATTGTGAGCGTATCGATTTTAGGTGGTTCTTTGTGCCTGAAGAATCTGTTGATTTTTGGAAAGAATTTCGCCGAGTCTCTGTAGCTAATGCTTTTTGCTTGCGCGTTTCAGTATGCCGTTTCTGATTTCCTGAATTGCTCGGTGAGTTGCCTGTTGATTATTTTATTCGCGCTTTTATATCCCAGCTATACCAAAAGTTGTTATTTTTGAATAGTTCTGAGATTAGTGATGTCTTAGCGGAATGCAGTTGTTTGATTCTATTGTTGATATATTTTAGGCAGCCTTTTTTGTCATTCGGTTGTATTTTGGGAACTATTGCATCAATTGAATCTAAAATTGTTTCTTCCATCTTTAGGATTTGAGCATCAATTTCGGCTATTGTCAAGTTCCTGTTTCTTGGAATTTCCGAGTTGTAGTTGTCCAGGAGGTGCTGTTTGAAGTTTCTCCAATTAGTTCTTTTGTAGTTTAGTCTGATCCTTGGGTGTGGAGGGTCGGCAAGGCCGTGGAATAGATCGTTGGTGTGAATAGTGAAGGTTATTGCGTTATGGTCACTATCATACGGAAGCGTAGCGAGTTTATTGTTTTTTAATTCTTTGAGCTCAATCCGTGTATCCGCAAGGCAGTGGTCGAAGAAGGATCCTGCACTTGGGTACGTGGGTCGATCTGCACTGTACATTGTTGTTCTGTGGGTAATTCCATTGAGTTCTTCCCACAGGTTAAGTAGCGTACCTCGCTCGTTCGATTTGTGGTCGCCCCAACTCGTATGCCTCGCGTTAAGGTCACCCGCCATCACGAAGTAAGTTTTGTTTCCACTGAGTTTGTGTTCGTTAAAAATTCTGTCAAGTTCTGCTATAAAAGTTCTTTGGTTATTGCATGCAGCATAAACGCTAAATATATACAGAGTTTTGTTGGAGTTAACGTTAATTTTTATTGCAGTGTATTCTATGACCTTATTAGCTGCCGAGTTTGGGTGGGAGATGCTTGTGAAGCCAATTTTATTGCTGATCAGAATTGCTGTTCCGCCACCGTTTCTCGCATTTGGTCGGTCATTACGGACCAACGAATAATTCTGGAAGCTTGGTCGGTGTTTCCTATTTAATTTCGTCTCTGATATTAGAGCTATGTCGATGTGGTTGATGTTTACGAATTCTTCGAGGTCCATTCTTCGTTTGTTTGCCGCCAGCGAATTAACGTTGATTGCGCAGAATTTGATCAATTGTTCGGGAGTCCTATCTAATCCCTGATTATTGTCCTGAGTTAATGTTGTAGTCGTCATTTTGAATCGCAGTATAGAGCAACTAGATAGTCAATCCTTCGTGAGTTCAATGTGATCTTTTTGTTTAGGTCTTCAAGGTGAGAGCCGAGCATCCGCATGATGCTGTCTTTGAACAGATTTAAAATACTCTCGATTTGTGAGAAGTTGTCAGTATTTTTATTATTGTTGTAGGTGTTGTAACTGACATTGTCATCCGATGTCCGAGCTTTATTAAGACTAGCGGGCGGGAATTGGCTCTGCTGGTTTTCACCAATGATTCGTTCAGTGTTATCTCTTTGTCTTGGAAGAGGAGGAAAACTATTTTTATTGTTACCGGCTAAGGCTGCATATGATATATCAGGATTGATATGCTTGTCAATTTTCTTCATTTTTTCTGCCCTCAGTGCTTTTCTCAGGTCGTTAGCTCGCTGTTTAATTTTTTGTGCCTTTGCTAAATAAGGGCAACCTAAATACGAGGCCGGATGACCGTAATTACCACAGTTTATACATTTTATCTGATCTTTCTCACCTTTTTGATGAAATTCGCACACTCCTCCTTGCGATATTGGTCCATGGTCCTTCCCACATTTCACGCATCTAAATTGTAGTCGGCAATTTCTGCTCGCGTGTCCAATTTGTTGACATCTTTTACATTAGAAAATGGTCTTCTTTCGTAGCCGCTCCCATCTGACGGGTTGATGAAGAATGAATTTGAGTCTGGTGAGTGTTACTGCTTTACTTTCTGGAGTTAGCTGAACGATGAAGTGGTATTTTGTTTTGTCGGTTTTATCAAACCAGAGCTTTGTGACCTCGGCCACTTCAATATTAGGGAGGCTTTTTTTAACAATGAATTCTTTAATTTCTTTTTCATCGTAGTCAGCTCTGATGCCTTTTAAAACTAAGGATTTCGTTTTTTCCTCTCTCGGTGTAAAAGTATAATATTGAAGCGCCTTAATATTCAATATATCTTTTATCGCGTGGAAAACTTCGGAACGCTGTGGCATTATCCTTAAATAATCTGCGTCTGTTTGTTTGACCCAGAAGTCTTCTTCCGCGATATGAGCGTCAGTTATAATTTTAATAATGTCTCTTACTTTGGTATTGTAGACGTGTATAGGCGGTGGTTTACTTTTTGCTTTGGCGCCTTTGTTTTGAATTTCGTTACTACCGCTTTGCGCGTGCGTCATCTGTTCGCGTGGGCCCGTTGATCGGCTTGATCGAGTTAAACGGTCAGCAGCTCCATCTGCGTCGTCCATGTCCGAGAATGAGTCATATTGATTTGCGGTGGGTACGTCTGTTTTACCGTCAGATGGTCTTCGTCTGCAAACACGCTTCGGTTTTGAGAAACCTGGCGTCTCTGGTATATCACTCACCTTGTCTTTCAAATTTATCGATTCCGTTGACGTTGATCTGGATCTCGCACGCGAAAGGTTGGGCGTGACCCTCAGCTTGTCATTTTGGTAAAATTTACGGTATGCGTTTGTTCCTGTAAGTCTGTCAAACTCTTTTACTTCCTTCCTGAGGGCGGCTTCTGTCACTCTCCCAGGTGGAACTTCGTCAAAACGTCTCTTGCTCATCGTTTCAGTAGATTGATTTTTATTGTGTGTCGGGGATGGGTGCCCCCTGACCACTTACGTATCGTTGTGTATCGCTTCTCCCGCTATTTTATATTTCTTATGTTTCAGAAAGACGGATAACTAGATTGCAGCAATTATGGGCTGCAACCACAATCCATTACAGCCCCGCGACGCCAAGGACGAACAATGGCAATTTTTAACTATAATTGTTAACCAACACTGGGAGACCACGATGTGCACTCTACAACGGTCGGAGCCTGACTGCATCCTCAACGCGTCTAGGGCACGGTGCGGTCACATAGCCCTACTGACGAGTCTAGTGTGACCGTACCGAAGACGAAACGCAAAGATCCCTTTCTTTTCACTGCCACGCTAGCGTGGGGAGCTACTTTACCATCTGCCTAACATCCTACCTTACCGACCACGAGACGTTAACTATTATTTACCAGCCATTCTAACCCTCAATTGTAAGGTAACGCTTGTCTCACCGACAACGTTACCTCCTACATCGTCGATAATTCAACAATTACAGATTTGGTGACAGAGGTTCTGAACTAAATTGAGATGCTCGAATACGAGAATTGTTTATAATAAAGTAAATGAAGTAATAATAATAATAACAACAATAATAATGAATCATAATTATTCAAAATCAGTGAAAATCAAGTAAGTGACGTTATTCCTTCAAAAATCATTTTGAAGAGAAGTAAATATATACAAAATAAGGTAAATAAGAAAATAATTAGTAATATTAAATTATATAATTATTCAAAATAAATAATAACACAGGTACACAAAAAAAAAGTTGGTTGTGCGGCGGATACGACTATACTTTTCCTACGTATTTTGAGCTGCTGAATCGATATTCGAGGTTAAAATTGAGATCCTGTGTACCATTTTTTTGATAACTTCGAAAAATGATGTAAGTAGGCCATTATTCTCGTTTAGCGCCAACTAGATCGCTTTGGGAGGGTCCGTTGGCTTCATTATACATAGATATTCACATATTCACATCAAATCATAAGTATCAACACTGTAGGAACCAAAAAGCATGGATCCAAGACCTGCAGAACCCGTATATTTAGCGAAAACTGCGAAAAAACGCATTTTTTAACGCTAACACGTTAAAAATACTTCTAAGATTTATATATCTGTAAATTTTTTCACCGACCTATTTTATACTTTTGAAAGCTGATATTACTCCACCGACAACACTCCAAAATATCTGGGACCGCTTAAAAATGTCTATCGCCTTCTGCTATAACGCACCTTTTTTTCTTCAAACGACCTATTTAATGGATTTCTTTTGCGTTTTAATCCTTTCCTGGATGTTTCCCTCTTCAACATCCAACAGAAATCTGCCATCATATTAATATCCCAACGTCCCTGATATCGACGTTCCATTTCTTTGAGATCTTGATGGAAACGATCTCCCTGTTCTTCACTGCAAGGTTTTTAGGAAATGCATCCAGGAGGGAATGTAGGAAGTGCAATTTAAGATTCATCAAACAACCTTATTTACCGTAGTTGATGACCATTTCCCTGACGATTTCTTCGTAATTCGGGCTTTTGTTATTGCCTAAGAAGTTCTCAACGACTTCTTTGAAACTGCACCACGCGACTCTCTCTGAGTTGTTCATTGTCGTGACAAATACTTCATCTCTCAACATCTTTCTGATTTGTGGCCCATCGAAAATCCCCTCTTTCAATTTAGCATCCGAAATGTTCGGGAATTGCTGTTGTAAATAAATTAAACTATCTCCCTCTTTGTTCAAAGATTTCACGAACTGCTTCATCAATCCAAGTTTAATATGCAAAGGGGGTAGCAAGATTCTATTGAGTTCTACTAAATGTTTTTGGATGATGTTGAGTGCTCCAGGATTCAGATTTGTTCTATTGGGCCATACTTTGTCCGTGTAATGGTTTTTCGGATCCCTGCTATCCCATAGACATAAGAAGCAGGGATTTTTCGTAAAGCCGGACTGCTGGCCCAATATTATAGACAGTATTTTTAAATCGCCACAGATCTGCCACTTATGTTCGACATAAATGATCTTCTCTAGAACCTTCTGAATGTTTTCGTAACATAAACCATAATTTATGCCGAATGTTTTCGGCATAAAAGTTGCCTATGTGAAGCAAAACTCCTTTGAGACTCCGCTTCGATGAATCAAGGAACGGTGTCCATTCGTCTGCCTTATAAGATTGAGGCTTCAGTTCATTGATAAATCCTTCTACATCGTTGCAGTATACCAGTTCTTCCTCCTGAGAGTAATATTCTCGAAACTTCTTCTCTCTATGCCGATATACTGCAACTTTAGTGCCCTTGGCTAACAGATTTTTTTTTCTTAGCGAAGAAGCTAGATATTCTGCGCTATCTTTCGGCAAACCTAGATCTCTGATTAAATCGTTCAATTCCTGCTGCGTGTAAGGTTCAGAAATTTTTTGTTTCTTCTGCCCAGGCATGACATACTCTTCATCATCTTCCTCTTCAGATTCGATGTCCTCTCTCTCATTCTCCTTATCTATATCTGATGCTTCTTGATCTGTATTTGAATGATCCTAATCTATATCCATTTTTTCTAAGGATGTCGAAGGCCTGCTGTTACTTTCCTCTAATGATGATAATCTTCGCTCGATAAAGAGTATGGAATACGACTGAGAATATTGGGATATGATAAGTGATCAGTACTTCAGTACTCCTTCCTGAGAGGAGTATTTTTTTTTACCTACCGTAGGACTGGAAGCCCAAAATCAGTATGATCGGTGGCATAAAATTACTGAGAAAAAACTTTGCACAGGCTCAAGATTATACTAAAATTCTAGCACATCAAAGGATTCGACGTGTCTGTATATGCGCGTGCAAATAACACAACAAAGGCCTCTTGATACCTCTCGAGTTTCTGATTGGTCACGACTGTGACTATATTCCTCTGTACCGATACGGTGGAAAGGTTTGAACGTTTGACGGTAGTTTTGACAGTGCGAAGTGCGGGAAGTGTGGTGGATAAATTTCGGAAAACAAATTTATTTATTATTCGAAAACCGGTAATAATAATAATAACATTTTCGTCTCGCTCGACCGCAGCAATTGCTGAATTTTGGAATCATAAGCGAAATAAAAATGATAATCTCGGAATTTTGGAATTTGAGCGAAAAATATAACCTCCCCCGATAACCAAAGCTGACGTTCAAAAGTACCTAGCGTTAGACTAACGCTAGAATCAGGTCATACTCCAGCATTATGTGACGTATTAAACGTAGGTTTCTACTGTCGCATTTCGGTCTTTCTTTTGCGTTAGTAAATAACGTTACTGATTGACGTTCTACTAACGCAGACGTGACGTTATTCAGTGCTGTTGTTTTAACGGCATTCTAGCGTTAGGTTGTAACCGCATTCTAGCGTTAGGTTATAACAGCACCCTAGTGCTAGGTTTTAACTGCAGTCTAGCGTCAGCTTGTGAGGGTATTCTAATGTTAGATTATGGCAGCATTCTAGCGTCATGTTTCAACAGTATTCTAGCGTTCCATTTTGAAAGCATATCATACGATTGAAATCTAAGCGAACGGTGCTATCACATTATGCCATCTCAGGTAAACACAAGTATTCACTAATTAAATATTTCCAAATTATTAAATTAGCTAACTTTGGATTGTAACGAAAAATAATTTAACTAAGATAAGAAAATACTAATTTTGTATATTAAAATAGTATGGCAGTTGAATTATCATTTGAATGTAGAAAATGTGTAATTTAGTAAAATGTTCCTCAATTAATTAACTTTTTCATTACAATTCGAAGTTAACTCATTTACCTCATTTAACGAAATTAACCTCATTTGGAGAAAAATAAAAAATTTTTTAAATTTCTGGGACATGTATTTTGTCCGAGACACATTTTAGTATCCCCATTCAGTAGCTTGCAAATCGAAAAGTACGAAAAGTAGTACCTCTCACTTGCTTGAGAAACTGTATTCGCAAACCGGGATATAACCCGCGGTATTTTAAAATTTGGTACATGACCGTCTTTTCAGGCGGCCGCGGTGTCTTTCGACTCTGACAATATATGCTCGTCCGGGGGATTATGCGTACGCGGGTTGAGTCTCGACGCTCTGCGCCACGCTGTGGCCGGAGCGAGAGGCATCAATGCCCGTACTCACTGAAATAAAATTGTACCATCATGTTGTTACGTGGCGCTTGGTTGATGCGTATCTAGCGTTCACGGTAACGTCACAGTGATGCAATATTTATGGCATTGTAATAACTATTCATAACACAAATGGGGTGTAGAGTATTTACTCCGCGTGATGTTACGTCAGAAGATCCCTAACTTATACTGTTCTACCGCTCCCTTTCCGGAAAAAAATGGCTCACCAACTCATTGCAAATCTGGATCCTTTGAAACTTCGTTTTTTCAGTAAAGAAATAGAAATACATAGCCAAAAACAGCATAAATGCTGTGAAAAAAGGTGAGACAAGTACATTTATGCCCCCCAAATAGTCAATCCAGTTAATCCCCCCCACCACCCAGTGCCAAAATACCGTTCCCTACAAAAATTTACAAAAACCCGTCTAAGTCGTTCATGTAAAGATCTCCGCACAAAAATCCTTTTTAAAAACCAACTCATCATACAAAGTTTTATGGGTAACTGCTCTCATTATCTTATCAAATTAAGTCAAATTGTACAGAGGTGATAATTTCATTCTCGTAATTGTTGTAAGTTCACAAAAAGTTGATAAATAAATAAAGATCTACTAAAGTATATGTGGCCAAGTACGTGGGATTTTATTATGTTTATAAAATCTCCAATTATGTTCATATGCCATTTCTCTAATTAATGCTTTATTACAGCGAATTATTATCCTATGACTTGGAACTACAAGGGCTTTAAAAAAAAATACAGAATTGCATTAGCCTGCGTGAGCTTGAACGCTGCCACACTCTCATTTGTAATATTTTTAGTACAGTTTTATTGGTAACAAATTGATAAAAGTTTACTATCGTACGTAGAGCGGATACGCACAGAGTACTTGTCCGGCCCGAACATTTTTCATACAATTTGTCACATAAGTCAACATTAATCTACCATACATTTTGGCCTTAAGTGTATGGATAGTCGTTATCTCGCCACCGTGAGTGCGAGAGAGATAGCTACAAATTTCGAAAGTGAAATTCTTCGACACGGTTTCACCGATTACAAAAAGGCCCTGTCAGCGGATTTTTGCCATCGTCCCGCGTCCGCTGACAGAGCTTTTTTGTATTCGGTCAAACGGTGTCGAAGAATTTCAATTTCAAAAATTCGAGATGAGGTTAGGTGACTGATCCATACTCTTAACTAGTAAAATAAGCACAGTTAATTTGGAATCACAATATGCGGATTGTTTTGTATCCCAAATTATCCTCCTTTCCTTTAACCAATTGTTATCGATGAATCGATGCTCATGTGGAGCATATCTCACGTTACTACACGGCACGTTTATTCCGGTTTTGTAACACCCGGGGGAAAACTGGAGTTACAGAGCATCTAAACGGCACTGTACACCCGAAATAAGTAATCCGGTACCATTTACACGCACTTTTACACCGGTTTTTACTACAACAGGTTTCACAAAACGAAATAAGCCTGGCATGTAAAAGCGGTCATCAATTGATTGCATTCCAAGGCGGATAAGATTCAAATCTGCGTCAGGAGATCCGAATGTTCGGAGTGGTTGAAAAATTTGCCGTGAACAAAAAAGCATATTTTTAGCTGACTAGTCGAAAAATTGTCGGGCCGGACAAGTACTCTGTGCGTATCCACTCTACGTACGATAGTAAACTTTTATCAATTTGTTACCAATGAAACTGTACTACAAATATTACAAATGAGAGTGTGGCAGCGTTCAAGCTCACGCAGGCTAATGCAATTCTGTATTTTTTTTTTAAAGCCCTCGTAGTTCCAAGTCATAGGATAATAATTCGCTGTAATAAAGCATTAATTAGAGAAATGGCATATGAACATAATTGGAGATTTTATAAACATAATAAAATCCCACGTACTTGGCCACATATACTTTAGTAGATCTTTATTTATTTATCAACTTTTTGTGAACTTACAACAATTACGAGAATGAAATTATCATTTCTGTACAATTTGACTTAATTTGATAAGATAATGAGAGCAGTTACCCATAAAACTTTGTATGATGAGTTGGTTTTTAGAAAGGATTTTTCGAGGGGCTGCTCACTAGCTAATTCCGTGGCTCGTCGATTTCTAAAAGAAATCGATTTCTTGTGATTTCGACTACGATTTTCACGATTTCTGAATCCATGAGATTACTTGTGATTTCGTGTGATTTATGCTGATTCTAACGATTACGAGTGATTTCTAAATTTCAAAAATCACTGATTTATAGACTGAAGAACATTGATTAATTATTATAGATTAACAATAATTATTTTATGGTTAGGGATACGTGGATACTCAATCAATAACACCGTAGACAAAGAGATGCTTATTACCCTGCTTAGAAAATCCGATAGATATCGATTGAAATCAATAGGAACCCATAGGAATTCAATTGAAATGAATGGGTCAATAGGAGAGCGATATGTCCTCCGATTGGAAGTCAATCGGTATCAATGGGTGTGAATCAGCCTGTATCATTAACCGGAATGAATTGGAAATAACGCATTAAATGGAGTACTTAATAGGAAATATACTTATGGACTGTACTATGAGTTTTTTGAAAAGGAGAATTCCGATATATTTCCAATTCGAATTCTGAATCGGTCGCAATAAGAAAATTCTGCGATAGGTTTTTTATAAGATCCAATCAGAAATGAATGGGAAATGGTGTGTCCAAAAAATTGCATGCACTGTCAATCGGAATATATGGAAAATTTCACATTAAATAGAATATCTAATGGGAAATAGTCGAATTGACAAGTTTATGGGATTGAATAAGTTTCCTGAAAAGGTGAATTTCAACTCGATTCCAATTTAAATATTGAATCGGTTGCAATAGGAATATTCCGTGATACGATTTTCATGGGATCCAATCGGAAATGAATAGGAAGCGGTGTATAGAAAACTGCATGAACTGTCAATCGGAATGTATGAGAAATTTCATATTAAATGGAATATCTAATGAGAAATAGTCTAGTTGATAATTTTTTGGGTTTGAATGATTTTTATGAGATCCTATCGAAAATGAATGGAAAGCGGTGTATCGAAAATTGCATACACTGTCAAACGTAATTCCGTAGGAAAATTCGTATTAAATAGAATATCTAATGGGAAATCGTCCAATTGACAAGTTTATGGGTTTGAATGAGTTTCGTGAAATGGTGAATTCCAAATCGATTCCAATTTAAATACTGAATCGGTTGGAATAGGAATATTGCGTGATACGATTTTTATAACATTCAATCGAAAGTGAATAGGAAGCTGTATATATCTATCTGAAATACCTATCTGAAATACTGAATCGGTTGCAATAGAAATATTGCGTGATACGATTTTTATAAGATCCAATCGGAAGTTAATAGGAAGTGGTGTATATATACGCCGCTTCCTATTCATTTCCGATTAGATCTTATAAAAATCGTATAACGCAATATTCCTATTGCAACCGATTCAGTATTTACATTGGAATCGATTTGGAATTCATCATTTCACGAAACTCATTCAAAATCATAAACTTATCAATTAGACGATTTCCCATTAGATATTCTATTTAATATGAAATTTCCTATAGAAAACTGCATGAACTGTTAATCGGAATGTATGGGAAATTTCGTATTAAATAGAATATCTAATGGGAAATAGTCTAATTTACAATTTCATGGGTTCGAATGAGTTTCTTGAAAAGATGAATTCCAACTTGATTCCAATTTAAATATTGAATCGGTCACAAATAAAAATAGACATTGCGACAAGTAAATCATTTTCTTGATGGCATTTACTTGGTCCCAATAATCTAATGAATTCATATAAATCGAAGGTATTTGGTGTAAATACATGGAATCTATAGGCAACAAGGCCAAAGATTTATTATAAATAATTAATATTTTTGACTCTATCGTTTTATTTAGTCAACACCAATTCGAGTGATTGGCTGCCAATATAATGTAATATTTTCAATTTGATAAACCAAAATCATTGGAAACAAGTAATCGATTTGTTTCTATCCCGATGATCCCGTATCTGTTCGCAATTTTTTTAACCATAGTTTTGATAGGGTGATTCTTTGATATAGAAACAAATATAAATGAACGAATTTCTTTCGATGCTTGGAGGGAACCATAGAGTTAAGATGTTTTTTCTTACAAATACGAATCATACACTCCTTTTAAGTGTATATATTTGCTTAAATTTTTTTTCCAAGCGATCACCTCACGATTTTTTTTCTTTACTAAAACGAATATTAATGCGATGACTTCTCATTATAATAATAGTTAAAACAGAATAGTAAAAACGAATTTCAATAAATATTGTTTTACAGATCATGCATTGGCTTTCTTACTCCATGCTGGACTTGAGATTTATGTATCATCTTTTAACTTCAAGTTCTCATGTAGAGGATGGTGTAATAGGTAGCGTCCGTGCTGGTTAGGTCGTAGATGGGTAGGGAGGTCGGATCGAATCCCCGTGTAGGTAGGAAAATTTTTCCGTGAAAATGAATGTCAAGAGTGATAGGCATATTAAAATGTGATCAATAATAAAAAAATATGAATTTTTAGTTGAAAAAAAACGATTTTTTGTTTTCAGTAACCCGTTCATTTCGATCTTGCAACTGTGCATTTCTCTAAATAATTTTGTATTTGCCTTTACTAACCATGATGTTTCGATCAAAGATATATTTACTTCATGCGAGTACTGGATTACTGGATAATATACAAATAAATAATTTACTTCGTTCAAGTAAATTTTTTTTGGAGCCAGAAATTCTTTTTGACAATTTAAAGCAATCTCATAATTCCGATTCGTTTTTCCTTGCTTTAAGTGTTTTTACCGATTCATTCCCATTGAGGAAGTCTATGGGATTGGAACAGTTGAATAGGGTTCTCTCCCATTGAAAAAGTCTATCGGAAAGGGGCATTTGAATAGGTTATTTCCTGGACAAATAACACCGTTGATTCGGATTCATTTTTTTCTATGGGTTTCAATAGGATTTTCTAAGCAGGGTACACAAACAGATGATTATTGTACCAAGAGAGATCTGTCACGAGCAAACATCAACTGTTCTGTTACGAGTGAACCTCTGAGACACGTTCGGAACGAGCAAATGCATGTTCGAACGCGTTTTTAGTTTTACATAATCAGCATATAGTTATACATAAACGTTGGATAAAGGCTTGTTCGTTTGAAGAGGGGATTAGCGATTCCTAGTGATTCCCGAAATCCTGTGATTTCTTTGCGATTTCCCACGATTTCCTATATACTTTGAGATATGATAAGAAAAACAGGAATCATGTGACTCGCGCGATTTCCAGCGACTTCTAGCGATTGCTTATCTGATTTTTGATAAAATGGTTCAAAGATTTCCTAAGTGAGCAGCCCCTCGTATATACTCTAAAAATTCTGTGAAGCGACAAATGTACCAAGTATTTCTACTTTTTGCCTCCGATTTTAGCATTGCGAATTAAACTTTTGTTATGGAAATTCTTCGGTTGCTCATTTGTTGATGGGATCAAAATTATTGTCTTCGGAATGCCATGAATATATGCAAAATTTCAGAATTTTGTTTGGCTCAATATGCGCTCTATTTTTTCACTTCCCCACTTTAGTTGTATTATGAATTTTGAAAAATTGTTTCAGGAAGTCTTCCGATGTGTTTTTACTGATATTATCAAAATTTGTATAAAGGAATTGTAATGAATACCTACAGACTTTGAAAATTCTGTGAAGCGACAGATGTGCCAAGTATTTTCCCTTTTTGGTTTCGATTATGGCATTAGGAATTGAAAATTTCGTTATGAAAATTCTTCGACTACTCATTTGTCGATGGGTTAAGAATTCATGCGAGTACTGGATTACTGGATAATATACAAATAAATAATTTACTTCGTTCAAGTAAATTTTTTTTGGAGCCACAAATTCTTTTTGACAATGTAAAGAAATCGGATAATTCCGATTCGTTTTTCCTTGCTTTAAGTGTTTTTACCGATTCATTCCCATTGAGGAAGTCTATGGGATTGGAACAGTTGAATAGAATTCTCTCTCATTGCAAAAGTCTATCGGAAAGGAGCATTTGAATAGGTTATTTCCTGCACAAATAACACCGTTGATTCCGATTCATTTTTTTCTATGGGTTTCAATAATATTTTCTAAGCAGGGTACACAAAGAGATGATTATTATACCAAGACAGATCTGTCACGAGCAAACATCAACTGACGAGCGAAACCTCTGAGATACGTTCTGAACGAGCAAATGCATGTTCGAACGCGTTTTTAGTTTTACACCATCAGCATATAGTTATACATAAACGTTGGATAAAGGCTTGTTCGCTTGAAGAGGGGATTAGCGATTCCCAGTGATTCCCGAAATCCTGTGATTTCTTTGCGATTTCCTATATACTTTGAAAAATGATAAGAAAAACAGGAATCATGCGACTCGAGCGATTTCCAGCGACTTCTAGCGATTGCCTATCTGATTTTTGATAAAATGGTTCAAAGATTTCCTAAGTGAGCAGCCCCTCGGGATTTTTGTGCGGAGATCTTTGCATGGACGACTTAGACGGGTTTTTGTAAATTTTTGTAGGGAACGGTATTTTGGGACTGGGTGGTAGGGGGGGATTAACTGGAATGACTATTTGGGGGGCATAAATGTACTTGTCTCACATTTTTTCACAGCATTTATGCTGTTTTTGGCTAGGTTAAATATTCACCGAATACGAGTTTATCATACACCATTCTCTTGGTTAACAGAAAAAACGAAGAGAATGGTTTCTAAATAAACCTTGTTATTGCATTCGGGGAACATTTTGATGGTAAAAGAGAAAAGGGATCATTTTCGATTCCGTTGTAGCAGAGTTCACGTTTGGAAAAAAATTGTAGGGGCTATTAGGTTTAATTAAAAAAATATTTATTTAGACACTGTTCAATGGTTCATTATTACACTTTATTTTCCCACCATCACTCTTCTATCTATATAAAAGTCACTCTTTACTCGTCTATCTATAAACACCACTCTAACCAAAAGTTGAAACTGACCGCGATCTTTATAACCTCATGACTGTTATAAAAAAGATATTGGTCAGCTGTCATATGGACGATCGATCGAATATCACCACACTGAACCACGAAATGATTTTTTTTATAAATTTATCGATATAATTGCTCACACGTCCCGCACTTCGTTATGTCAAAACAACGTTCAAACTTTATGTTGGCTCCGTACAGAGGAAAGACGAGTCGTCGTGACCAATCGCAACTCGTTGCTTCCGTTGCCGGAGACCGGCTTTTATGGAAATGGGTTTTGATGGGCATCAAAACGCCTTTGATTGTATCGTCTGAGCGCATATTCAGACAAGGCAAATTCTTGAATGTAGTAGAATCGAGCATAATCCTAAGCCTGTGCAAAGTTTTTTCTCAGCAATTACGCAATCAATCGTGCTGATTTTAGGCTCAATCGAAAGAGCATCGCTCAATTAGTCAAAAGTTCGCTTTTCAAGCCGCCAAATGACTCCCAGGCCCTACAATTAACGAAAACGACATAAAATTTTTACCCCCACCACCGCGAATCGTCTTGTTTAGAGATAATATAGACTCGGCGAGCCTCGGGACAGCAGACGACAGAGCTGTCAATGTACTTGTCCCGAGACTCTACCGAGTCTCTTGATCTATTAGCTGTTAAACGGCAACCGTAGGTATTATTCACTGAAGCGTTCTTTAAGACGCTCTACCAATCGTTCAGTTAGTAAAAATTCTGCTGTACAATTTTCTTTAACAGAAAATTAAAAGAAAAAAAGAGTTTAGTTTTTCGAGAAAAATTAAAGTTACCCGTTGTTATCTATTCATTACAGAATAAGATACAACTTGTAACAATTTATTATTTTTCTTGATTTTATGTATGGATTGGAATGAGATACTTGAAATATTAATGAAACATAAATTTATAAACATATATATGTGGGGCATTCCATGCCAAACCGGCCAGTCCGTGACCTTGACCATTTTTGATTTTGTCGAAATTTTTTCATATTCAAGTAACTACTGAACGGAGTTTTTAGGAATTTTTTTAGATTTTTATCTCAGCCCGTTCAAAAATAATGACTTTTTCAAAATTTCGCACGAAATTTTTTTAAATGCTCATAACTTTTTCAGCAACAGTGATATCAAAATAAAATAGAAGGCAATTTTTTTCGTCTTGAATTGTAGTTTCGTAAAAAAAATACAAAAAAATTATCA
This sequence comes from Rhimphoctona megacephalus, assembly GCA_963989365.1. NCBI lineage: Eukaryota > Metazoa > Arthropoda > Insecta > Hymenoptera > Ichneumonidae > Rhimphoctona > Rhimphoctona megacephalus. Next base: position 86,908 of record CAXDIM010000134.1, on the reverse strand, counting down.
AAAGGCAATTTCATATGTTTTTTTTTAGTTTTAATCCAAAAATATTTTTTTTTTCAAAACTTGTACCGTTTTAATTTTTTTGAAAAAATTCACCTTTTTTGTAGACATATTTTTACATGTCTCGAAAAATTCACAGCTTGTAATATCCATCCCTTTTATTTTTTTCTCATTTTTTACCACGTGTAAACCAATAATTATTAGTTGTCAATCCTGAATTATATTTTTTTATTGTTTTGTTCCACGCATAATTGTATTCCTCAAGAAATTATGGATGAAAAAAATTAATATATAAATATTGGAACTGATTTCCATGTGTTTTTCAGTTTTCAACCAAAAATTTACTTTCACATCGTGGACCATTTTAATTTTTCTGAAAAAATTTACCATCTTTCACGACACATTTTTACACGTCCCACAAAATCCGCAGCGTATGATATTCATGAATAAGGATTAATAATTGATAATCATTCGTTTACACATGGCAGAGAATTTAAAAAAACATAGAATTTATGGATATCACATGCTGCGGATTTTTTGGGACGTGTAAAAATGTATTGTGAAAAATGTTGAATTTTTTGAGAAAAATCAAAATGGCCTAGTTGTAAAAAAAAATCTTTGATGGAAAACTGAAAAAAAACATGGAAATCAGTTCCAATATTTATTTATTAACTTTTTTCATTCATAATTTCTTGAGGAATGGAATTATGAATAGAAAAAAAACAATAAAAAAAATATAATCCAGATTTGACAACTCTTGATTACTGATTTATACGTGATAAAAAATGAGAAAAAATAGAAGGTATGGATATCACAAGCTGTAAATTTTTCGAGAAATGTGAAAATATGTCTAGAAAAATGGTGATTTTTTTCAAGGAAATCAAAACGGTCCAAGTTTTGAAAAAAAAATATTTTTGGATTAAAACTGAAAGAAACATATGAAAATGACTTCTGATAATTTTTTTGTATTTCTTTTATGAAACTACCATTCAAGGTGAAAAAAATCATCTTCTATTTTATTTTCATATCTCTGACGTTGAAAAATTTATGAGCATTTCAAAAAATGTCTTGCGAAATTTTGAAAAATTCATTACTTTTAAACGGGTTGAGATAAAAATCTAAAAAAATTCCTAAAAACTTCTTTCAGTAGCTACTTGAAAATGAAAAATTTTCGATTAAAGGTCGTGATCTCCCCAATCCGTCCTCGATTATCGTCTTCATGAATCAAGAAGATGCTTACGAACATACGTACGTGCAATGTCCGTATTTTCGACGACGTAAAGTGTAGTTGCCGATGCTCCGCAATCCCCTTGGGGACTGATTTCAGGCCACGATATGACTGAAGAAATGTTATGCGTGATGTTGCATCCTCGATATGAGCATATGTCGAAAATGGCGGTAATATTCACAATACGTTGGAATGAACACAAAAACTATGATACGATGTGATCCGACCTATAGATGCGTGGCCAGAAATCCCCTCCCCGGGGAAAAAACCTTGGACAAGTACATTTGTTGACCCCTGTTTCCATTTGTTTTCACAGGAAGAAACTACCCAAAAAAGTACAAAATTTTTAAAAATTTGGCAAGATTGAGATAGGAAAAAGAAGATTGTTTCTATAAAATAACTAGACTCCAAATGACAAATAGAAATGAAAAACTTCACATATTTTATCCAGATCCCAAGAAAAAAAGCAACAATGCCCATCGTGAGTGTCTGGTAAAAAACAGAGTCTACAAGTAAATGATCAATTTGCGCATAAAGAAAATAATTACTTTACAAAAACAGAAATGGAAAAGCCAATGATTTACGTTCAGCATTAAAATGTATAATATCAATAACAGGACAAGTATTTTATTGTCGCTTGAGGATGGAGTATTTCAAAAAAAGCAAAAATTAGTTGGTTATTGAAAAAAGTCACCAATGTACAAAAATAAAAATCGGTCAAAAGAACAGAGTCCAGAAAAAAAAATCGGGATGAAAAAAAACTTGAAGAAAAAAATTTCAAACGAAAAAAATTAGATTGAAAAAAAAATTTCGGCCGAAGTACTTGGCGAGTTTATAACACATACAACATTATGTGAAATACATTACGTGATCCAAGCTAAGCAAAAAAACTCGCCAAGTACTTCGGCCGAAATTTTTTTTTCAATCTAATTTTTTTCGTTTGAAATTTTTTTCTTCAAGTTTTTTTTCATCCCGATTTTTTTTCTGGACTCTGTTCTTTTGACCGATTTTTATTTTTGTACATTGGTGACTTTTTTCAATAACCAACTAATTTTTCCTTTTTTTTTAAATACTCCATCCTCAAGCGGCAATAAAATACTTGTCCTATTATTGATATTATAAATTTTAGTGCTGAACGTAAATCATTGGCTTTTCCATTTCTGTTTTTGTAAAGTAATTATTTTTTTTATGCGCAAATTGATCATTTACTTGTAGACTCTGTTTTTTACCAGACACTCACGATGGGCATTGTTGCTTTTTTTCTTGGGATCTCGATAAAATATGTGAAGTTTTTCATTTCTATTTGTCATTTGGAGTATAGTTATTTTATAGAAACAATCTTCTTTTTCCTATCTCAATCTTGCCAAATTTTAAAAAATTTTGTACTTTTTTGGGTAGTTTTTTTCTGTGAAAACAAATGGAAACAGGGGTCAACAAATGTACTTGTCCAAGGTTTTTTCCCCGGGGAGGGGATTTTTGGCCAGGATATAACTTCTTTTTTTCTGAACAGCTCCGAATCCTAGAATTTTTACATGATAACAGATAATCCTTGAATATCTACGCTGACATAACCAGTAAAACCCTAGCTCAATATCAAATATGCAATGCGATGCTATAAAGAAAAAGCGAACGAACTTAGTACAGCTTGCACAAACAAAACGCAGAAATTCATTTCAGTTAACACCTCGCGTTTCCTGCAGTATATTGAGAAATTCGATACATATATTTGGTGCGTCTCAGCAATGTGCATTTCACTAATATGAGAAAAACATGAGCGAAAGGCCAAAAATGAAATGATGCTGAAGTTTCCATCGTTGGAAAACAACGAAATTGAAATTTTTAAAAAGTTGTTTAACCAACTTTTTTATTTCACGAATCACTCTGAAAGGGTGAAAAAATGAGGGATTCAAAGTTTGGCAAGGGTTCGAGCCATGGAAAGCACCCTTTAAGGCAGTTAAATGATCAGAAAAATTCCACAACTCGCTGTCAGAATTTAACATACTTTTTAATTCCATATATAGTTGAAATGATCAAAAATAAGAATATAAAAAAATCAGCGAAAAAATCAGGAACATGGAAAGCACCCTTTAAGGCAGTTAAATGCTCAGAAAAATTCCACAACTCGCTGTAAGAATTTAACATACTTTTTTATTTCATATATAGTTCAGATGATCGAAAAGAATGTTAGAAAAAAATTAACGAAAAAATCAGAAACATGGAAAGTACCCTTTAAGGCAGTTAAATGCTCAGAAAAATTCCACAACTCGCTCTAAGGATTTAACATACTTTTTTATTTCATATATAGTTCAGATGATCGAAAAGAATGTTAGAAAAAAATTAACGAAAAAATCAGGAACATGGAAAGCACCCTTTAAGGCAGTTAAATGCTCAGAAAAATTCCACAACTCGCTCCAAGAATTTAACATACTTTTTTATTTCATATATAGTTGAAATGATCAAAAATAAGAATATAAAAAAATCAGCGAAAAAATCAGGAACATGGAAAGCACCCTTTAAGGCAGTTAAAAGCTCAGAAAAATTCCACAACTCGCTGTAAGAATTTAACATACTTTTTTATTTCATATGTAGTTCAGATGATCGAAAAGAATGTTAGAAAAAAATTAACGAAAAAATCAGGAACATGGAAAGCACCCTTTAAGGCAGTTGAATGATCAAAAAAATCCACAACTCGCTGTAAGAATTCAACATACTTTTTTATTTCATATATAGTTCAGATGATCGAAAAGAATGTTAGAAAAAAATTAACGAAAAAATCAGGAACATGGAAAGCACCCTTTAAGGCAGTTAAATGCTCAGAAAAATTCCACAACTCGCTCTAAGGATTTAACATACTTTTTTATTTCATATATAGTTCGGATGATCGAAAAGAATGTTAGAAAAAAATTAATGAAAAAATCAGGAACATGGAAAGCACCCTTTAAGGCAGTTAAATGCTCAGAAAAATTCCACAACTCGCTGTAAGAATTTAACATACTTTTTTATTTCATATATAGTTCAGATGATTGAAAAGAATGTTAGAAAAAAATCAGCGAAAAAATCAGGAACATGCAAAGCACCCTTTAAGGCAGTTAAATGCTCAGAAAAATTCCACAACTCGCTCTAAGAATTTAACATACTTTTTTATTTCATATATAGTTGAAATGATCAAAAATAAGAATGTAAAAAAATCAGCGAAAAAATCAGGAACATGGAAAGCACCCTTTAAGGCAGTTAAATGCTCAGAAAAATTCCACAACTCGCTCTAAGGATTTAACATACTTTTTTATTTCATATATAGTTCAGATGATCGAAAAGAATGTTAGAAAAAAATTGACGAAAAAATCAGGAACATGGAAAGCACCCTTTAAGGCAGTTGAATGATCAAAAAAAATCCACAACTCGCTGTAAGAATTTAACATACTTTTTTATTTCATATATAGTTCAGATAATCGAAAAGAATGTTAGAAAAAAATTAACGAAAAAATCAGGAACATGGAAAGCACCCTTTAAGGCAGTTAAATGCTCAGAAAAATACCACAACTCGCTCTAAGGATTTAACATACTTTTTTATTTCATATATAGTTCAGATGATCGAAAAGAATGTTAGAAAAAAATTAACGAAAAAATCAGGAACATGGAAAGCACCCTTTAAGGCAGTTGAATGCTCAGAAAAATTCCACAACTGGTGGTAAGAATTTAACATACTTTTTTATTTCATATATAGTTCAAATGATCAAAAATAAGAATATAAAAAAATCAGCGAAAAAATCAGGAACATGGAAAGCACCCTTTAAGGCAGTTAATTGCTCAGAAAAATTCCACAACTCGCTCTAAGAATTTAACATACTTTTTTATTTCATATATAGTTCAGATGATCGAAAAGAATGTTAGAAAAAAATTAACGAAAAAATCAGGAACATGGAAAGCACCCTTTAAGGCAGTTGAATGATCAGAAAAATTCCACAACTCGCTGTAAGAATTTAACATACTTTTTTATTTCATATATAGTTGAAATGATCAAAAATAAGAATATAAAAAAATCAGCGAAAAAATCAGGAACATGGAAAGCACCCTTTAAGGCAGTTAAATGCTCAGAAAAATTCCACAACTCGCTCTAAGAATTTAACATACTTTTTTATTTCATATATAGTTGAAATGATTAAAAATAAGAATATAAAAAAATCAGCGAAAAAATCAGGAACATGGAAAGCACCCTTTAAGGCAGTTGAATGCTACAGAAAAATTCCACAACTCGCTCTAAGAATTTAACATACTTTTTTATTTCATATATAGTTCAGATGATCGAAAAGAATGTTAGAAAAAAATTAACGAAAAAATCAGGAACATGGAAAGCACACTTTAAGGCAGTTGAATGAACAAAAAAAATCCACAACTCGCTGTAAGAATTTAACATACTTTTTTATTTCATATATAGTTCAAATGATCAAAAATAAGAATACGAAAAAATCAGCGAAAAAATCAGGACCATGGAAAGCACCCTTTAACCCATTAACGCCGAGGTGATCAGAATTTTTACTAACTTTTCAACGTGTCTATTTATTATGTTATCGGACCAAAAAAATAATGCAATACCTCTATTCCTACGCGGAATTCGATGCTCTTTCAGAATCTGAGCTCAAAATTTCGATTAGACACCGAGAAAAAAAAATATGGCCGATTTAAACGTGAAAAACGTGAAAATTGTCGAAAAAAAAATTTTTTCGCATTTTTTTTCACAATGATACCGCAAAGCTATCAACTTTTTACAATGATCAGAGGTGATCATGGCACTCGAACATTAAGAGGAATTTTTTTCAGAAAAATTCATCGACGCGTTTTTTCAAAATGGCGGCGAGAATGAAAAAAATTTATAAAAATCTTAATCTATCGGTTTCTTCAAAACTATAAACTTGAGAAAAAAATTTCTAAGAACAAAAATGGCTTCCAATTAGTCGAAGAATAACCTTAAATTTTTTCAGAATTTTTGAAAACAATTTTTTATTTTCGAAAATTTCAAAAAATCCAATTTTTCAAAAATACCTGAAAAATTTTTGGAAAAATTTGAGAGTGTTCCTTGACTAATTTTAAGACTTTTTTGTTGTTAAAAATTCTTTCGTAAAGTCTATAGGTTTAGAGAAAAAAAAATTTCTTGAATGGTACATAAAATTTTGTTTCTATCTACCACTACAAAATTCACGAACAAACTCGTATATCCTTTCACTTGTGCATGGACACATATGTTGTATACAATTTTTACATGAATTATAGGTAAAGCATATAAAAAAAATATTAGTTTTCACTTTTTCAATACATTTGTTATGGCACGAAAACGTTCAAAATCTTCTGCTTCATTGCATGCAGAGTATGAATCAGATTATTCGGATAGTGATTCCGACGAAAACATTTTGATTCCGAATGCAGACAATTCAGGCTCCGATGATTCTGATTCCGATTGTGATTCGATATCTGATTCAGATTCTGAACATGAATTCACAATACCAAATATTACTTATAAAAAAGCTTGTGCTACTTATTCTGAAAACTTAGATAAACTTGAAAAAAATCACGAATTCATTTGGATCGATGGCGAGAAATCATATCCAAATACTTGTGAAGAAACAATATTATTATCTGAAGCTACAAAAAAGAATATACAGGCGTGCGAGCCTTTCCAATTGTTTGAAACCTTTTTTTCCGCCGAAATGAAACAATATATAATTGATGCGTCTAAAGAGAATAATTATGATCTGAAATTACAAGATCTTGACACTTTTATAGGTATAGTTATTTTCAGTTCATTCAATAAAAGAAAGTCTCAGAGAGATTATTGGTCATCTGATCCATTCTTATCTAGTGAAATTGTTTCTTCTGCAATGACTCGCGATAAGTTTGAAGAAATCAAGTCTAAAATAAAATATTCAAAAGCTGAAGACAAGGATCCAAACGATAGAGGGTGGCGGGTTCGTTCGATGTTGAAACTTTTCCAAAACAACCTCCTAAAGTTCGGAATATGGAAAACTTCTATATCTATTGATGAAATGATGGCCAAGTCTTATGCAAAAACTGTTTTGAAACAATTTATTCGAGGGAACCAATAAGGTTTGGTTTGAAATTTTGGGGTTTATGCACTTCAGACGGCTATCTACTAAATTTAGATCTATATTGCGGTAAAAATTCCCAAACCGGAAACAAATTAGTAAAATGTGCTTTAGGTACTCGTGTAGTATTGCATTTATTAGAACCTTTTTTTCGGCTAATAAATTATAATAAAATCCCTGCATTTCATTTGTACTTTGATAATTTTTTTACAAATATGGATTTAATTTTACACTTGCAAAAATTACATTTGAAATGCACTGGCACTATCAGAGACAATCGAGTCAAAGAAAAGAATATACTTGAAAAGAAAGCTCCACGAGGTACTTATATTGTAAAACATGATCGAAATAGTGGCATAAATTTCATCACTATTATGGATTCGAAGCCCGTTTCAATAGCTTCAACTGCTGCAGGTGTAAGTCCACTATCAACTTCGAGAAGATATAGTTCAGAGGCTCGATCCAAAACTGATATACCTTTTCCGCAAGCTTTTCATTTGTACAACAAATTTATGGGTGGTGTTGACGTGCATGATGGACACTGCAATAATGTACTTCCAAGTATACGTTCCAAAAAATGGACATGGGTCGTTTTTATAAGATTTATACAGGCATCCATTACAAATGCCCACGTAATTTTCAATGCTACACGTGATGGAAAGAAAAAAAGTGGAATAAAAGAGTTAACTACTTCAATTGCTAAATATTATATTCAAAAAGGTCAAACAAGTAAAACACTTCATACACGATCTAATAGGGACAAATTAAAAAATTGTTCAAATGAAAAATGTCCAATAAGAACAAGGATCTATTGTGAAAAATGCAATCTATATGTATGCAATAATTGTTGGGCAAAAAAGCACTGATAAAAGAAATGTTAAAATGAAAGACAAGAAGACTCACGAAAAGAAGCACTCCGAAACGTGAGAGGCAAGGGGACTAACGAAAAAAAGCACCCCGAAACGTGAGAGGCAAGGGGACTCACGAAAAAAGCACCCCGAAACGTGAGAGGCAAGGGGACTCACGAAAAAAGCACCCCGAAACGTGAGAGGCAAGGGGACTCACGAAAAAAAGCACCCCGAAACGTGAGAGGCAAGGGGACTCACGAAAAAAAGCACCCCGAAACGTGAGAGGCAAGGGGACTCACGAAAAAAAGCACCCCGAAACGTGAGAGGCAAGGGGACTCACGAAAAAAAGCACCCCAAAGGAGACAAAGTTCTACCATGTCCACGCCGTTGTCTCTGGGTAATGCTAAGAGTAGAAAAAAACAATGTATATGCACAGAATCAGAAAAGAAGTAGTCAAGGAACACTTGAAGGAAATTTTTTCAAAAATTTTTCAGGTATTTTTGAAAAATTGGATTTTTTGAAATTTTCGAAAATTAAAAATTGTTTTCAAAAATTCTGAAAAAATTTGAGAGTATTCTTCGACTAATTTTAAGCCATTTTTGTTCTTAGAAATTTTTTTCTCAAGTTTATAGTTTTGAAGAAACCGATAGATTAAGATTTTTATAAAATTTTTTCATTCGCGCCGCCATTTTGAAAAAACGCGTCGATGAATTTTTCTGAAAAAAATTCCTCTTAATGTTCGAGTGCCATAATCACCTCTGATCATTGTAAAAAGTTGATAGCTTTGCGGTATCATTGTGAAAAAAAATGCGAAAAAATTTTTTTTTCGAAAATTTTCACGTTTTTCACGTTTAAATCGGCCATATTTTTTTTTCTCGGTGTCTAATCGAAATTTTGAGCTCAGATTCTGAAAGAGCATCGAATTCCGCGTAGGAATGGAGGTATTGCATTATTGTTTTGGTCCGATAACATAATAAATAAACACGTTGAAAAGTTAGTAAAAATTCTGATCACCTCGGCGTTAATGGGTTAAGGCAGTTAAATGCTCAGAAAAATTCCACAACTCGCTGTAAGAATTTAACATACTTTTTTATTTCATGTATAGTTCGAATGATCAAAAATAAGAATACAAAAAAATCAGCGAAAAAATCAGGAACATGGAAAGCACCCTTTAAGGCGGTTGAATTATCAAAAAAAATCCACAACTCGCTGTAAGAATTTAACATACTTTTTTATTTCATATATAGTTCAGATGATCGAAAAGAATGTTAGAAAAAAATTAACGAAAAAATCAGGAACATGAAAAGCACACTTTAAGGCAGTTGAATGAACAAAAAAAATCCACAACTCGCTGTAAGAATTTAACATACTTTTTTAATTCGTATATAGTTCAAATGATCAAAAATAAGAATACGAAAAAATCAGCGAAAAAATCAGGAACATGGAAAGCACCCTTTAGGGCAGTTAAATGCTCAGAAAAATTCCACAACTCGCTGTAAGAATTTAACATACTTTTTTATTTCATATATAGTTGAAATGATCAAAAATAAGAATACAAAAAAATCAGCGAAAAAATCAGGAACATGGAAAGCACCCTTTAAGGCAGTTGAATTATCAAAAAAAATCCACAACTCGCTGTAAGAATTTAACATACTTTTTTATTTCATATATAGTTCAGATGATCGAAAAGAATGTTAGAAAAAAATTAACGAAAAAATCAGGAACATGGAAAGCACCCTTTAAGGCAGTTGAATGATCAAAAAAAATCCACAACTCGCTGTAAGAATTTAACATACTTTTTTATTTCATATATAGTTCAGATGATCGAAAAGAATGTTAGAAAAAAATTAACGAAAAAATCAGGAACATGGAAAGCACCCTTTAAGGCAGTTAAATGCTCAGAAAAATTCCACAACTCGTTCTAAGGATTTAACATACTTTTTTATTTCATATATAGTTCAGATGATCGAAAAGAATGTTAGAACAAAATTAACGAAAAAATCAGGAACATGGAAAGCACCCTTTAAGGCAGTTAAATGGTCAGAAAAATTCCACAACTCGCTCTGAGAATTTAACATACTTTTTTACTTCATATATAGTTCAGATGATCGAAAAGAATGTTAGAAAAAAATTAACGAAAAAATCAGGAACATGGAAAGCACACTTTAAGGCAGTTGAATGAACAAAAAAAATCCACAACTCGCTGTAAGAATTTAACATACTTTTTTATTTCATATATAGTTCAAATGATCAAAAATAAGAATACGAAAAAATCAGGAACATGGAAAGCACCCTTTAAGGCAGTTAAATGCTCAGAAAAATTCCACAACTCGCTCTAAGGATTTAACATACTTTTTTATTTCATATATAGTTCAGATGATCGAAAAGAATGTTAGAAAAAAATTAACGAAAAAATCAGGAACATGGAAAGCACCCTTTAAGGCAGTTGAATGCTCAGAAAAATTCCACAACTCGTTGTAAGAATTTAACATACTTTTTTATTTCATATATAGTTCAAATGATTAAAAATAAGAATATAAAAAAATCAGCGAAAAAATCAGGAACATGGAAAGCACCCTTTAAGGCAGTTAAATGCTCAGAAAAATTCCACAACTCGCTCTAAGAATTTAACATACTTTTTTATTTCATATATAGTTCAGATGATCGAAAAGAATGTTAGAAAAAAATTAACGAAAAAATCAGGAACATGGAAAGCACCCTTTAAGGCAGTTGAATGATCAGAAAAATTCCACAACTCGCTGTAAGAATTTAACATACTTTTTTATTTCATATATAGTTCAGATGATCGAAAAGAATGTTAGAAAAAAATCAGCGAAAAAATCAGGAACATGGAAAGCACCCTTTAAGGCAGTTAAGTGCTCAGAAAAATTCCACAACTCGCTCTAAGAATTTAACATACTTTTTTATTTCATATATAGTTGAAATGATCAAAAATAAGAATATAAAAAAATCAGCGAAAAAATCAGGAACATGGAAAGCACCCTTTAAGGCAGTTAAATGCTCAGAAAAATTCCACAACTCGCTGTAAGAATTTAACATACTTTTCTATTTCATATATAGTTGAAATGATCAAAAATAAGAATATAAAAAAATCAGCGAAAAAATCAGGAACATGGAAAGCACCCTTTAAGGCAGTTAAATGCTCAGAAAAATTCCACAACTCGCTCTAAGAATTTAAGATACTTTTTTATTTCATATATAGTTCAGATGATCGAAAAGAATGTTAGAAAAAAATTAACGAAAAAATCAGGAACATGGAAAGCACCCTTTAAGGCAGTTGAATGATCAAAAAAATCCACAACTCGCTGTAAGAATTTAACGTACTTTTTTATTTCATATATAGTTCAAATGATCAAAAATAAGAATACTAAAAAATCAGCGAAAAAATCAGGAACATGGAAAGCACCCTTTAAGGCAGTTAAATGCTCAGAAAAATTCCACAACTCGCTATAAGAATTTAACATACTTTTTTATTTCATATATAGTTCAGATGATCGAAAAGAATGTTAGAAAAAAAATAACGAAAAAATCAGGAACATGGAAAGCACCCTTTAAGGCAGTTAAATGCTCAGAAAAATTCCACAACTCGCTCTAAGGATTTAACATACTTTTTTATTTCATATATAGTTCAGATGATCGAAAAGAATGTTAGAAAAAAATTAACGAACAAATCAGGAACATGGAAAGCACCCTTTAAGGCAGTTAAATGCTCAGAAAAATTCCACAACTCGCTCTAAGAATTTAACATACTTTTTTATTTCATATATAGTTGAAATGATCAAAAATAAGAATATAAAAAAATCAGCGAAAAAATCAGGAACATGGAAAGCACCCTTTAAGGCAGTTAAATGCTCAGAAAAATTCCACAACTCGCTCTACGAATTTAACATACTTTTTTATTTCATATATAGTTCAGATGATCGAAAAGAATGTTAGAAAAAAATTAACGAAAAAATCAGAATCATGGAAAGCACCCTTTAAGTCAGTTGAATGATCAAAAAAAATCCACAACTCGCTGTAAGAATTTAACATACTTTTTTATTTCATATATAGTTCAAATGATCAAAAATAAGAATACAAAAAAATGAGCGAAAAAATCAGGAATATGGAAAGCACCCTTTAAGGCTGTTAAACGCTCAGAAAAATTCCACAACTCGCTATAAGAATTTAACATACTTTTTTATTTCATATATAGTTCAGATGATCGAAAAGAATGTTAGAAAAAAATTAACGAAAAAATCAGGAACAGGATCGAAAAGAATGTTGGAAGAAAATTAACGAAAAAATCAGGAACATGGAAAGCACCCTTTAAGGCAGTTAAATGCTCAGAAAAATTCCACAACTCGCTGTAAGAATTTAACATACTTTTTTATTTCATATATAGTTCAGATGATCGAAAAGAATGTTAGAAAAAAATCAGCGAAAAAATCAGGAACATGGAAAGCACCCTTTAAGGCAGTTAAATGCTCAGAAAAATTCCACAACTCGCTGTAAGAATTTAACATACTTTTTTATTTCATATATAGTTCAGATGATCGAAAAGAATGTTAGAAAAAAATTAACGAAAAAATCAGGAACACGGAAAGCACCCTTTAAGGTAGTTGAATGATCAAAAAAAATCCACAATTCGCTGTAAGAATTTAACATACTTTTTTATTTCATATATAGTTCAAATGATCAAAAATAAAAATATAAAAAAATCAGCGAAAAAATCAGGAACATGGAAAGCACCCTTTAAGGCAGTTAAATGCTCAGAAAAATTCCACAACTCGCTGTAAGAATTTAACATACTTTTTTATTTCATATATAGTTCAGATGATTGAAAAGAATGTTAGAAAAAAATTAACGAAAAAATCAGGAACATGGAAAGCACCCTTTAAGGTAGTTGAATGATCAAAAAAATCCACAACTCGCTGTAAGAATTTAACATACTTTTTTATTTCATATATAGTTCAAATGATCAAAAATAAGAATACAAAAAAATCAGCGAAAAAATCAGGAACATGGAAAGCACCCTTTAGGCAGTTAAATGCTCAGAAAAATTCCACAACTCGCTGTAAGAATTTAACATACTTTTTTATTTCATATATAGTTCAGATGATCGAAAAGAATGTTGGAAGAAAATTAACGAAAAAATCAGGAACATGGAAAGCACCCTTTAAGGCAGTTAAATGCTCAGAAAAATTCCACAACTCGCTCTAAGGATTTAACATACTTTTTTATTTCATATATAGTTCAGATGATCGAAAAGAATGTTAGAAAAAAATTAACGAAAAAATCAGGAACATGGAAAGCACCCTTTAAGGCAGTTAAATGCTCAGAAAAATTCCACAACTCGCTGTAAGAATTTAACATACTTTTTTATTTCATATATAGTTCAGATAATCGAAAAGAATGTTAGAAAAAAATTAACGAAAAAATCAGGAACATGGAAAGCATCCTTTAAGGCAGTTAAATGCTCAGAAAAATACCACAACTCGCTCTAAGGATTTAACATACTTTTTTATTTCATATATAGTTCAGATGATCGAAAAGAATGTTAGAAAAAAATTAACGAAAAAATCAGGAACATGGAAAGCACCCTTTAAGGCAGTTGAATGCTCAGAAAAATTCCACAACTCGTGGTAAGAATTTAACATACTTTTTTATTTCATATATAGTTCAAATGATCAAAAATAAGAATATAAAAAAATCAGCGAAAAAATCAGGAACATGGAAAGCACCCTTTAAAGCAGTTCAATGCTCAGAAAAATTCCACAACTCGCTGTAAGAATTTAACATACTTTTTTATTTCATATATATTTCAGATGATCGAAAAGAATGTTAGAAAAAAATTAACGAAAAAATCAGGAACATGGAAAGCACCCTTTATGGTAGTTGAATAATCAAGAAAATTCTACATCTCGCTCTAAGAATTTAACACACATTTTATTTCATTTACAGTTCAAATGATTAAAAATAAGAATATAAAAACATCAGCGAAAAAATCAGGAACATGGAAAGCACCCTTTAAGGTAGTTGAATGATCAAAAAAATTCCACAACTCGCTGTAAGAATTTAACACACTTTTTTATTTCATATATAGTTCAAATGATCATAAATAAGAATATAAAAAAATCAGCGAAAAAATCAGGAACATGGAAACACCCTTTAAGCGAGTTGAATTCTCCGAAAAATTTCACAACCCGCTGTAAGAATTTAATTCACTTTTTTATTTCATATATAGTTCAGATGATCGAAAAGAATGTTAGAAAAAAATTAGCGAAAAAATCAGGAACATGGAAAGCACCCTTTAGGACAGTACACCGAGTGAGAGCGTAGGAAACACTCGGCCGAGCGAGAAGAGTGAGACGGCGAGTTCGAAATTTAGGCAGTTTAATGCTCCGGAAAAATCCACAACTCGCTGTTAGAATTTAACACACTTTTTTATTTCATATACAGTTAAAGTTATCAAAAATAATGGGATAAAAAAATCAGCGAAAAAATCAGGAACATGGAAAGCACCTTTCAAAGGATTTGAATGCTGAACAAAATTCTAGAGCTCGCTGTAAGAATTTAGCACTCTTTTTTATTTCATATATAGTCCAAATGATCAAAAATAAAGTTACAAAAAAATTAGCGAAAAAATCAGGAACATGGAATGCACTCTTTAAGAGAATTGGGTGCTCTAAAAAAATTTCCAACGTGCTGTATGAATGGTTGCCAAGTTTGTTTTTTCATATATATTTCGAATAGACTAAAGTATAGGTGGAAATAAATTGGCGAAAACGTCGAACCTTTTTCTGTTTTTTTTTCGAGAGAATGCGCCTCGAGCGCTCGTTGGGGTTTATAGCGGTGCAAAGGCAAGCTATGGAGATCATAGCGCGCATACGCAGAGAGGTTCTTTTTTTCTCTTCTCCGGCAATCGCATGTTGCGTCGTATATATTTGGGGGATATTTTTGTTTTCCTTTATTCAATTACTAAATACTGATTCTCGTTTAATGAATCGTCTTGTTTATTTTCCTTCATGAGCACAAGATTTTCTCACCCCCAATCAAATATTTTTCGATAGCGCTTCTTTCTCTAATAGTGACGTTTTTGATGATTTTTTACTTTGTATCGGAACGTAACGGAATTCTTTTATTTTTCATAGCAGAGCCCAAAATTTACATGCAATATTTATTTCGGTGACGGGACAATCTTGTTTTGAAATTTGAAAACAATATCTCACTAGTAAAATTGAGATGATTCCAAAATCGAAAAATTTATAAAAATGAAAAGGAATTTCGTTCTATTCGGCCGATGCAAACTTCAATACCATCGTTTTTGGATATTTATTGAGGTTTTTTGACTACGGTATGCAGAAAACAAAAGTTTTCCTGAAATGAAATTAATGTTCTGCATTACAGAAATTGAAGCACGTTTACAAATTGGCCCATTGCTTCTGGTGGGGTGAATAAAATAGACAAACGATACTTCAAACCATATTTATATTAGTTATTCTCAACGTGCACGTATGGAAGAATCTTGCACCTGACTTAAAATTAAATTGTATTATACAGCTTATGGCAGTTTTCAATTGTTTGTAAACTGCACATTCCTAAAGGATTTATCTCGGTGTTGAAGGGTAAAGACTCAAAAATACTTAACATTGTGAAGGATTCTTCGCTGTGGCAGCTTCGACACGTGATCAGTAGGAAGGGCTACATGAAAAAAGAACGCACAAGGTATGGGAAAAACTTTTTACTTCAAAACATTTTTTAAGCTAATTTAAGCGGATTCTTATTTTCTTGTACTTCTAGCTAAAAAGCATGTCGAAAGATAATAATAAATAGAACAATTTCAAAAGATGTGTTTGAAAACACGTATTCCAGATAACAGCATACGAGTATCTACAAACTTACGTGCTTACTTCGAAGATGCAGTTGAAAAATAGTTGCTCTTAACCAATTAATTTGACTTATTTTTATTACCAATTTCATTGTTAACTTTTGCTGAAATTTCCTCCGTTTCCAAGTTTGATTCTTTAGTAATCCACTATATAGATTCTCTTCGATTTGTTCGTTGATCAATCAAAAATTCTTTTCGTCTTTATGTGAGACTGTTGTGAATTTTTTTTTTTGCAATGTCAAATAATGCATCCAACTGTTTTTGAAAGACATTTTCATTCAACGTTTGAGTTGGATTTTCCTGTTAATGATTTTTTTTTAATGCCGTCCACTCCAAGCGCATTTTTGTGATTTTTTAAATATTGACGCAAGGTCGAGACGTTTCTATTCTAGTTTCGCTCCAAATATTGTTTATTTCCCCGATAACTTTTTGTGCACTCTCTCGGATAGAAAATTCAAGAGTTTGATGGTAATAAAAAAATAGACCCAAAGCTTCCCTATGTGTGGGTAATTTTCGTTTCACAAATTCTTCGATTTCCGTCCTGACTAAATAAATTTGACGATTCTTACTATCGTCAAAATGCGCAGTCATTTTTCACGTTATATTTTTTTCGTTTATCGACATGTGCCTCACTACAACAACTACTGGAAACAATTCATTGAATCGCGAAAAGAAAACTCACGGACAGTGGAACAAACAATGGCGCTGTAGCTTCAACAGCACCGCAGTTTGTATCGCACGCGTTCGTATGACCTTGTTTACTTCAAAACAGCACACGCATATTTTTCACACTTGTTAGACGGTCAGGAATGTAAATACCAGGTGACGAATCGAAACTCAATCGTTGAATGAAAAGCTCTTTGACAAAACGTTGAATGCATTATTTTACATCTCAACAAATAATATTTATGAAGCTCTGATACAAAGACGGAAGGTTTTTTAATTAATCATCGAATAGGTTGGGGTGAATCTATCTCATGTGTCTTTGAAGGATTAAGCCTAGAAGCAGAGAAAATATAAGCAGAAGTTAACGAAGAAATTAGTGATGAAAAAAAGCGAATTGCGAATTGGTTTCTGTTTGGACGTTACTGTAACAATATTTTGACATCGAATTTTTTTTTGCAATCAACATAATATAATAAATATATAATGGACGGAAGAAAAGATTTTTAATTGTATAGAATGTACTGAAATAAAAAATGTGAGCTTGTTTGCGAAACGTTGTCCAGGTTTGCTGGCCTATAACAAGTGGCTCAAATCTTCAAAATAGGATGGTAAGAAGAATCGTACGACGTATTTCAGCAAAATTAATGTTTTGTAATTCATAAAAGAATAAATTATTATGACGTTATTTTTTTCTCTATTCTACCAGGAATTTCATCCAAGAAATGATTATAGAGTTTCTGGCATTGGGGTATATTTTTTTTAACAGCGTTCTGCAAATAGCAATTCATGTAAAGCCGTTTAGTGGGATACTGAATTAAGTTTTTCAATTCTTTTATGCCACATACTAGAATACATATTTTTTAACGCATAGCTCGAAATCATTCTGTTATCATTTATCATGATTTTTAATTGAATACACAAGAAAATGGAAAGCAATCGATTGAGCTAATTGAAAAAACTTTTTGGAGCATTAATGCTTGAAGAAAATTATGATGCTGAAGTTTGCAGCGTTTTTTCGCAACGAAATTGAAAAATAAAAAATTTTAGATTCGAAACTTTTTTATTGCACTAATCATCTCAGGAGGTGGAAAAACTCTCCTAAAACAAGTTGCACCAAATTCGCATCCCCGGATCACCCCTATTATAGGGGTTAAAATTTCAAAAAAATTCTATTAACCGTTGTATGAGGATTCGAAACTTTTTTATTTCGTGAGTGGGCTAGAGAGATCCAGAAACTAAGAGAAAAAAATTCGCACCACCCTCGCATTTCCGGATCACCCCTTTTAAGGGGGGTAAATTAAAACAAAAATCTATTAAGGGATCGTCTCAGTGTGAAATTTTCGAAAAATCGATTTTTTTTTAATGCATTATCGGATAGTATACACTGTAATAAACATTCTCTCAAATTTTCAAATCGAAATTCAAAGTATTACGGTCGCTACAGCGTTTCTGGTAGAAAGGGAACGGAGCGAGACATCTGCCTCGTGAATCTTTAAACGCGTTTTTCTCAGAATGGTGTTTTTCAAAACGGTTTCCACTCTCAAAGGAAGACTTTTAAAGATATCTAGTTCCAATTTCGGGAGAACATTTTTAACGTCATTCTTTATCGCGCTATGGAAGCTTTTTTTTTTTTTGAAAACTTCCTATTTTTTTTTACGAAAAACAGTCGAAAAAAAGGGCCAAATTCGACACTTTTTGTTCAAACCGCCGCCATTTTGTCAAATTTGAAAAAAAAACCCCTCCATAGCGCGATAGCGACTTTCCTACAGATCAATAATCTTTTTGAATTTTTTTTTTCAGATCAAAATTGCGGCCGCAATCGTGGAAACCGTTTGGAACTTTTTTTTTTCACGTGTAATTACAACAATTTATACAATAATGATGCACTCAATAAATAAACTTAAAAAAAATCATTTTGTATTCTTCATAAACGTATTTATTTATAAAAAAAAAAACCGGACCGATTAGTTTATTTGAACATTTAAAAAAAAAATCGCGAAAATCAGTGATTTTTCGGAGGGTCACACTGAGACGATCCGTTAACCGTTGTAAGAGGATTCGAAACTTTTTTATTTCGTGAATGGGCTAGAGAGGTCCAGAAAGTAAGGGAGAAAAATTCGCACCACACTCGCATCTCCGGATCACCCGTTTTAAGGGGGTGAATTAAAAAAAAAATCTATTAACCGTTGTATAAGAATTCGAAACTTTTTTATTTCGTGAAAGGGCTAGAAAGGTCCAGAAACTAAGGAAAACAAATTCGCACCACCCACACATCTCCGGATCACCCCTTTTCAGGGGGGTGAATTTTCAAAAAAAACTATCAACCGCTGTATGGGGATTCGAAACTTTTTTATTTCATGAATGGGCTAGAGAGATCCAGAAACTGAGGAAAAACAATTTGCAACACCCTCTCATCTACGGATCACCCATTTTAAGGGAGAGGAATTTTTGAAACAATTCTATCATCGACTGTATAAGGACTCGAAATTTTTTTATTTCATGAATAGGCTGGAAGGGTCCAGAAACTGAGGAAAAACAATTTGCAACACTCTCGCATCTCCGGATCACCCCTATTATAGGGGTTGAAATCTCAAAAAACTCTATCATCCGGTGTATGGGGATTCGAAACTTTTTTATTTCGCGAATAGGCTAGGGGGGTCCAGAAACTAAGGAAAAACAATTTGCAACACGATCGCATCTCCGGATCATCACTTTTAAGGGAGAGGAATTTTCAAAAAAATTCTATCACTCGCTGTATAAGGATTCGAAATTTTTTTATTTCATGAATAGGCTAGAAGGATCCAGAAACTGGAGAAAAACAAGCTTCACCAAATTTGCATCTCCGGATCACCCCAATTATAGGGGTTGAAATTTCAAAAAAAATCTATGAACCGTTGCATGAGGATTCGACACTATTTTATTTCATGAATAGGCTAGAGGGGTCCAGAAACTGGGCAAAAATAATTTGCAACACTCTCGCATCTCCGGATCACCCCAATTATAGGGGTTCAAATTTCAAAAAAATTCTATTAATCGCTGTATGGGGATTCGAAACTTTTTTACTGCACGAATAGGCTACAAAGGTCCAGAACCTAGGGAAAAACAATTTGCAACACCCTCGCATATCCGGATCATCCCTTTTAAGGAGGAGGAATTTTCGAAAAAATTATATCTTCGACTGTATAAGGATTCGAAATTTTTTTATTTCATGAATAGGCTGGAGAGGTTCAGAAACTGAGAAAAAACAATTTGCAACACTCTCGCATCTCCGGATCACCCCTATTATAGGGGTTGAATTATCAAAAAAACTCTGTAATCCGCTGTATGGGGATTCGAAACTTTTTTATTGCACGAATAGGCTACAAATGTACAGAAACTAGGGAAAAACAATTTGCAATACCCTCGCATCTCCGGATCACCCCTATTATAGGGGATTAAATCTCAAAAAAATTCTATTAACCGTTGTATGAGGATTCGAAACTTTTTTATTTCGTGAATGGACTAGAGAGGTCCAGAAACTAAGGAAAAAAATTTGCACAACCCTCGCATCTCCGGATCACCCCTTTTAAGGGGGGCAAATTTTCGAAAAAACTCTAGCATCCGCTGTATGGGGGTTCGAAACTTTTTTATTTTATGAATAGGCTAGAGAGGTCCAGAAACTACGGAAAAACAATTTGCAACACTCTGGCATCTCCGCGTCACCCCTATTGTAAGGGTTGAAATCTAAAAAGCATTCTATTAACCGTTGTATGGGGATTCGAAACTTTTTTATTTCATGAATGGGTTAAACAGGTCCAGAAACTAAGGAAAACAAAATGGCGACACTCCCGCATTTCCGGATCACCCTTTTTAAGGGGGGTGAATTTTCGAAAAAATTCTATCGTCCGCTGTATGGGGATTCGAAATTTTTTTTATTTCATAAATAGGCAAGAGGGTTCCAGAAACTAGGGAAAAATAATTTGCAACACCCTCGCATCTCCGGATCACTCCTATTATAGGAGTTGAAATATCAAAAAAACTCTAGAATCCGCTGTACGGGGATTCGAAACTTTTTTATTCCATGAATAGGCTAGAGAGGTTCAGAAACTAGGGAAAGGCAATATGCAACACCCTCGCATCTCTGGACCACCTCTTTTAAGGGGGAGGAATTTTTCAAAAAATTCTATCCGCTGTATGGGGATTCGAAACTTTTTTATTTCACGAATATGCTAGAGAGGTCCAGAAACAAGGAAAAAAAATTTGCAACACCCTCACATCTCCGGATCACCCCTATTATAAGGGTTGAACTCTAAAAAAATTCTATTAACTGTTTTATGGGGATTCGAAACTTTTTTATTTCGTGAATGGGCTAAAGAGGTCCAGAAACTGAGAAAAACAAAATTGCAACTTCCTCGCATCTCCGGATCACCCCTTTTAAGGAGGGTGAATTTTCGAAAAAATTCTATCATCCGCTGTATGGGGATTCGAATCTTTTTTATTTCATGAATAGGCTAGAGAGGTCCAGAAACTAGGGAAAGAAAATTTGCCACACCCTCGCATCTCCGGATCACCCTTATTATAAGGGTTGAAATCTAAAAAAAATTCTATTAACCGTTGTATGGGGATTCGGAACTTTTTTATTGCGTGAATGGGCTAAAGAGGTCCAGAAATTAAGAAAAACAAAATTACAACACCCTCGCATCTCCGGATCACCCTTTTTAAAGGCGGTGAATTTTCGAAAAAATTCTATCATCCGCTGTATGCGGATTCGAAACTTTTTTATTTCATGAATACGTTAGAGAGGTCCAGAAACTAGGGAGAAACAATTTGCAACACCCTCGCATCTCCGGATCACCCCTATTATAGGGGTTGAAATATTAAAAAACTCTATAATTCGCTGTATGGGGATTCGAAACTTTTTTATTCCATGAATAGGTTAGAGAGGTCCAAAAACTAAGGAATAACAATTTGCAATACCTTCACATCTCCGGATCACCCCTATTATAGGAGTTGAAATATAAAAAAAAATCTATAATCCGCTGTACGGGGATTCGAAACTTTTTTATTCCATGAATAGGCTAGAGAGGTCCAGAAACTAGGAAAAAACTATTTGCAACACCCTCGCATTTCCGGATCACCCCAATTATAGCGGTTGAAATTTCAAAAAAATTCTATCAACTGTTGTGTGGGGATTCAAAACTTTTTTATTTCACGAATACGCTAGAGAGGTCCAGAAACTAGAGAAAAACAATTTGCAATACCCTCGTATCTCCGGATTACCCCTATTATAAGGGTTGAAATCTAAAAAAAATTCTATTAACCGTTGTATGGGGATTCGAAACATTTTTATTTCACAAATAGGCTAGAGAGATCTAGAAACTAGGGAAAAACAATTTGCAACACCCTCATATCTCTGGACCACTTCTTTTTAGGGAGGTGGATTTTTGAAAAAATTCTATCATCTGAAAATTGATTTTAGAAGGATGGAAATAAATCAAAGGTCTATAGCTTTTTCACTCATCGAGTTTCGGACAAATAGCAATGACTTTCTTTTTTTAAGCATTCCTACGCTTACGAAAGAATTTTCTAAAATTTTATTGCAAGACTTGTTCAATCATAGCCTTATTTTTCCATCTATTTTATGACAAATAGATGTTTTTTCACTATATTTGTACTTTTTTAATGAATTATATTAATCAATGGTACAACAATTTTTGTAATTCTTCTTTGCTTGTGATTGAATGGTTTGTTTCAATTTTGTCTACTTTTTTGTTTTTGAATAGGAATTATTTTCCATAAAATTTTAATGTCTATTGGATCTCATTAAAATTATTGAATTTGGTGAAAATAGTGTTAAAATTTGTAAGAAACAAATTATCGAGTCAATAAAAGAATTCGTAAAAAAGAATCTTTCTCTGACATCTGTGGAAAAAATTCCGTCATTTAACCTTTTGAGCGGCATTGATGCCATATGGCGTCACATTTTTTCCGTGCCCGAAGCGGCAATGACGCCATCGATGGCGTCATCGATTATATCGAGATTGACTCTATCGATTTTTACGAAAATTGATATCCTGGGGTTTTCAAGGTCGCTGATTACGAATCTACACTCAAAATGGAAAAATTCGAAATGGCGGATCCAATATGGCGGACCAAAATGCAAAAATTGATTAAAATAGTATGAAATTTGGTACTTTGAGGGTTCTCGAGTTCGCTGATTACGAATTTGCTCTCAAAATGCAGGAATACAGAATGGCGGATCCAATATAGCGGACCAAAATGCAAAAAATTGATATAAAGCGGATGAAATTTGGTACTCGGGGTTTTCGGGGTCGCCGATTACGAATTTACTCTCAAAATGCAGAAATTCAAAATGGTGGATTCAATATAGCGCACTCGAATTCAAAACGTTAAATGATTGGAATGAAACCTCCTTCGTTCACATTTGTTTCATGTTGACATGGAGTTTTTAGTGTCTGGTATTTAGTATACATTTTAGTAAAAATTGCCCCAATACGTGAAATCACAACAAGTTTTTCTGAACCAGTACAATATACCTTTGATTCATGTAGGTATCATTTGGCTCGTCGTAATTTTTTCAATACCAAGAAAAATTTCCAATACACAAGTAGACTACTCATATTAACGTGAATCAAAACTTCATTCCTCTTTGACCGCCTGCATAAATATCTGAAGTTAGTTATGTGTATCCCACCAACGGTAATAAGAATTAGTCAAGATGACTAACAACAAAAGTTGGATAATGTTTCCAGAGGACTACGTGTTGTTCCTTTAGCAGTCGTCAATCAAAAAGTCGTATGTTTTGTAGTTATTTATCGCCTCATCTGTCAACCGATTCTTATCAATTTTAGACCAAACTCCACTATGTTTTATCCGAAACTTTTAATTTATGAATTATGCATATCAATTTTTGCATTTTGGTCCGCCATATTGGATTCGCCATTTTGAATTTCTGCATTTTGCGAGCAGATTCGTAATCAGCGACCTCGAAAACCCGCAAGTAAAAATTTCATCCGATTCAATTCAATTTTCGTATTTTAGTCCGCCATATTGGATTCGCCATTTTGAATTCCTGTATTTTACGAGCAGATTCGTAATCAGCGACCTTGACAACCCGCAAGTAAAAAATTTCACCCGAATCAATTCAATTTTCGTATTTTAGTCCGCTATATTGTATCCGCCATTTTGAATTCTTGCATTTTGCGAGCAGATTCGTAATCAGCGACCTCGAAAATCCGGTAAGCAAAAAATTTCATCCGATTAAAATCAATTTTTGCACTTTGGTCTGCCATTTTGAATTCCTTCATTTTGTGAGCAGATTCGTAATCAGCAATCTCGAAAACCCGCAAGTAAAAAATTTCATCCGAATAAAATCAATTTTTGCATTTTGGTCCGCCATTTTGAATTTCAACATTTTGAGGGTAGATTCGGAATCAGCGACCTCGAAAATCCCCAATTCTAAGTTTCATCGCATTCAAATTAATTTTTCCATTTTGGTCCGCCATATTGGATCCGCCATTTTGAATTCCTGCATTTTGCGAATAAATTCGTAATCAGCGACCTCGAAAACCCGCAAGTAAAAAATTTCAACCGAATCAATTTAATATTCGTATTTTAGTCCGCCATATTGGATCCGCCATTTCAAATTTCTGCATTTTGAGTGCAGATTTGTAATCAGCGACCTCGAAGACCCCCGAGAACAAAGTTTCATCCTATTAAAATCAATTTTTACATTTTGTTCCGTCATTTTGGATCCGCCATTTTGAATTTCAGCATTTTGAGGATAGATTCGGAATCAGCGACCTCGAAAACCCCGGAGTACCAAATTTCGTGAAAATCCAAATACTTTTGTTTTTCCGCGTTTGGGACACTAAGCGTGAAATTTTTCTTGCCGTTGAAGGTGTTATGGATGTATGAGCGCTAGGCTTGATTTCAGATAAAGTTCTGATTTTTTTATATGTTGTAGTCCAAGCTTGATACTTTATGTCTGTGAAATTTCAAGGCACCTTAACGACTATCTGATCGAGATATTATTAATTGAATAATAGAGAATTTTACACATCGCATATGGCAACAATAACTCTCTGGCTACTACAACTAAAAAGTTAATATATTTCGGCATCAGATGCTTTAGACAAAAAACGTCAATCACATTCATAAATATCGTGGATTCTGATGGTATATCAAAAAAGGGGGTCAACGAATACCCGAACTAGAAATATCGAGTTGAAGACCACAAATTGTCACGACACTTCATGATTTTATAACCCCGTAGAATTGTGGCAACATCGCACATCATAACCCACAACATATCGATGTATACATATGTAAATAACCTATTCTTACTGTCAAGGAGCTGATGTTTTTGGGGGTTATGTTTACCTCGAAAACCAGTTGTCTATGTTCTATGTGCGAGCGACGTTGTTAACAGTAATCTTGTTGCTATGTACCACCGAGTTACGTTAACAGCTTAGAATACTGTACCTTCCGTAACGAAATTGACAAAAATATTTTTAATTATTTAAAAAATCATCATTACATTGTGGAATGATATTTTGCTGTATATGGTCACTCGTGGTAGCTCATTTTCAAAACTATAGTGAAAGACGGTCTATTGACTAGTACGACCCGCTTTCACATCCTTAATGAGAATCAAACTTGTCTTGAAAACGATGGTATCGATTATATCATTTATTACAATTATATTGCTAGAAAAACCTTAAAATTTATGTATCATGAAGCAAAACCGTTTATTGAACTGGTCAAAACGTTTAGGGAATTTATCGAAAAAAATCAAAACGGTGATCTTTGAAAGAAAAATATTGTTTTTCCTTTGAACCCAAAAAAACATTAAAGATGCTAGGAATCTTTCTATTAACATTTGTCGATATTTTGAATAGTCACACAGTTATGAGCGTTTAAAAATGTTCGAAGTTTAGAAAATCAACATTATAATAAACATTATTATTTTTGTAATAAGCGAGGCGAAAACCTAAAAAAAACTTTGGATTTTTTTGTCGAGTATTATTTTACGAAAAAACTTGTTTCGAAATCAAAAATGTCAAATATATGTCGATACAAATACAAACACACACGTATATATATATATATATATATATATATATATATAAAGAAAAGTCCAAAAACCATCATATTCGAGTATAAGACTGCGGCAGGGCTCGCGGTGGCTTTTTTTTTAAATACTTGGCGCCGCTACCGCGCCTCTTGATATTATTCTTGGACTTGTTTGAATTTTGTCATAGCGAGTTCGTGTAGTTATATATATGTTCGGCATCGCTGACGTGAGGAGCGTACGAAGACCGCACAAAGAGGAGACACCGAGAATCGGCTACGAACGCTACGTATAATATATATATCTAGCTTTTCTTCGCATCTCTTCTTTGTGCTATCCATCGTAATCTCCCACCACGCCGCTATGAATGAATGTAGCACCAGCGCGGCTGCGGTGGGAACGGACGAGTCATGTATAATATCTAAAAATCTAACTATTTAAAAAAGGTAAATAGTCCGAAAGACGTCAATTCGAGTATATAAGAGAGCGTGCTAGCGCTTGCTTTTTTTTTTAATACTTGGCGTCAAGCCGCTTCCGCGGCTCTTGATCTACTATAAACGCGGTTTGGTTTTTTGTTGAAATTTTTTGTAAATCCCTCGCTACCCGCTTGCACCAAAACAGTTATGTCTCACAATAGTTAGCTGATTTTGGAATTTGTTTCGCACAAAATGTCTCCAAAAATTGCAAAAAATTACTCTATCGAATCCGAAATATATACTTGTAATATTTGTAATACCTTATTTGATGTGCCATTTCTATATTTATAAACGAGTATATAGAGTATTTTGAATCACTTTCACATACGTAAAACTATATCCTTTTGATCAATGGGATTTTTTATGTTTATCTATGCAAGAAACAAGTTACAGTTATTTCAAATTTTGTATTGAATTTCAAAAACTTCAATTAGCCCTAACTTCTACAAAAAAAATCAACTAATTATGAACTTGCGCTCGAAAACTTCGTAAAATCGCCTAGTTAGAAAAATTGAAATAAAAAATCGACGATGCCGTTTATAAAAAACACTCATTTTTTGGCAGAGAATTAAAATGAACAAACAAAATATTTTTTTTCGAAACTCGATTTATTGTCTATTTGAAAATATCTCGAAAACTGCGTTAACTTGATACCAGTCATTTTTTTTGTAGCACTCAGTTTCGGAGTTTTTGTAGCCTGCACGCAGAGGGGTAAAGCAAGAAGTAAAAAATTCAAACGGCTGTGAAAATTCAAAAAAATAGCCAAGTCCAAAAATCCCAAAATACGTATCCGCTTATTTCTTGTATAGGAAAACATAAAAGATTTCTACGAATCAAGAAATGTCAGGGTTTGGGAAGGTATAGCTGACTCGGAATACCCTATACACAGATATATCAGCGTAGTAATAAATAGACATTGAAAAATATTGAAGTCGACTATTGAACATCGAGGTAGTCATGATACAACCATATATACTCGCAACATTTGCTACATTGTTGCTCGTTACATAATAATGTAATTAATGGTTATATATGCAATTTTGTTTTGGCCATAATTTTTGAAGTGTGTCTTTCTTTGCACGTGTCGTTGGAAAATTTCAGAGATAGGAAATGTAAACTGTAAACGTAAATGAAAATATCGATGAAAACCCTTATGGCAAAAATGACAAATCGAAAAATTGTTCAAGAAACATACCAATTTGAGAAATAGGTGGAAAAAAATATTCCGAACTGCAAAATATTGTATAACTGGAAAAATATATAAAGAAAAAAAGCAAACAGTTTCCCACGTCTCATGTTCGTCTCCCACGACTTGAATTTTCTGATATTGATAAACGTCAACTGTAGATTACATCGTTGCCATACAGAGTATCAACACAGTTACTATATAATATGAACAGAATGTACAAAATATGTTTGTAACTAAAACCAATTGTAAGAGTTCATATAAAATAGAAAAAAATGTGAATATTTAGAAAAGAATTGAACTGAAGTCGAAACGCTTTTCTTGAAACCATTGGAGTCATCACTCGACATCAGCTAAATGCAATAAAGATTGTGATTTTCTCTCAATTTTATATATCAACGTAATCACTTTTCAGTTACAAAATTTTTTATTACAACCATTTTTAGTTTTATAATTACTCTTCAAATATCATTTTTCGTATATGAACTATTTATCGTACAGTTGTTTCAAAGAATAAAAACATTAGGTAGTTAGGTTTATCAGTTGAATTATTTCTTCGCTTTATATTCGCGGAAATTTTCAAGTTTTAATTGTTCTACATTCACGAGTTTTTATTCGTTTTCTAATAATTTTTATTAATGAACACTTTTTGAACAGACTATATTCGATACGTACTGACCTTCAAAAATTAATTTAGAAAAAATGTATATATATCAATATCTACTAACGATGACAAGAGTCGAGAGTCAGGGAGGACCAGTGTGTACTTTCCGTAGATGTTGCAAGTGAATGTAGTGATGTCGTTACTTGCTCGATATTTAATTGTTGGTTTCAAAATAATTAATCGATTATTTTGGATCATGGACATATTTTCCTGAATATTATTTGAAAGTATTAATTTATTCATGTGAGTAATGATAAGGTAATAGAATCTACGTTCCAAATTCAGTTCAGTTCCATCTTCATTCTTTTTCGGCCTTTCAATCAGTTATCATCCTCACATATTCATTCATTAATAAATTTTAATAAAAGTGTGGGAATAATGTTCAAACAAAACCCTACAAGCATAACTAAATATCACTTTTACAAATTACTTGACTATCCGACTATATGATAGATTAATGAACGAAAAAAGCGATAGTTAATATCATTCAGCGATTACAAATGTTGTAAAACAATTACGGTTTGCAGTAAGTTAAAAGATATGTAATTGTGATGATCTAACTCAATCGCATTGAGTTGGATTAGTCAGTAGGTTGTTTTACCGATTGCGCATATAAAAAATAAAGCTCATTGATGCACAGCGAAATTACACTTCATTAAAATGCCATCTATTTCGTGCTCGTACGTTTAAAGCCGCAAATGTTTCCGAACTCTTTACCCTTCCATATTTTCTTGCCGATTAAAAGATGAAAAGAAGAAGTTGCGAATATCTGTACGACAGACAAAATATTGAAACGGTACGGTTTATGCAACACGTCGTTACCCGTGAATTAGAGCTACTTGATAATAAGGAGCAGGTATGAAAGAACGTGAGATTTAGGCGGATGTAAAGTTTGAAACAATAAAATTTGATTTATTCATCAAATTTAACACCCAACGTGTGGATTTGTACATGATTGAATAGTATTGATTCTATATAATGTACACTAATCAGGGAAATCGTTATTTATTTGAATTTTGTTTACATTTTTCCCAATTTCAATTTTTTTAATTGTCGACAATTTGATAAAATAATAATCAACGCAAAAGACTTCGATTTTTTAGGGGAATTACCCACTGCGAATATACGAAAATAATTTATATGTTTGATAGGACAAAAATAATAAATGACTCAAAAAAAAAATAATAATATTAACTGACATCTTATTAATGGCTCGACATAACAAAAATAATTAAATTGTCTGATTCGAAATAAAAATAATGTTTGACGTCTTTTAATTTAAACAGCAAGTAACAGGTTTCCGATTCTTTACTTTAATAAAAATTTAGATTGTAATAATTTAGCATATGCTACTACACCGAGAATCTTGAAATCAAACGACCCCGAACGATTACCACCTTCTCAGTGTGGAAGGGAAGGATTTCACACCAGAAATCTTTGACCCAAATGAACCCGAACGGGCCCAGTCCCCTAGTGTGAAAGGAAAGGAAATTTCACATCGAACATCTTTAAACCAAACGAACCCGAATGGTTTTCGCTCTCTCAGTATGAAATTTGGAAAGAAAATGGGTTTTGACTCTTCCATTTTAGAACCGGAGGGATGTTCTCCTGTTGAGAGCTCAGTAGCTCTCCGAAAAAGAGTCCCGAATGCCGCTCTGCACCAACTTTTATACTGTCGAGATCATTTATTCTAGATTTCTAAAAATAACTCAGACCCAGATTAGTCTGTACAATAATCTCGAAGAATTGTTTTATTTCTAAAATTTCTCATTGGAGTTTCGCGTTGGCCTCCGTACTCTTATTGGCTCAGCGCATGGCGTGTTCATAACGCGTATGCGCGAGAATTATTATTCTCTAAATTTTACATTATTTTATAAAATTTTATTATTTCTTATTCTTTTTGAATTTTAGTAATCGATTATTTCCATTAGTAACAATAACAAAAGTATTTTTAAGAGTTCATAACAATTGAACAGTAATTAAAAATGCATGTCTAATTCGTCGATTCCCTAGGGCGATCGCCACGCGCATGCGCAGAAATCCTCAGGTGTTTTAATTTCATATTTTCGCCTTATTTCTCCAATAATTTTATCAATCGCATGTCTTATTTAATTTCCATGATTTCTTTCCGATATTTTGTACGTTCTATTATTCATAATAATGTATTTTTTATCATTAATTGTTGAAACGTGCTTGAAGTCACGTATGCCAAATTTTAGTTTGAATTTCTCCCGCCAGGAGGCGACATGCGCATCACGTAAGTGTCGCTTTGTCCACGTGACAGTGTTAGTTTTGTCCGCTAGGCGGACGCTCGGTATGGCGATGGATTTGCAGCTGTTCACGTCGCGCAAGTGAATAGGCGGTATTGTCACAATATGTTTCCAGAATTCAACCCCAATAATAATAGTGTTCCCGAGCGACGGCGTTGGTGAACCATTTTTCCCTCAGTTTTCTGATCTCTTATGATTAATCGTAAAATGAAAAAAGTTGCGAATCCCCATACAGCGGACGAAGTTTTTTTCAAAAAAACACCCTCCTTAAAAGAGATGTTCTGGAGATTCGAGGATGGTGAGAAATGTTTATCCTCTGTTTTTGAACCTCTGTAGCCTATTGAAATGAAATAAAGACGTTTCGAATCCCCATACAATGGTTAATAGATTTTTTTTAGATTTCAACCCCTATAATAGGGGTGATACGGATATGCGAGGGTGTTGCAAATTGTTTTTCCTTAGTTTTTGGACCTCTCTAGCCTACTCATGAAATAAAAAAGTTTCGAATCCCCATACAGCGGATGATAGATTTTTTTCAAAAATTCCTCCCCCTTAAAAGGGGTGATCCAGAGATGTGAGGGTGTTGCAAATTGTTTTTCGTTAGTTTTTGGACCTTTCTAGCCTATTCATCGAATAAAAAAGTTTCGAATCCCTATACAGCGGATTATAGAGCTTTTTTGATATTTCAACCCCTATAATAGGAGTGATCCTGAGATGTGAGAGTGTTGCAAATTATTTTTCCTCAGTTTCTGGACCCTTCCAGCCTATTCATGAAATAAAAAAATTTCGAATCCTTATACAGTGGATGATAGAATTGTTTCAAAAATTCCTCCCCCTTAAAAGGGGTGATCCGGAGATGCGAGGGTGTTGCAAACTGTTTTTCCTTAATTTCTGCACCTCTCTAGCCTATTTTTTTGATAATTCAACTCCTATAATAGGGGTGATCCGGAGATGCGAGAGTGTTGCAAATTGTTTTTTCTCAGTTTCTGAACCTCTCCAGCCTATTCATGAAATAAAAAAATTTCGAATCCTTATACAGTCGAAGATATAATTTTTTCGAAAATTCCTCCTCCTTAAAAGGGATGATCCGGAAATGCGAGGGTGTTGCAAATTGTTTTTCCCTAGGTTCTGGACCTTTGTAGCCTATTCGTGCAGTAAAAAAGTTTCGAATCCCCATACAGCGATTAATAGAATTTTTTTGAAATTTGAACCCCTATAATTGGGGTGATCCGGAGATGCGAGAGTGTTGCAAATTATTTTTGCCCAGTTTCTGGACCCCTCTAGCCTATTCATGAAATAAAATAGTGTCGAATCCTCATGCAACGGTTCATAGATTTTTTTTGAAATTTCAACCCCTATAATTGGGGTGATCCGGAGATGCAAATTTGGTGAAGCTTGCTTTTCTCCAGTTTCTGGATCCTTCTAGCCTATTCATGAAACAAAAAAATTTCGAATAAGGATTCGAAATTTTTTTATTTCATATCGCTGTATAAGGACAGCGAGTGATAGAATTTTTTTGAAAATTCCTCTCCCTTAAAAGTGATGATCCGGAGATGCGATCGTGTTGTAAATTGTTTTTCCTTAGTTTCTGGACCCCCCTAGCCTATTCGCGAAATAAAAAAGTTTCGAATCCCCATACACCGGATGATAGAGTTTTTTGAGATTTCAACCCCTATAATAGGGGTGATCCGGAGATGCGAGAGTGTTGCAAATTGTTTTTCCTCAGTTTCTGGACCCTTCCAGCCTATTCATGAAATAAAAAAATTTCGAGTCCTTATACAGTCGATGATAGAATTGTTTCAAAAATTCCTCTCCCTTAAAATGGGTGATCCGTAGATGAGAGGGTGTTGCAAATTGTTTTTCCTCAGTTTCTGGATCTCTCTAGCCCATTCATGAAATAAAAAAGTTTCGAATCCCCATACAGCGGATGATAGTTTTTTTGAAAATTCACCCCCCTGAAAAGGGGTGATCCGGAGATGTGTGGGTGGTGCGAATTTGTTTTCCTTAGTTTCTGGACCTTTCTAGCCCTTTCACGAAATAAAAAAGTTTCGAATTCTTATACAACGGTTAATAGATTTTTTTTTTAATTCACCCCCTTAAAACGGGTGATCCGGAGATGCGAGTGTGGTGCGAATTTTTCTCCCTTACTTTCTGGACCTGTCTAGCCCATTCACGAAATAAAAAAGTTTCGAATCCTCATACAACGGTTAATAGAATTTTTTTGAAATTTCAACCCCTGTAATACGGGTGATCCGGGGATGCGAATTTGGTGAAACTTGTTTTAGGAGAGTTGTTCCACCTCCTGAGATGAATAGTGCAATAAAAAAGTTTCGAATCAAAAATTTTTTATTTTTCAATTTCGTTGCGAAAAAACGTTGCAAACTTCAGCATCATAGAAAATTATGTTTCCATCAAATACTTATACCTCTTATTATGAGAGAAAACAAAAAATTAACTAATGTAGTGAAAGATTCGATTGTTTCGTGATTTTTAGCCGAAAATTGAAAAACAATGCGAAAAAATTATTTGTGGCAGCTGTTAAAATTTTTTCAGAGCTTCCAAATTTTGAACGAATAACACTTTCATCAAGCACTGACACTTCCTGCTATGAGAATAAACAAAAGAATTTTCATGCCGAAATTATCAACAAAAAATATTTTAAAATACCAAAAAGTCACTTGAGCACTATCTAAAAAATTTTTTAGACCACTTAAATTTTGCAAAAATTAGTTTTTCATAATGAACTAACAATTTCCGTTGAGGCCCGCGAAAAAAAATAAATATCGATTTTTTTTAACCACCCTAATATATATATATCATTTTTTTTTCAAGAGCCCAAAATGTACTACTGCCCAATACCAAATGTATTCAATAAAGATGAGACATCCCATACCTTGTGCGTTCTTTTTTCATGTAGCCCTTCCTACTGATCACGTGTCGAAGCTGCCACAGCGAAGAATCCTTCACAATGTTAAGTATTTTTGAGTCTTTACCCTTCAACACCGAGATAAATCCTTTAGGAATGTGCAGTTTACAAACAATTGAAAAATGCCATAAGCTGTATAATACAATTTAATCTTAAGTCAGGTGCAAGATTCTTCCATACGTGCACGTTGAGAATAACTAACATAAATATGGTTTGAAGTATCGTTTGTCTATTTTATTCACCCCACCAGAAGCAATGGGTCAATTTGTAAACATGCTTCAATTTCTGTAATGCAGAACATTAATTTCATTTCAGGAAAACTTTTGTTTTCTGCATACCGTAGTCAAAAAACCTCAATAAATATCCAAAAATGATGGTATTGAAGTTTGCATCGGGCGAATAGAACGAAATTCCTTTTCATTTTTATAAATTTTTCGATTTTGGAATCATCTCAATTTTACTAGTGAGATATTGTTTTCAAATTTCAAAACAAGATTGTCCCGTCACCGAAATAAATATTGCATGTAAATTTTGGGCTGTGCTATGAAAAATAAAAGAATTCCGTTACGTTCCCATACAAAGTAAAAAATCATCAAAAACGTCACTATTAGAGAAAGAAGCGCTATCGACAAATATTTGATTGGGGGTGAGAAAATCTTGTGCTCATGAAAGAAAATAAACAAGACGATTCATTAAACGAGAATCAGTATTTAGTAATTGAATAAAGAAAAACAAAAATATCCCCCAAATATATAAGACGCAATATGCGATTGCCGGAGAAGAGAAAAAAAGAACCTCTCTGCGTATGCGCGCTATGATCTCCATAGCTTGTAGTGTATTCGTAGCTGTGGTTAGACTGAGAGGTGTTGCCACAGCTACGAATAGCGGAATAAGTTAGCTGACATGACGAGTGGTCGTCAGTGAGTGTCCAGCCGGGCTTGTATGTACACGCTATCGGCAGCATAATAAAGTTTATCATTATATTATAAACCCGAGTATTCATTGAACACCACAATTGGCGACGAGGATAAAGTAGTGCAGAGCGCAGGGTTTAAAAGCGAAGCGTAGTGCAGAGAACGATAAACGAAGTGCAGAATAGTGCAAATCAGGTGTGCGTATGAAGAAGATCAAGGTGTCGTGGGTGTACAACCTAACAAAGCAACAAGTGCTACAGAAATTACAGGAATACGGGGTCGAAGAAAGTGACTCGGTTTCAATCGATGATTTGAGGAAAGCGTTAGTGGCGAAAATACGAAAATCGGGCGATACTGAAAAACCAGGCGAGGTAGGCGAAGGCAGCGGAGAGACAGAGAATATAGAATCGAGCGTTTCGGCAACAGCGATAGTTGAGCAAACAAAAGCGATGATTCGAACGTCAACAAAGCTGGACTTCGACCTTAAGGATGATTGGGAAGTGTATATAGAGCAGCTGGAGCTGTTCTTCGAAGCGAACGACATACCACAAGACAAACAAGTACCGATATTGTTGACCAAAATAAGTCCAGAGGCGTACAAAATAATCAGAAACCTATGTTCGCCGGCAAAGCCGAAGGATAAGACGTTCGAACAGATAAATACGTTGATGAAGGCTCATGTGCAGCCAAAGCGATGCATCATCATGGAAAGAGCTAAGTTCAATCAAGCCAGACAGGAGGACGGAGAAAGCGTCGCTGCATATGTAATGCGGTTGCGGCAGCTAGCGTTGCACTGTGACTTTTCAAATCTAGAAATGTCATTACGTGATCAATTAGCTCAAGGGCTCACAGACCACGATACAAAGGTCGAGTTGTTCAGACAACCAGATACGCTAACGTTCGAGGAGGCTCGGACATTGGCGGTGGCGAGAGAGGCTGCAATGGAAAACGCCGCGAGTGCGGAGCATCGAGGGCGAACCGGCAACGAGAACGTGGAAGTAAATTTCATCGGGGCGAGAAACTTTCGCGGGGGCCAGCGCGGAGGAATTCGAGGAAGAGGAAACTATAGTGGCAATAACACGAGCATGCCGAGACAACGCGGCCCAAGCTATAGCTGTTATTGTTGTGGAATGAAGGACGACCGTGTGGCACGAGCATGTAAACACAGGCAGACGGCGACGTGTGCTGTTTGCAATCGAAGGGGACATCTTGAAGCAGCCTGTTGGAGCAAGAAGAACACCAGAAGAACGGTCAATCTCATGGAAGAGCAAGAAGAAGATGAAGAAGAGCACAACTCACGTGCTGATTTTTTCCCGATCTTCGAGGTAGCGAGCGATAGCAGAAACATGTTGTTGGCACACAATGAGAGTAAGCGTGCGGATCCGATGTATGTGTTCAGGAATTAGCAGTAATTCCTTCGGCGTCGTGAGCACTCGGGCGGGTTCGTGCTCCGCCGTGAGTGTCGCCACGTACCGGGCTACGCGACACGGGAGCAGCGAGACACTCGAGCGGCCGGGCGCTAGTTCTCGCGCTCCCACGGGCGTCGCCACCTCCCGGGCCTCAACTTCGGGCTCGCTCGACGCGACACGCGACGCATGCGCGTGGCGCGTCTTCATCGATCTACGCATCGATTTCCTCAGTCTTGATCCGGGAGCCTTAGCGTGCCAGGGTGCTATTCTTATCAAAATTATCATATTGCGAATCATTACGGCTTATACATAAAATCAACTCGACGAATTTATCACGGACATTTCTTTCACTCACGAGACATTTACAACGGGTAATAGTTTTGATCGACTCCCTCGATTTCTCGGGATCATAACGACGCGCGGGGAAGCACGCTTCGGCAGCCATCTTCGTCCGTTGAGCGTGGGCTCAATAGACGCCGGGTCAATTCTCGCGGTCTGATTGATTGTATCGGGAATTTTCGGGCCGTTTTTCATTGTCGGGATCTCACTGTTCATCATAACCAAATAAACAATTATTCTTTGCCTTTTTTTCTATTTCTCGCCTACCGCATTATTTTTCTTTCCACCTACACCAGACTCCTTCACAAAACATTTTGGTCCTTCGAGCCGGATTTGGTGGAAATAGTGCGGCAGGTGAGTGAGAAAAGTGCATCGAGTGAGTGTATGGGAGCCATCGGGACTTTTCGACGAATTTCTCGTCATCGGGACTCTTTGTCACACGAGCAATCGGGCTGCGGACATTTTCGCCTTCACCACGTGCCACCGGCTCACACGGCGGCCATCTTGGACGGTCGATCGCGCGCATCGACCACTTGGCGGGATCTCAACCGACGCACTTCGACGCTTCGATTCATCGGTGAGTTTTTACACAGCGTTTCTCAAACTCAGTGCGGGCTTAGACTTTTTTCCAAACTATCGAGCGGGACATTTTCGTTTCTCGATTTCATCACTCGAGTGCGGGGTTCGAGAATATTCAAGTGCGCGGTCAGTAAAAAATTGTGTGTGGTCATATTACCGGGTGGTCACTTATCGGGTTACAAGACATTTCTCGGGTATCCGTCGGGCCCTCACGGTCGTGTGTGACATTTTTCGGGAATTTGTGCATTCGCGGCGCCTCACGGGTCATTTTTGGTCATTTTTCATTCATGCGTTGCCGTGGTTGACATTTACCGATCAGTCTTTCACTTTCGGGTATCCTTCGGGCCTTCACGGTCGTGTGTGACATTTTTCGGGAATTTGTACATTCGCGGCGCCCCACGGGTCATTTTTCATTCATGCGTTGCCGTGGTTGACATTTACCGATCAGTCTTTCACTTTCGGGTATCCTGCGGGCCTTCACGGTCGTGTGTGACATTTTTCCGGAATTTGTGTACTCGCGGCGCCTCACGGGTCATTGTTGGTCATATTTCATTCGTGCGTTGCCGTGGTTGACATTTAGCGAGAATTCGTTCACTTTCGGGTTTTTTTCGGGACGGTTTGTCGGGAGTTCTTCAGTGCAGTCGGCGGGCGAAGGGGGCTGCTCGTCCTCCCCTTGACTCACCTCGGTGTTTCGAATTTTTGTTGGGACATTTCATTCGGGCTTCGGTCACTTCCGCGGGATATTTTCCCGTTGTTCGAATTTTTCGCGGGACATTAGGCGGTGTAATCGGTGTTTCATCGGCGGTCGGGCATTCGGTTCGATTTTCATAGCTCCGGTCGGCAATTCGCGCGGGACAACATGGCGGGAGGTAGCTGAGGTCGGGGTCATCGCGGGTCCATCCTCATCGGGCGCTCGGTCATCGGGTACGGAGTCGCGGAGTACACCGAAGAATACTTCTTCACGGGTTCATGCGGCTACCACGGGCGACAAGTCACAATGTGCGTACTGTCGGGAGAGGCACTACATTATGACTTGTTCGAAATTTCGGCAGCTCTCAGCCGAGGCACGGCGGGCGGAGGTGCAAAAGTTGAGGCTGTGCTTCAACTGCCTGGGCCGGCACAACGTCAACGCTTGCAACATTTCAACACGATGCAAGGAGTGTGACCGCAAGCATCACACGATGATACACGTCGGGTGGTCGAAATACGGGGATGCGGCCAAGGGTACGGGAGCATCATCAACATCGGGTGGCCAATCGGCCAACTCCGGGGACGCGGGTGCGTCAGCATCGGGCACTTCTCAATAAGATACGGGGGCATTAACTTGCACCACGGGAAGTTCGAGACCAACAGTTCTCCTGGCCACCTGCCAGGCACTGCTCCTCACCAGCTACGGGGCAGATCAACGGGTACGGGTGCTGTTAGACATGGGGTCTGAGCTGTCTCTCATCTCAGACAAGCTCGTTCATCATCTCCGGCTACGACGAGAGTCGTCGTCAATTTCAATCATTGGGATCGGCGGTACAGCATCGGGCCAAACTCGCGGGATGGTCACGATCAATCTTAGGTCACTTCACTCCTCGGGAACTATCTCAATAAAAGCATTTATTCTCTCCAAGTTAATGCCTACACTTCCTTCATTTTCCCTCTCACATACATCTTGGGCACATATACAGGGTATTTCTCTAGCGGATCCGGACTTTGCACTAGCGGGACCAGTGGACCTCATCCTGGGAGCGGACGTTTACGGGCAGTACATTCGTCCACAGATAAAACGCGGGCGTCCGGAGGAGCCCATTGCACAAAACACGATATTCGGGTGGGCAATAATCGGGCCGGTAAGCGAGCCTCAGAGCTCATCGGGTTTGATTCACCACGCGATGGTGGACCATGGGTTTCAGGAGTTACAAGAACTCCTGTCGCAATTTTGGGTTCAAGAAGAGGCTCCAGTACAGATCGAGGCAGATCTCACCCCTGAGGAACAGGAGTGTGAGACTCATTTCATTAAAACTCATTCGCGGGATTCAACGGGTCGGTACATTATTCGCTTGCCAGTCAAAAGTTCATCGGGTCAGCTGGGACGGTCGTTTCACACGGCATCATCTTGTCTTCAGCGGCTTCAACGGAAACTTTCACGGGACGAAAAGTACAAGGGTCTTTACGACACATTTCTCGGGGAGTACGAGTCATTGGGGCACATGGTTCGGGTCAAGGATACAGAGATTCAACGGGATTTTGCATATTACCTTCCTCACCACGGGGTACTGACTACAATACTTCGGGTGGTTTTCAACGGGTCGTGCAACACTGACTCCGGGCTCTCACTCAATGACATTTTGCATACGGGCGCGAAGTTGCAACGGGATATTTCAGACGTTTTATTGTGGGTTCGACGACACCGGTTCGTTTTCGCTACGGATATCGTCAAGATGTTTCGGCAAATTCGGGTTCATCAAGACGATTGGGATTTACAACGTATTCTTTGGGTCGACAAGCACGGGAATTCGGTTCATTTGCGGTTGACTACAGTCACCTACGGGACACGGTCAGCACCATTTCTTGCGGTACGGGCACTCCTTCAACTAGTAGCAGACGAGGGAGGTAAATATCCTGCCGCGATTGCCCCTCTTACAATGGGGCGATACGTAGATGATATTTATGGGGGTGCTGACCAACTCTCAGAGCTCGTCGCACAAGCGAAACCGCTGGTCGGGATTTGCACGGCGGGCGGCTTTCCTCTGGCCAAATGGCAGAGTAACTGTCCAGACCTCCTTTCAACTATCGGGCTGGACTCAAACACGGAAGGGTCGAGGTTGATCGATGAGTGTGAGACCAAGGTCCTCGGGCTCTCATGGGTACCACGGTCGGACGTTTTCAAATTCACCACGGTTCCGTACACGGCCGGGACACAAATCACCAAACGGGTAATTCTGTCGGAGATTGCTCAAATCTACGATCCATTGGGTTTCCTCTCACCGGCGGTAATTCGGGCAAAGATTCTTCTCCAGAGGTTATGGTTGGAGAAGCTTTCATGGGACGACGCGGTGTCCTCCGAGGTCGCAGCGTCTTGGGTCGCGTTTCGGCGCGAGTTGACTCACCTCGACAGCATCGAGATTCCGAGGTGGATCAACATTTCACCACAGTCAACGGTTGAGATTCACGGGTTTTCGGATGCTTCTCAGTTGGCTATGGGCGCGGTCGTATACGTACGGGTTTCGGGTTCGGGAACGAGCACCAGAGTCGCGCTGGTTTGCTCAAAAACAAAAGTCGCGCCGATCAAAAGGCTCACCATTCCGCGGTTGGAGCTCGCAGCAGCACAGCTGTTAGCAAAACTCGCGAAATACGTTCGGGACACGTTGGAGCTTCGGGATTCACGGGTTTACCTATGGACGGATTCCAGGGTAACGCTCACGTGGGTTACGAGTCATCCTTCACGGTGGAAGGACTTCGTTCGAAATCGGGTTTCATCTATCCAAGAGCTCATTCCTCAAGGGCAATGGAGGTTCATTCCGGGACGGGACAATCCTGCGGATTGTGCATCACGCGGGCTAACCATCACTCAGCTCGAGCAATTTCAAACATGGTGGCACGGGCCACACTGGTTAGCAGATTCATCCTCCAATTGGCCAGTTCATTACATCGGGACGGTTGATTCAGCGGCGCTCGAAGAGCGGCCAGGTCTTACTTTCACGATCTCAACACAACCTTCACCAGTCTTCGACCTCATTCATCGGTATTCTTCACTTACCCGGTTGTTGAGAATTACATCTTTTCTTTTTAAGGCGCTTACAAACCTTATGAAGACGGGACAGGATTCAACAGGGGCTCTCATTTCACCGGGCGACCTGGAACACTCAATGCTTTACTGGGTAAAGGCAATTCAAGGGTCCTACTTCACGGCGGAGCTCAAGGTTCTTTCGGCGGGCCAACTTCTTCCTAAGTCGCACCCCTTCACGCGACTTACGGCATTCATCGACAGTCAAGGGACATTACGGGTGGGAGGGCGGCTGAAGCACTCAGCCTTACAACCTGAGAGCAAACACTCAGCCATCCTCCCTCGGGACTCGCCACTCACGCAACTTCTCATCGCGGACGCTCACGAGCGTACACTACACGGGGGTACGCAAGCTACGTTGGCGCACCTTCGTCGACGGTACTGGGTAGTCGGGGGACGGGCACCTGTCCGCTCATTCATACTTCGCTGCGTGAGATGTGCTCGCTTACGGGTCACTAGGGCACAGCAACTCATGGGTCAATTGCCAACAGAACGGGTTACACCTACTCGACCATTCTTATACACGGGAGTGGATTACGCGGGGCCAATCTCACTCAAAAGTTGGCGAGGGCGCGGGAACAAGGTACACAAAGGCTGGCTGTGCATATTCGTTTGTTTCGCCACCTCTGCCGTACATCTGGAGGTAGTAGCCGATGCCACAACGGAGACTTTCATCGCTGCATTCCGCCGCTTCACCGGGAGACGAGGTATTTGTCATACTCTCTTTAGTGATTGCGGGACGAACTTTCAGGGCGCAGATGCAGAGCTACGGAAATTATTCACGGCCGGGACCCGGGAATCCGAACAGGCAGCTCAGTTACTAGCCAACGACGGCACGAAGTGGGTATTCAATCCACCGGGAGCTCCTCACATGGGCGGGAAATGGGAGGCGGCCGTAAAGTCCGTCAAATTTCACCTCCGGCGGACGATTCGAGAGACCAGCCTCACGTACGAAGAATTTACGACCCTTCTTACACAAGTTGAGGCGGCGCTCAACTCTCGCCCGCTGGAACCCCTCTCCGAGGATCCGGACGACCTGCTAGCGCTCACCCCTGGGCACTTTCTCATCGGCGATGCTCTCACGGCAGTGCCAGAGCCGTCACTTCGGGAAGTTAATCCGGGCAGGCTAGCACGGTGGCAACTCATTCAGGAACGGGTTCAATTCTTTTGGGAACATTGGTCAACGGGGTATCTGAAGCAGCAGCAAGCCATTTCCAAGTGGCATCACCCCTCAAACACCATCCGGGTCGGGTCTAGGGTGCTGCTGACGGACGAGAACTTGCCGCCATTAAAATGGCCTCTCGCACGGGTCACAGAACTTCATCCGGGACAAGACGGGCTCACTCGGGTTGTCACTATTCGGACGGCGACTTCCACTCTCAAACGGCCTATCGCCAAACTCGCGATCCTTCCAATTCATGCACCTGGTGATTAATCGTCAGCGCTGCTGCCGATGGCGGGCGGAATGTTCAGGAATTAGCAGTAATTCCTTCGGCGTCGTGAGCACTCGGGCGGGTTCGTGCTCCGCCGTGAGTGTCGCCACGTACCGGGCTACGCGACACGGGAGCAGCGAGGCACTCGAGCGGCCGGGCGCTAGTTCTCGCGCTCCCACGGGCGTCGCCACCTCCCGGGCCTCAACTTCGGGCTCGCTCGACGCGACACGCGACGCATGCGCGTGGCGCGTCTTCATCGATCTACGCATCGATTTCCTCAGTCTTGATCCGGGAGCCTTAGCGTGCCAGGGTGCTATTCTTATCAAAATTATCATATTGCGAATCATTACGGCTTATACATAAAATCAACTCGACGAATTTATCACGGACATTTCTTTCACTCACGAGACATTTACAACGGGTAATAGTTTTGATCGACTCCCTCGATTTCTCGGGATCATAACGACGCGCGGGGAAGCACGCTTCGGCAGCCATCTTCGTCCGTTGAGCGTGGGCTCAATAGACGCCGGGTCAATTCTCGCGGTCTGATTGATTGTATCGGGAATTTTCGGGCCGTTTTTCATTGTCGGGATCT
This sequence comes from Rhimphoctona megacephalus, assembly GCA_963989365.1. Taxonomy (NCBI): domain Eukaryota; kingdom Metazoa; phylum Arthropoda; class Insecta; order Hymenoptera; family Ichneumonidae; genus Rhimphoctona; species Rhimphoctona megacephalus. The sequence goes on along the minus strand of CAXDIM010000134.1, from coordinate 44,541 downwards.
CACTGTTCATCATAACCAAATAAACAATTATTGTTTGCCTTTTTTTCTATTTCTCGCCTACCGCATTATTTTTCTTTTCACCTACACCAGACTCCTTCACAAAACAGTATGTATTAGTTAAAATAAATAACACAGAGGTAGCAATGCAAGTCGATGGGGGTGCGTATGTGGCAGCAATGGGGGAAGAAACATGGCGCGATAAATTCTCAAACGTGAACCTGAAAGAGCCGAATTTAACCTTGCGAGCATACGGTGGAATAAAAATGATACCAATAGGAATGATAGAAGTAGAGGTAGAATTTAGAAACAGGCGCAAGCAATTGATTTGTTATATCATGCCAGGAACCGGGCCGATACTAATTGGAAGACAATGGCTAAGTGAATTCGGGTGTTGGCCGTTAACGTTACCCAGTACGTTTGCAGGTTCGATAGACGACCAAGAAAATACTGAACATAAGCGAGTAAAAGAGCAGTTTCCGGATGTGTTTTCAGATGAGCAGGGCAAGTATGCGGGCAGGAAAATAGAGTTAATATTGAAAGATGATCACAAACCGGTACAGTTGAAGGCTCATCACGTGCCGTTCGCACTAAGAGAAAAGGTTTCACAAGAAATAGATAGATTAGTGGAAAACGGAAATTTAGAACCGGTTAGGATTAGCAGATGGGCCACGCCGATAATACCAGTACTGAAAAATGATGGATCGGTGAGAATATGCGGTAATTTCAAATTGACGGTAAATCTGTGCCTCGTCATAAAACGGCACCCCATGCCGTTAAAAGAGCAAATCTTTAACACACTAGGAATTGGCAAGAAATGGTCGCAGATCGACTTGAAACATGCATTCATGCAATTCGAAGTAGAAGAAAAGTCGAGAGACTGTCTGACAATTATAACGCAAAAAGGGCTATTCAGATACACGAAAATGCCGGAGGGAGTGGCCTCGAGCCCCGGCGAATGCCAAGAGATTCTGGACGAAATCTTAGGGGATATACAGTACATAGAGAAATACATTGACAACATATACTGTACAGGGCCGACTGACGAGACTCACCGCAGAACAATAGACGAAGTATTCAAGCGCTTACAGACCGCGGGACTGAGAGTAAACGGAAACAAGTGTGAATTTCTAAAAGATAAACTCGAGGTACTCGGATTTACGATCGACAAAAACGGTATAAAACCATCGCTGACAAAAACACGCGCAATCACAAACGCACCGGCGCCCAGGAATAAAAAACAGCTACAATCGTTCTTGGGAATACTAAATTACTACGAGGCATTCTTAAAAAACAGAGCTCACAAGTTAAAACCGTTGTACGAATTAGGTAAACAAGAGAAATGGAATTGGTCGCTGGAGTGCGAGGAAGCGTTTAACTGGTCAAAGAAGGAGCTGATCTCCGACAAAGTGTTGGCATTCTATGATGAGAAGGAGGAGTTAGTACTGGCAACCGACGCGAGTCAGTACGGCCTGTCGGCGATATTGTCGCACAGGTATGCAAACGGCACAGAGCGACCAATTGCATTTGCCTCCAAGTTAATTCCAGAATCAGAAATGCACCGAGCAATAATCGACAAAGAAGCAGGGGCGATAGTTTTCGGTTTCAAAAAATTCTATCAGTGGGTATATGGAGCTCACGTTATACTCAAGACTGACCACGAGCCACTGCAATTTATATTTGGGCAGAGCAAAGGGCTCTCGGTCATCATGCAGAACAGAATACAACGGTGGGCATGGTTTTTAGCAGGTTTTACATACACGATCGAGATAGTTCGATCAGCGGCAAACGGAAACTGCGACGCCTTATCGAGATTACCCATAGAGGACAACACCGAGGTGTTCGAAGCAGAGAACGCGGCCATAAACTATTTTGAGCAGGGAAATCCAATGCTTACAGCGAGAAGAGTAGCAAGAGAAACCGCGAAAGACCGAATGCTTTGCAAGATTGTAGGATTCATAACGAACGGATGGCCACGTAATGCGAAAGACTTAACAGACGAAGAAGAGAAGTTCCAGATGAAAAGAATGGAATTAGGATTGGAAAAGGGTTGCATAATGTGGGGATTAAGAGTCATAATTCCAGAAAAGCTTCGAGAAAAAGTTCTTAAAGAGATTCATGCCACGCATCAAGGGATCGTTAAGATGAAAAAACTGGCACGCTCTCATTTCTGGTGGCCACGATTAGATAAGGATATCGAGAAAGTCGCAAGTAGTTGTAAAACGTGCTTGGAAGAAAGCAAAGCACCGGCGCACGCGCCGCTGACGCCATGGCCCTGGCCCTCGAATCCGTGGTCAAGACTTCATACCGACTTCCTGGGACCATTTTTTGGACAAATGTATATGGTCGTAATCGATGCGCACTCAAAGTGGCCTGAAGTCATTAGGATGGGGGCAAATACAAAAGCAGACAAAGTAATTGAAGTTTTCAGATCGCTCTTTGTGAGATTCGGTTTACCGCATCATGTAGTAAGCGACAATGGGCCCCAATACAGAAGTGAGACGTTCCAGGTTTTCCTAAAAGAAAATGGGATCAAACAAAGTTTTGCGCCTCCGAAACATCCGGCGACGAACGGAGCCGCAGAAAACTTCGTGGGCATTTTTAAAAATAAAGTTACGAAAATTGTGAAGTCAGGCAGAGGGGTAGACGTAGCTGTGCAAATGTTTCTCTTCGACTACAGATGCACGGAGCATTGCACCACAGGTAGAACTCCGGCCTGGTTGATGTACAGGCGAGAGCTACGCAACAGATTTGACGTTTTGCGGCCAGATGTGACATCCACGGTCGAAGATAAACAGTTGGCTCAGAAAACAGCGAGACCAGGGTCAAGAAACGCGAAGTTTCAGATAGGAGATAATGTTATGGTAGATGATTTTCGACGCGACAAGCAGGCAAGGTGTCCGGCAACAATCACAAAGATCCTGTCGCCGGTCACATTCGAGGTTAAAACTAATGACGGAATTCTATGGAAAAGACACGTCGATCAAATCGTCAAGTATGCGGGAGAAGCTCAAAATGTGAGCAGCGAGGATGACTCGAAAGAGGGGGAAGACAATCAACCGCGCAGATCTGAAAGGATCAGACAGCAGTCACGCGAAAAGTAAACCCGAAAAGAGTGATCTTCGGCGCGGAGCAAAAAGGGGGGAATTGTAGTGTATTCGTAGCTGTGGTTAGACTGAGAGGTGTTGCCACAGCTACGAATAGCGGAATAAGTTAGCTGACATGACGAGTGGTCGTCAGTGAGTGTCCAGCCGGGCTTGTATGTACACGCTATCGGCAGCATAATAAAGTTTATCATTATATTATAAACCCGAGTATTCATTGAACACCACATAGCTTGCCTTTGCACCGCTATAAACCCCAACGAGCGCTCGAGGCGCATTCTCTCGAAAAAAAACAGAAAAAGGTTCGACGTTTTCGCCAATTTATTTCCACCTATACTCAAGTCTATTCGAAATATATATGAAAAAACAAACTTGGCAACCATTCATACAGCGCGTTGGAAATTTTTCAGAGCACCCAACTCTCTTAAAGAGTGCATTCCATGTTCCTGATTTTTTCGCCAATTTTTTTGTAACTTTATTTTTCATCATTTGGACTATATATGAAATAAAAAAGAGTGCTAAATTCTTACAGCGAGCTCTAGAATTTTTCTCAGCATTCAAATCGTTTGAAAGGTGCTTTCCATGTTCCTGATTTTTTCGCTGATTTTTTTATCCCATTATTTTTGATAACTTGAACTGTATATGAAATAAAAAAGTGTGTTAAATTCTAACAGCGAGTTGTGGATTTTTCCGGAGCATTAAACTGCCTAAATTTCGAACTCGCCGTCTCACTCTTCTCGCTCGGCCGAGTGTTTCCTACGCTCTCACTCGGTGTACTGTCCTAAAGAGTGCTTTCCACGTTCCTGATTTTTTCGCTAATTTTTTTCTAACATTCTTTTCGATCATCTGAACTATATATGAAATAAAAAAGTGAATTAAATTCTTACAGCGGGTTGTGAAATTTTTCGGAGAATTCAACTCGCTTAAAGGGTGTTTCCATGTTCCTGATTTTTTCGCTGATTTTTTTATATTCTTATTTATGATCATTTGAACTATATATGAAATAAAAAAGTGTGTTAACGGGACAGACCTAGTTGGAACGTCAAAAAAAAGGCCTTTTTTCCGATTTTTTTTTGGTCAAACGATAAAATAATTCACAACAAAAGTTCTTCCGTTTAAAAGATACATATGTAATGTATATGTTGCAATTTTTTCAACGCAATACATATCGAAATAAGCTGGTGACCGTCAATTGCCGAGGACGCTGCAAAAAAAAACACGGTTTGCGGTGATCAAGCTCACGCTGCAACGGCTCATCTGAAACAAAAAAAACGGAGGGGATTTTTAGTTAATGATATAATGCTCCGGTTGAACGAAGGGTTTAGAAAAATTTCCATTTTTCACAAAATGACGGCCGTTAAAAGTCAAAAGTGTTTTTTTGACCAAAATATCAGTTCCATTTTTTGCTATTAAAAATAAAAATAATTATCCAAAAAAAAAATCCTTCGTTCATATGGAGGACTACCATGTATAGAAGAAGTGATATAAATTTCAACCCGATCGGTAAAGCCGTTCTCGAGCTACAGTGATCACCGACTTCAAAAACATGGTTTCGAGAAAAACGCACTTAAAGTTTTGAGTACGGTTTGCATGCAGATAAAAAATTTTTTTTGTAACTTACATAGAATCGTCTATTCCTGGGCCATATACTTCGCCTTCCTGCGCTTTGTTGGTGGTATTAGAAGCCACTTTTAGCTGCCGCCGAGCTACTCTCGCCTCTCGAGTATTTTCCAGGGATCGCCGATTAGCCTGCTTTATTCGAATAGAATCCTCGGCCTTGGCAAACTCGTGTGCGTATGGTCCCAACTTAATCTCCACGGCATCGAAGACTGCCAGCAAACCGTATGTACCCTCGTTGAAAGTGCAGGTAGCAATGTAAGCGGCTATGCTGACGGTAGTATAGCTGGCAGGTAAGGTTTTCGGCATGACCTTCCAAACAATTTGATTAAAACTTTCGTTGCTATTCTGGGTGAAACCTCCAATGCACTTTTGCAACAATTCAGTGTGAGACTCGCGAGCGACGAAAAAACAGTAAAAAAATTAATTATTCGGAAATTAACTGCATCTGTTTTTGGCACATGATATTCGTCCTGACCTCTTAATTTTTTTGCTGATGTACTTGCTCCGCCATCATCAGTCTCCGCAGATTTTGGATTGAAATACTGTTTCCTTTTCAAGGGTCGTGTTTTATAAACCCGTTGACTTTTCCGCACTTCTCTCGATATTTTTCTATCCATCTTGGACTCGAAAACTCACGAAATTGTTCCGAATATGGACGTTCGCACGCTCCAACGTTTTGAATCTTACTGATACTGAAACCGTATTTTGAACTACGAAAGGCCTTTCTTATTTTCTATATGTATATATGAGTGTGTAGGGCTATATTGATGGTCACAATATATGTATGTATACGCAATACAATAGAGACCTTCAGGTACCCTCTAACGGACTCAGCTAGTCGAGCGGACAGCTGCCGCTACCTGCTTACCTATGGCTCAGACACGACGTGCTACAAAGTCTTGTATTTCGGCGAATAATGGTCCGATTTACATTTACCTGGGCGGAAAATGTTCGTAAGAGATTCTACTTTTTGAAAATGAAATAAAAAAAAAATCGATTTTTCGAAAATTCTAACTAGGTCTGTCCCCTTAACAGTCGCTCTCCATCCGATTCTAATCCATTACGACGCGCTCTATCCGAAAAACAACCACAGGTAGAAGGTTTCCTCAGAAATTGCCTCCCGTGGATCGAAAAATGGACTATTTCGGGTGGTTCTCAAAATCCGCCGTGTTTCGAAGGTTTGAGATTGACCATTAATGCTGTTCTACAACTTTGGGATGACTTGAAACGCGAAGGGATTCTTTATTTGATTACGTCGAGATTGAATCAAGACCCTCTTGAAAACTTATTTGGAGTGATTAGAAGTCGAGGTGGGCATTGTAATAACCCTTCAGCAGCTTCACTGCGTCGGAGTTTGCAATATAACATGGTAGCACATCTTATGAGACCACCAACAGGGGTTAATTGCGAACCTGATGATGAGGCAACCGCGCTTCTTATTACTCAAATAAATCCGGAAACTGATTCACAAAGTGATAGGACAGAAAGGGTCGACAGCAATGATGACGTTTTGTCCAACAACTGGTCATTCGGTGACGAGATCAATGAACCGATAGATTTCGAGGAATGCGAATCTTTTGAGATTGATCACGAGCACATTTCATTCGGAACTCTTGAAAAGTGTTCCATAAATTATGATGCTGGTTATCTTACTCACAAAGTTCTCGTCGAATTCGATTGTCAAACTTGTGAAGAGACTTTGACGCGAGCTGGACAAAATTTCGAGAAAACCGACGATTTTTTGATCTTTTGGAAAGCTTACAAAAACCGCGAAAATAATGAACTCGGTTCATTGCGAGTTCCAACAGATGAATTTTTAGAAGTCATAATAACGGCTTTCAAAGTTTTTGCAGCGAAATTTCCACAAATTTGGCACTTGAAGGGTATTTCAAAGCTCCTCGTGAACTGTATTAGCAATGCTGTGGTTCAAAATCACGTCAACTTTTGGCCGGTTGATGGAGAATGCGCATCTCACCGCGAAAAAATAATTCAGCGTTGCGTCCGCACGCTTTTGTTCAACCACTTGAAATGGAAATCTCGAGACATGCGAGATGCGGCAAATCGTAAACGAAAAACACCATACGGAAAACCGTCCAGAAAATTGCTCAAAGTTTCACATCAATGAGTGGTGCGGCATGAACAGAGTGGATCAACCTTTTGTTTTTTCACACATTTCCAAAAAAGTTTGTAGTTCCTATTAAACCGGATATTTCTGTAAATATCTTTTTCACTTTTCTTTGCTTCCAAATTGCTAAATTCTTCATCAACGCATATTTTTCCACATAACTAACAAATAAAAGGATTGATCTCTCCAGACATTAATTTATGTGTTTGTGCATATAATAGAGAGGGTTTGGAGTCTTTTATAAATACCTTGGAAGTGACGAACCAGGGGGTCCTTATCTCTATGATTCAATATGCACGCTCATGTAAATAAAATGAAACTTTCATAATATTGAGGCGAGCATCTTTGTAAGATAACAAAAAATATCCCATTTCATCATTAATTTTCAAGATGTTGCAATTTTTTTATATTCAAACTTTTTGAGTACTCGAGAAATAATTTGTCACAGCCAAATATGGCTCATACGGTTTAAATTGTATTTCCTAACAATAAAGAACCTTGTAGCATTTCAAAGATGTGAACTTCAACCTTATAGTTGTTTTTAGCAAAATATTGTCAAAGTTTATTCCAAAATTAGTCCACTTTTTAATATCTCTGATAAAGATTTCATTTTAAATATTGTAACGGTACGTTTTTATGGAACACGCCGCTACGCATGAGTTCGAGCTTCTTAATAGTAAGGAGCAGGTATGAAAGAAAGCGAGAAAAGGCACGGATTTGATTTTAACAAAAGAATAATAACATTTATTCAAAATAACACAAAGATGATTTTTGTTGTACAACAAATTTTGTTCAAATAAAGACAATTTTTATTTATCTCGCGTATTTTCTTCTATTATTTTATTCGCATGGATCATTTCTTTTCACGGAAACAATGATATTTGTTCTCTTATTATTATTACATCAATTATTAGCGGCTTGGTGTCTTTCTTTACAATAGAATGGGAAATAATAGATTCGGCGCTCAAAAACAAAAAAAAATGACAATCTTTTCTGATTAATTTTTCCAAAATAGTCAATTAAACTTTATAGAGGCTCTATACAATAATAACAACCTTAGTACGTGACTCGATATAATCTTACAATAATTGAACTATTTTGGACAAAGGAAAGTCTTGACTTCGAATACTCTCAACGTTTTATTTCTTAATTGTTCATTTAATTCTGTAATTTCGCTTGTTTTGTTATATCTTAATTATTCAGACAAAATGTCCTGGTGACTCATTCTGGTTATTTTAAATTCAAATTTCAATCATTCAGTTTAATAATAATAATAACAATAATTTAATAATCTCCAATCCCAGCCAGCTATATTTTCTCTTTTTTTTTTTTATTAGGTAAAGGAATAATGAATTTGATAGGAGGTTAGGAATACCAGCTGCAGGAATTGAACGAACCCGAACAACTCCGTCACTAGTACCCCTTAAAGGATAGGTAATTGGCTGCAGGGATAGAACGAAGCCGAAATACCCCGTCACCAATCGGTAATTTATCCTAAACCGGCTGCAGGAATCGAACGAACCCGAACGACTCCGTCACCTGAAAAGGATAAATTTGGAGGAAATAGAAATATTGGGTATACACCAGCTGCAGAGATAGAACGGAGCCGAACTACCCCGTCACCGGTGTATAGGAAAATTTAGGAAAGGTAGTTGAGCTGGTTATGAAATTCGAGAATAATTTGGCGCTAAGAGTTTAGAGTCTCTATCCAGAATGAGCCAACAATGCTTGTCGTGAGCTAGCTTACTAGTCTCTTTTCAGAGTCAGGTATTAGCTGAGAGTGAGCTGGGAATGAGCTGTCGATGCCTCTGAGCACGCTCTTTTATACTGTTCGAAACAAAGGAATCATAATAATAATACCGTCTAAAAATAACTTGAGCATCGGTTGCTCCGTAAAATAATCTCGAACCAAAGTCTGGCTTCTAAATTCGCTTATTGGCCCTCCTTGTTGCTACGCAAGGCCCGATTGGCTCGGCTCAAGGCCAGTTCACATCGCGCATGTGCGAGAATAATTAACTTCTCAATTTTATATTTTTTTTCGAATTTTATAATTTCTTATTTCTCTTTTATTTTTCAGTCATCGATTATTCCCATTTTTATCCCCAATGATAGGGTCTCTCAAAAGTTATTAATAATTAAAAAAAAATAACTAAAACTTCTTTCTGATTCGTCAACTCCCTAGTACTATCGCCACGCGCATGCGCAGACGTCGTTGATCCACTCGTTTCGTACAAATAAAATTATCTAGTGGAGAATTTTGTATCCTTTTTTGCTTACTTATTCGCTATTTCGTTTTATCTAATTCCTAATAATTCATTTTCTCATAAAGAGCAATTAATTATTATAATAAAATAAAGAAACACGTATTTGTAAAATTAGTTTTGATTTTTCCCGGTAGGAGGCGACGCTAGTGAGCGACGTGCGCATCACGTAAGTGCAGCTCTGTTCGCGTTACAGTTTTAAGATGGCCGCCTACGTAAACAAATGTGCGTGCCATAAGTGTCGTGAAAACGACAAGAAAAGTGGCGAAAAAGGATTTATATTTATTGAAAAGTGGTGAGAGAGTGTTTTGCGTTTCAATATAAGATTTGTTCAAAGTTTCCTGTGAAATTTTTTTTCCGAGTGTTATTCAGCATTTCTAGTCGAATATATTTTTTTAATTATATTTTAAAAGTTGGTTCCAAAACTAGTCTGATTTTCAATTTTTAAATAGAAAACTATGTAAATATAAGATTTGTTCGAAGTTTCGAGTTAATATTTCATTTTTACATTTTTTGTTATTTAAATATTTTATTTAGACAAAGTTTTCTTTTTCTACGATTTCTAGTCAAAAACTGTTCTTTTTAGAAATTAATGCAATAATTTTCATATTGTTTTATATTTTTATCTCTAGGGTATGTATTCCTAACGCGGACCATGGTACTCTGATATTTTAGTCCTCTCATGTTGACTTATGATCTTGTTATCATTTTTCTCGAAATAATTAAAGTATAAAGAAGTACGCTTTTTCAGATTGTGATTGTTGGCTACTAAAATAAACCAGGGGTCTGTTTTAGGCATATTTCCCCGAAATTTTGCAACCTTGTGAAAGGTTCTGAAAAATATCCTATATTAAAGAGTGATCCTACTGTTACCAGCATGTTTTTTTTAATTTTTTCTTTTCCCGATCTCAGCAGATACTATTTTCTCTTTTTTTTCAACAATACAGTAGGAAAACTCCTTAATACCTAATTACATCCCCATTCACACCCACCCTTTCCAGTACATCCTCCCCGTCCCGATGGAAGACACCCGCCACCTTCCCGTGGTTTCCATTGAATAATTTTAGCTCACGCATGTTTTCTATTTTTGACACAAAAGCTCTAAAATGCACTATCTATTTTTCAATAATACTGCTATACGTGAACTAAAATTAACTAAGAGTGGGTACATGAAATATTCCTATGCTTGCTTTTTACCAAGTATTAAAAACAATTACACCCACACACACTTCCACGAAGAAAAGAAGATGGAGCCAATTTTTTACATGAATTGAGATCACTGAATACTTTTCATATTCAGGCATTTGTCGGAAAAATGAGTCCAATTTTTGATATTATCGAGACTTTATATAAATTCGCCGAAAAAACCGTATATTTCTTCGTTGAAAAAACAAAAGAAATTCTTCTAGCATACTTTGAATTTGTTCCTTATTCTTTTTCCCATCGATCTTCACCTTAATTTTTTCAGGTGACAGTATTCAAAAAACTGTTCGTTCAACGCCTTATCGTTATAAAAGCTTTCAAAACTATTGTAAATTTTTATGGACTTTTTCGAAAACTTTTGAAAAAAATAGTCGATACTGGACAAAAATTAATGATGCCACAAACAATAGTTCGGTTATGTCAAGATTTTTTCGTTCCAAATTAGTGTTCGCCATTTCCTGTTATGACTGCATTATTCTTCCATTTCGAAATTACGAAATTCTCATCCGAAAAATAAACTGATTTCAATTAAATTTAAAAAATGTAGACATCTACCTTATATTTATTTATATCAGGCTAATGTATTTTTCATATCAGAAATTTCTACTCAAAATATTTTTATCGTTTCCAGCTGCTTTACGGGTATAGTGTGTCGCGGACTTGAAAAAAAAAAGAAAAGAAAATCAGGGTTTGAACACTTCACCCCACGTCGAGCTCATACCGCTTATCTGAATGGCCAGTGTTTGCGTCATTTTCTTAAAGACATTCATTGTGTAAAAAAACTATATTACAAAGAAAGTGGTCTCAAATATTTATATACATTTTACATAAAAAAAAGAAACTTCAATTGTAGGATTCGATCACTTGACCCCACGCGCTCAGTCCAAGCATCTTCTTGCTTTTAAATGTGCAAGAGAGATACGTCACTCCACGCTTCCCCGTCTCCATGGCAACATGGCAGCTGGTCGCTAGTGACTTCACAGAGTGAACGCCGCGCCACGGAGCGGCAGTTCGGGTCGCAGAAAGTACCTCTGTGAATTTGGCCGACTGATTTTGGATTTCTGAATTTTTGTTTATGTCAATCGTTTGTCGGGTTCTTGTCGGTGATTGTCGGATCAAAATCGACGTTTGTCGGAAATTAGTTAAATAGAAAAATTAAAAACAAAAATCCATGTGAAGTTAGCCGATTTTTTTTCAATTTTGAGATATCATAAATTTTCAAACGCCTAATCAAAGCGCAATCGTTTGTCGGACACGAGTTTCGTAATTAAAAAGTTTGTCGGATGTTTGTTCATTAGAAAAATATAAAAAAAATATTTTATGTGAAGTCAGCCGATTTTTCTCAAATTGTAAAATATTACACATTTTCCATAAAGCCTAATCGAAGCGCGATCGTTTGTCGGTTACTAATTTTATAATTAAAAAGTTTGTCGGATGTTTATTCATTAGAAAAATATTTAAAAAATATTTTATGTGAAGTCAGCCGATTTTTCTCAAATTGTAAGATATTACACATTTTCTAAAGCCTAATCGAAGCGTGATCGTTTGTCGAATAATAATTTTATAATTAAAAAGTTTATCGGATGTTTGTTCATTATAAAAATATTAAAAAAACATTTTATGTGAAGTCAGCCGATTTTTCTCATATTATTTTTTCTAACCTTAAATTTTAGTTTCACGAAGGCTTTGGCATAGATATATCTATAGATATATCTATATATTTGCATATATAAATATATTATACATATTATATAATAAACCGGATATATTATATATATTATATAATAAACCGGATTTAGGTTTAAAGTGAAAAACTATTTTTTTCTTGAAAATACAAGATTAAAGAAGAGAAATGTCGCTGCATTCGAGTCTTTAAGCTTCGTAGAGCTTCACATAAAAAATCACTTTTTAAAAATTTCTACAGCTATCAAATTTCTTTACGTTGGGTTCAAATTTGGAGGTTCGTCTTTTTTTATATTTTTATATTTTTTTCAGATAAAAAATCACTTTTTCAAAATTTCAAATATTTCTACAGCCATCAAATTTCTTATATTGAGTTCAAATTTGGAGGATCGTCTTTTTTTTAGAACCTACTTTCTTGAAAAAAATCGGCAGCCAAATCGCTGACCCAAGCGCGCAGGCTGCGGTCGAAATGTAATGGATCTGTCCATATATAAGCTCTACGAAGCTTAAAGACTCGAATGGGAGCGACGTTTCTCTTCTTTAATCTTGTATTTTCAAGAAAAAAATAGTTTTTCGCTCTAAACCAAAATCCGGTTTATTATATAATATATATAATATATATTTGGTTTATTATATAATATATATAATATATCCGGTTTATTATATAATATATATAATATATATATATGCCAATATATAGATATATCTATAGATATATCTATGTCAAAGCCGTTGTGAAATCAAAATTTAAGGTAAGCAAAAAATAATTTGTTAAAAATCGGCTGACTTCACGTAATGAACAAACATCCGACAAACTTTTTAATTATAAAATTAGTATCCGACAAACGATCACGCTTCGATTAGGCTTTGGAAAATGTGTAATATCTTACAATTTGAAAAAAATGCGTTGACTTCACATAAAATGTTTTTTTAAATATTTTTATAATAAGCAAACATCCGACAAACTTTCTAATTATAAAATTAGTATCCGACAAACTATCACGCTTCGATTAGGCTTTGGAAAATGTGTAATATCTTACAATGTGAAAAAAATGCGCTGACTTCACATAAAATGTTTTTTTAAATATTTTTATAATAAACAAACATCCGACAAACTTTTTAATTATAAAATTAGTATCCGACAAACGATCATGCTTCGATTAGGCTTTGGAAAATGTGTAATATCTTAAAATTTGAGAAAAATCGGCTGACTTCACATAAAATGTTTTTTTAAATATTTTTCTAATGAACAAACATCCGACAAACTTTTTAATTATCAAATTAGTAACCGACAATCAATCGCGCTTCGATTAGGCTTTAGAAAATGTGTAATATCTTACAATTTGAGAAAAATCGACTGCTTCACATAAAATGTTTTTTTATTATTTTTCTAATGAACAAACATCCGACAAACTTTTTAATTACGAAACTCGTGTCCGACAAACGATTGCGCTTTGATTAGGCATTTGAAAATTTATGATATCTCAAAATTGAAAAAAATCGGCTAACTTCACACGGATTTTTGTTTTTAATTTTCCTATTTAACTAATTTCCGACAAACGTCGATTTTAATCCGACAATCACCGACAAGAACCCGACAAACGATTGACATAAACAAAAATTCAGAAATCCAAAATCAGTCGGCCAAATTCATAGGGGTGCAGAAAGTTTGTCTTCAAGGCGCCCATAAGAACTGGGCTTCTATATAAATCTGACTTCGTTGCCCATACCACGGAAAGTTTGAATGTTTAACCAGTGTGACGGTAGTTTTGACTTTTGACAGTGTAAAGTGCGAGTCGTGTAAATCGCGTGTTTTTTAGATTGTGAAAAATCGTGGTTCATAAATAGTTTAAATATATAAATAGCGCGAAAAAACGGTAATATATAAATATTGCGAAATGTGATAATAATATTTTTTAATATCTCGGAATTAATCATCAGCGAAATTAAAAAAGATAACCTCGCACCCGCTGGTGAAATCATTTTTGTTTCGGATTCCAGAAAAGCCAAATAGAAACAAACCTCACCACTCGTTGAGGTTATCATTTTTATTTTTCCGTGTAAAATAATCCGAATAAAACCGTTAATTAGTGTGGCCGGAATAAGTGCTTGAAAATACAAAGAACATAATCTTAAAAATCAGTGTTATACGTTCTGAAAATGTGTGAACTCGCAAATAATGATGTTGAAGTTTCAGTTTAGAACGCAACGATTTTTTTTTTAATCATGTCACTTAAATTTTTCTTACAGATCAAAAGACTGTTTTTTTTCCAAAAGTGAGTGTATGAAAATAGTTGTGACAAGATGTATCATGTGCTCATAAATGAAAACCTGTAAAAATATTAATTGTTGATGAAATACTTTAATTATAAAAATTTGACAAATAACTTTTGGCGTGAAATCATGATTTTCAATACTTTTCAGGTGCGGTCTACAAATAAACATAAAATTTCCAATATTCTGCAGGTTGTGCTCAGTTCCTTCGATTTTTCTTTTCGGCTTCAAGAAATTTACCAATATACTGAAGGGGCTGCGAGCTGTGAATTGGGCTGAGATTCTCTGCTTCGACAATTTGATCTAAAAAACTGGTGAAACTTAAAGCAATGAAGCATTTGCTATTCCTTGCGGAAACAAGAGATGCCTTATTTCCTTTGCATACAAGGATCACCGCTTCGTTACTGCGAGCTGTGCTAAGTTCCTTCGCTCTTTCTTTTTGGCATCGTACTACATATTTTATATTGAGCTGGGGTTTTACTGATTATGTCAGTGTATATATTCAAGGATCATCTGTTATCATATTTCACAACCAGTCGAAGGATCAGAAATTCAGCAATAGTGTAATGGCATCGCTTGGTCAGGCTTGTGCAAAATATATAAGTGGAAATAAAAGCATGAGAAAACATGACGCTGAAGTTTGCAACGTTGGAGTCCAACGAAATGTACGAAAAAAAAAAAATTCGATTGTCATCTTTTTTATTTCATGAATCGCTTAAAGAGGTCAAAAAATTGAGGATTGCAAATTTTGAACAAAAAAATCGTTCCGGAACCCACCATTTAAGGGAGTTGAACTTTCGAAAAAATTCTAACACCAGCTGTATGGGCATTCTCATCTTTTTTATTTCACGAATCTCTTGAAGGGGTGAAACAAGTATGAAAAAAAACATACCAAAAAAAAAAGTTTCCGGAACACACCCGTTCAGGGGGTTGAATTTTCGGAAACATTCCAGCACCGGCTGTATGGGCATTCTCATCTTTTTTATTTCATGAATCGCTTAAAGAGGTCAAAAAACTGAGGACTGCAAATTTTGAACAAAAAAATCGTTCCGGAACCCACCCTTTAAGGGAGTTGAACTTTCGAAAAAATTCTAACACCAGCTGTATGGGCATTCTCATCTTTTTTATTTCACGAATCTCTTGAAGGGGTCAAACAAGTGTGAAAAAAAAATATACCAAAAAAAAAAGTTTACGGAACACACCCGTTCAAGGGGTTGAATTTTCGGAAACATTCTAGCACCCGCTGTATGGGCATTCTCATCTTTTTTATTTCATGAATCGCTTAAAGAGGTCAAAAAACTGAGGACTGCAAATTTTGAACAAAAAAATCGTTCCGGAACCAACCCTTTAAGGGAGTTGAACTTTCGAAAAAATTCTAACACCAGCTGTATGGGCATTCTTATCTTTTTTATTTCACGAATCTCTTGAAGGGGTCATACAAGTGTGAAAAAAAAATATACCAAAAAAAAAAAGTTTCCGGAACACACCCGTTCAGGGGGTTGAATTTTCGGAAAAATTCTAGCACCGGCTGTATGGGCATTCTCATCTTTTTTATTTCATGAATCGCTTAAAGAGGTCAAAAAACTGAGGATTGCAAATTTTGAACAAAAAATCGTTCCGGAACCCACCCTTTAAGGGAGTTGAACATTCGAAAAATTCTAACACCAGCTGTATGGGCATTCTCATCTTTTTTATTTCACGAATCTCTTGAAGGGGTCAAACAAGTGTGAAAAAAAAATATACCAAAAAAAAAAGTTTCCGGAACACACCCGTTCAGGGGGTTGAATTTTCGGAAACATTCTAGCACCGGCTGTATGGGCATTCTCATTTTTTTATTTCATGAATCGCTTAAAGAGGTCAAAAATCTGAGGACTGCAAATTTTGAAAAAAAAATCGTTCCGGAACCCACCCTTTAAGGGAGTTGAACTTTCGAAAAAATTCTAACACCAGCTGTATGGGCATTCTCATCTTTTTTATTTCACGAATCTCTTGAAGGGGTGAAACAAGTATGAAAGAAAACATACCAAAAAAAGAAAAGTTTCCGGAACACACCCGTTCAGGGGGTTGAATTTTCGGAAACATTCCAGCACCGGCTGTATGGGCATTCTCATCTTTTTTATTTCATGAATCGCTTAAAGAGGTCAAAAAACTGAGGACTGCAAATTTTGAACAAAAAAATCGTTCCGGAACCCACCCTTTAAGGGAGTTGAACTTTCGAAAAAATTCTAACACCAGCTGTATGGGCATTCTCATCTTTTTTATTTCACGAATCTCTTGAAGGGGTCAAACAAGTGTGAAAAAAATATATACCAAAAAAAAAAGTTTCCGGAACACACCCGTTCAGGGGGTTGAATTTTCGGAAAAATTCTAGCACCGGCTGTATGGGCATTCTCATCTTTTTTATTTCATGAATCGCTTAAAGAGGTCAAAAAACTGAGGATTGCCAATTTTGAACAAAAAATCGTTCCGGAACCCACCCTTTAAGGGAGTTGAACATTCGAAAAATTCTAACACCAGCTGTATGGGCATTCTCATCTTTTTTATTTCACGAATCTCTTGAAGGGGTCAAACAAGTGTGAAAAAAAAATATACCAAAAAAAAAAGTTTCCGGAACACACCCGTTCAGGGGGTTGAATTTTCGGAAACATTCTAGCACCGGCTGTATGGGCATTCTCATTTTTTTATTTCATGAATCGCTTAAAGAGGTCAAAAATCTGAGGACTGCAAATTTTGAAAAAAAAATCGTTCCGGAACCCACCCTTTAAGGGAGTTGAACTTTCAAAAAAATTCTAACACCAGCTGTATGGGCATTCTCATCTTTTTTATTTCACGAATCTCTTGAAGGGGTCAAATAAGTGTGAAAAAAAAATATACCAAAAAAAAAAAGTTTCCGGAACACACCCGTTCAGGGGGTTGAATTTTCGGAAACATTCTAGCCCCCGCTGTATGGGCATTCTCATCTTTTTTATTTCATGAATCGCTTAAAGAGGTCAAAAAACTGAGGACTGCAAATTTTGAACAAAAAAATCGTTCCGGAACCCACCCTTTAAGGGAGTTGAAGTTTCGAAAAAATTCTAACACCAGCTGTATGGGCATTCTAATCTTTCTTATTTCACGAATCTCTTGAAGGGGTAAAACAAGTGTGAAAAAAAAATATACCAAAAAAAAAAGTTTCCGGAACACACCCGTTCAGGGGGTTGAATTTTCGGAAACATTCTAGCACCGGCTGTATGGGCATTCTCATCTTTTTTATTTCATGAATCGCTTAAAGAAGTCAAAAAACTGAGGATTGCAAATTTTGAAAAAAGAAATCGTTCCGGAACCCACCCTTTAAGGGAGTTGAACTTTCGAAAAAATTCTAACACCAGCTGTATGGGCATTCTCATCTTTTTTATTTCACGAATCTCTTGAAGGGGTCAAACAAGTGTGAAAAAAATATATACCAAAAAAAAAAGTTTCCGGAACACACCCGTTCAGGGGGTTGAATTTTCGGAAAAATTCTAGCACCGGCTGTATGGGCATTCTCATCTTTTTTATTTCATGAATCGCTTAAAGAGGTCAAAAAACTGAGGATTGCAAATTTTGAACAAAAAATCGTTCCGGAACCCACCCTTTAAGGGAGTTGAACATTCGAAAAATTCTAACACCAGCTGTATGGGCATTCTCATCTTTTTTATTTCACGAATCTCTTGAAGGGGTCAAACAAGTGTGAAAAAAAAATATACCAAAAAAAAAAGTTTCCGGAACACACCCGTTCAGGGGGTTGAATTTTCGGAAACATTCTAGCACCGGCTGTATGGGCATTCTCATTTTTTTATTTCATGAATCGCTTAAAGAGGTCAAAAATCTGAGGACTGCAAATTTTGAAAAAAAAATCGTTCCGGAACCCACCCTTTAAGGGAGTTGAACTTTCGAAAAAATTCTAACACCAGCTGTATGGCCATTCTCATCTTTTTTATTTCACGAATCTCTTGAAGGGGTCAAATAAGTGTGAAAAAAAAATATACCAAAAAAAAAAAGTTTCCGGAACACACCCGTTCAGGGGGTTGAATTTTCGGAAACATTCTAGCACCCGCTGTATGGGCATTCTCATCTTTTTTATTTCATGAATCGCTTAAAGAGGTCAAAAAACTGAGGACTGCAAATTTTGAACAAAAAAATCGTTCCGGAACCCACCCTTTAAGGGAGTTGAAGTTTCGAAAAAATTCTAACACCAGCTGTATGGGCATTCTAATCTTTGTTATTTCACGAATCTCTTGAAGGGGTCAAACAAGTGTGAAAAAAAAATATACCAAAAAAAAAAGTTTCCGGAACACACCCGTTCAGGGGGTTGAATTTTCGGAAACATTCTAGCACCGGCTGTATGGGCATTCTCATCTTTTTTATTTCATGAATCGCTTAAAGATGTCAAAAATCTGAGGACTGCAAATTTTGAAAAAAAAATCGTTCCGGAACCCACCCTTTAAGGGAATTGAACTTTCGAAAAAATTCTAACACCAGCTGTATGGGCATTCTAATCTTTTTTATTTCATGAATCGCTTAAAGAGGTCAAAAAACTGAGGACTGCAAATTTTGAACAAAAAAATCGTTCCGGAACCCACTCTTTAAGGGAGTTGAACTTTCGAAAAAATTCTAACACCAGCTGTATGGGCATTCTCATCTTTTTTATTTCACGAATCTCTTGAACGGGTCAAACAAGTGTGAAAAAAAATATACCAAAAAAAAAAAGTTTCCGGAACACACCCGTTCAGGGGGTTGAATTTTCGGAAACATTCTAGCACCCGCTGTATGGGCATTCTCATCTTTTTTATTTCATGAATCGCTTAAAGAGGTCAAAAAACTGAGGACTGCAAATTTTGAACAAAAAAATCGTTCCGGAACCCACCCTTTAAGGGAGTTGAAGTTTCGAAAAAATTCTAACACCAGCTGTATGGGCATTCTCATCTTTTTTATTTCACGAATCTCTTGAAGGGGTCAAACAAGTGCGAAAAAAAATATACCAAAAAAAAAAAGTTTCCGGAACACACCCGTTCAGGGGGTTGAATTTTCGGAAACATTCCAGCACCGGCTGTATGGGCATTCTCATCTTTTTTATTTCATGAATCGCCTAAAGAAGTCAAAAAACTGAGGATTGCAAATTTTGAAAAAAAAAATCGTTCCGGAACCCATCCTTTAAGGGAGTTGAACTTTCGAAAAAATTCTAACACCAGCTGTATGGGCATTCTCATCTTTTTTATTTCACGAATCTCTTGAAGGGGTCAAACAAGTGTGAAAAAAATATATACCAAAAAAAAAGTTTCCGGAACACACCCGTTCAGGGGGTTGAATTTTCGGAAACATTCTAGCACCGGCTGTATGAGCATTCTCATCTTTTTTATTTCATGAATCGCTTAAAGAGGTCAAAAAACTGAGGATTGCAAATTTTGAACAAAAAATCGTTCCGGAACCCACCCTTTAAGGGAGTTGAACATTCGAAAAATTCTAACACCAGCTGTATGGGCATTTACATCTTTTTTATTTCACGGATCTCTTGAAGGGGTCAAACAAGTGTGAAAAAAAAATATGCCAAAAAAAAAAGTTTCCGGAACACACCCGTTCAGGGGGTTGAATATTCGGAAACATTCCAGCACCGGCTGTATGGGCATTCTCATCTTTTTTATTTCATGAATCGCTTAAAGAGGTCAAAAAACTGAGGACTGCAAATTTTGAACAAAAAAATCGTTCCGGAACCCATCCTTTAAGGGAGTTGAACTTTCGAAAAAATTGTAACACCAGCTGTATGGGCATTCTCATCTTTTTTATTTCACGAATCTCTTGAAGGGGTCAAACAAGTGTGAAAAAAAAATATACCAAAAAAAAAGTTTCCGGAACACACCCGTTCAGGGGGTTGAGTTTTCGGAAACATTCTAGCACCGGCTGTATGGGCATTCTCATCTTTTTTATTTCATGAATCGCTTAAAGAGGTCAAAAAACTAAGGGCTGCAAATTTAAAAAAAAAAAATCGTTCCGGAACCCACCCTTTAAGGGAGTTGAACTTTCGAAAAAATTTTAACACCAGCTGTATGGACATTCTCATCTTTTTTATTTCACGAATCTCTTGAAGGGGTGAAACAAGTATGAAAAAAAATATACCAAAAAAAAAAAGTTTCCGGAACACACCCGTTCAGGGGGTTGAATTTTCGGAAACATTCCAGCACCGGCTGTATGGGCATTCTCATCTTTTTTATTTCATGAATCGCTTAAAGAGGGCAAAAAACTGAGGACTGCAAATTTTGAACGAAAAAATCGTTGCGGAACCCACCCTTTAAGGGAATTGAACTTTCGAAAAAATTCTAACACCAGCTGTATGGGCATTCTCATCTTTTTTATTTCACGAATCTCTTGAAGGGGTGAAACAAGTATGAAAGAAAACATACCAAAAAAAAAAGTTTCCGGAACACACCCGTTCAGGGGGTTGAATTTTCGGAAACGTTCCAGCACCGGCTGTATGGGCATTCTAATCTTTTTTATTTCATGAATCGCTTAAAGAGGTCAAAAAACTGAGGACTGCAAATTTTGAACAAAAAAATCGTTCCGGAACCCACTCTTTAAGGGAGTTGAACTTTCGAAAAAATTCTAACACCAGCTGTATGGGCATTCTCATCTTTTTTATTTCACGAATCTCTTGAACAGGTCAAACAAGTGTGAAAAAAAAATATACCAAAAAAAAAAAGTTTCCGGAACACACCCGTTCAGGGGGTTGAATTTTCGGAAACATTCTAGCACCCGCTGTATGGGCATTCTCATCTTTTTTATTTCATGAATCGCTTAAAGAGGTCAAAAAACTGAGGACTGCAAATTTTGAACAAAAAAATCGTTCCGGAACCCACCCTTTAAGGGAGTTGAAGTTTCGAAAAAATTCTAACACCAGCTGTATGGGCATTCTCATCTTTTTTATTTCACGAATCTCTTGAAGGGGTCAAACAAGTGCGAAAAAAAATATACCAAAAAAAAAAAGTTTCCGGAACACACCCGTTCAGGGGGTTGAATTTTCGGAAACATTCCAGCACCGGCTGTATGGGCATTCTCATCTTTTTTATTTCATGAATCGCCTAAAGAAGTCAAAAAACTGAGGATTGCAAATTTTGAAAAAAAAAATCGTTCCGGAACCCATCCTTTAAGGGAGTTGAACTTTCGAAAAAATTCTAACACCAGCTGTATGGGCATTCTCATCTTTTTTATTTCACGAATCTCTTGAAGGGGTCAAACAAGTGTGAAAAAAATATATACCAAAAAAAAAAGTTTCCGGAACACACCCGTTCAGGGGGTTGAATTTTCGGAAACATTCTAGCACCGGCTGTATGAGCATTCTCATCTTTTTTATTTCATGAATCGCTTAAAGAGGTCAAAAAACTGAGGATTGCAAATTTTGAACAAAAAATCGTTCCGGAACCCACCCTTTAAGGGAGTTGAACATTCGAAAAATTCTAACACCAGCTGTATGGGCATTTACATCTTTTTTATTTCACGGATCTCTTGAAGGGGTCAAACAAGTGTGAAAAAAAAATATGCCAAAAAAAAAAGTTTCCGGAACACACCCGTTCAGGGGGTTGAATTTTCGGAAACATTCTAGCACCGGCTGTATGGGCATTCTCATCTTTTTTATTTCATGAATCGCTTAAAGAGGTCAAAAAACTAAGGGCTGCAAATTTAAAAAAAAAAAATCGTTCCGGAACCCACCCTTTAAGGGAGTTGAACTTTCGAAAAAATTTTAACACCAGCTGTATGGACATTCTCATCTTTTTTATTTCACGAATCTCTTGAAGGGGTGAAACAAGTATGAAAAAAAATATACCAAAAAAAAAAAGTTTCCGGAACACACCCGTTCAGGGGGTTGAATTTTCGGAAACATTCCAGCACCGGCTGTATGGGCATTCTCATCTTTTTTATTTCATGAATCGCTTAAAGAGGTCAAAAAACTGAGGACTGCAAATTTTGAACGAAAAAATCGTTGCGGAACCCACGCTTTAAGGGAGTTGAACTTTCGAAAAAATTCTAACACCAGCTGTATGGGCATTCTCATCTTTTTTATTTCACGAATCTCTTGAAGGGGTCAAACAAGTGTGAAAAAAAATATACCAAAAAAAAAAGTTTCCGGAACACACCCGTTCAGGGAGTTGAATTTTCGAAAACATTCTAGCACCGGCTGTATGGGCATTCTCATCTTTTTTATTTCATGAATCGCTTAAAGAGGTCAAAAAACTGAGGATTGCAAATTTTGAACAAAAAATCGTTCCGGAACCCACCCTTTAAGGGAGTTGAACATTCGAAACGTTCTAACACCAGCTGTATGGGCATTTTCATCTTTTTTATTTCACGGATCTCTTGAAGGGGTCAAACGAGTGTGAAAAAAAATATACCAAAAAAAAAAGTTTCCGGAACACACCCGTTCAGGGGGTTGAATTTTCGGAAACATTCCAGCACCGGCTGTATGGGCATTCTCATCTTTTTTATTTCATGAGTCGCTTAAAGAGGTCAAAAAACTGAGGACTGCAAATTTTGAACAAAAAAATCGTTCCGGAACCCACCCTTTAAGGGAGTTAAACTTTCGAAAAAATTCTAACACCAGCTGTATGGGCATTCTCAACTTTTTTGTTTCACGAATCTCTTGAAGGGGTCAAACAAGTGTGAAAAAAAAGTATACCAAAAAAAAAAGTTTCCGGAACACACCCGTTCAGGGGGTTGAATTTTCGGAAACATTCTAGCACCGGTTGTTTGGGCATTCTCGTCTTTTTTATTTCATGAATCGCTTAAAGAGGTCAAAAAACTAAGGACTGCAAATTTTGAAAAAAAAAAATCGTTCCGGAAGCCACCCTTTAAGGGAGTTGAACTTTCGAAAAAATTCCAACACCAGCTGTATGGGCATTCTCATCTTTTTTATTTCACGAATCTCTTGAAGGGGTGAAACAAGTGTGAAAAAAAAATATACCAAAAAAAAAAGTTTCCGGAACACACCCGTTCAGGGGGTTGAATTTTCGGAAACATTCCAGCACCGGCTGTATGGGCATTCTCATCTTTTTTATTTCATGAATCGCTTAAAGAGGTCAAAAAACTGAGGACTGCAAATTTTGAACAAAAAAATCGTTCCGGAACCCACCCTTTAAGGGAGTTGAACTTTCGAAAAAATTCTAACACCAGCTATATGGGCATTCTCATCTTTTTTATTTCACGAATCTCTTGAAGGGGTCAAACGAGTGTGAAAAAAAAATATACAAAAAAAAAAAAGTTTCCGGAACACACCCGTTCAGGGGGTTGAATTTTCGGAAACATTCTAGCACCGGCTGTATGGGCATTCTCATCTTTTTTATTTCATGAATCGCTTAAAGAGGTCAAAAAACTGAGGACTGCAAATTTTGAACAAAAAAATCGTTCCGGAACCCACCCTTTAAGGGAGTTGAACTTTCGAAAAAATTCTAACACCAGCTGTATGGGCATTCTCATCTTTTTTATTTCACGAATCTCTTGAAGGGGTCAAACAAGTGTGAAAAAAAATATACCAAAAAAAAAAAGTTTCCGGAACACACCCGTTCAGGGGGTTGAATTTTCGGAAACATTCTAGCACCGGCTGTATGGGCATTCTCATCTTTTTTATTTCATGAATCGCTTAAAGAGGTCAAAAAACTGAGGACTGCAAATTTTGAACAAATAAATCGTTCCGGAACCCACCCTTTAAGGGAGTTGAAGTTTCGAAAAAATTCTAACACCAGCTGTATGGGCATTCTCATCTTTTTTATTTCACGAATCTCTTGAAGGGGTCAAACATGTGTGAAAAAAAATATACCAAAAAAAAAAGTTTCCGGAACACACCCGTTCAGGGGGTTGAATTTTCGAAAACATTCCAGCACCGGCTGTATGGGCATTCTCATCTTTTTTATTTCATGAATCGCTTAAAGAGGTCAATAAATTGAGGACTGCAAATTTTGAACAAAAAAATCGTTCCGGAGCCCACCCTTTAAGGGAGTTGAAGTTTTGAAAAAATTCTAACACCAGCTGTATGGGCATTCTCATCTTTTTTATTTCACGAATCTCTTGAAGGGGTCACACAAGTATGAAAAAAAAATATACCAAAAAAAAAAGTTTCCGGAACACACCCGTTCAGGGGGTTGAATTTTCGGAAACATTCTAGCACCGGCTGTATGGGCATTCTCATCTTTTTTATTTCATGAATCGCTTAAAGAGGTCAAAAAACTGAGGACTGCAAGTTTTGCACAAAAAAATCGTTCCGGAACCCACCCTTTAAGGGAGTTGAACTTTCGAAAAAATTCTAACACCAGCTGTATGGGCATTCTCATCTTTTTTATTTCACGAATCTCTTGAAGGGGTCAAACAAGTGTGAAAAAAAATATACCAAAAAAAAAAGTTTCCGGAACACACCCGTTCAGGGGGTTGAATTTTCGGAAACATTCTAGCACCGGATGTATGGGCATTCTCATCTTTTTTATTTCATGAATCGCTTAAAGAGGTCAAAAAACTGAGGACTGCAAATTTTGAACAAAAAAATCGTTCCGGAACCAACCCTTTAAGGGAGTTGAACTTTCGAAAAAATTCTAACACCAGCTGTATGGGCATTCTTATCTTTTTTATTTCACGAATCTCTTGAAGGGGTCATACAAGTGTGAAAAAAAAATATACCAAAAAAAAAAAGTTTCCGGAACACACCCGTTCAGGGGGTTGAATTTTCGGAAAAATTCTAGCACCGGCTGTATGGGCATTCTCATCTTTTTTATTTCATGAATCGCTTAAAGAGGTCAAAAAACTGAGGATTGCAAATTTTGAACAAAAAATCGTTCCGGAACCCACCCTTTAAGGGAGTTGAACATTCGAAAAATTCTAACACCAGCTGTATGGGCATTCTCATCTTTTTTATTTCACGAATCTCTTGAAGGGGTCAAACAAGTGTGAAAAAAAAATATACCAAAAAAAAAAGTTTCCGGAACACACCCGTTCAGGGGGTTGAATTTTCGGAAACATTCTAGCACCGGCTGTATGGGCATTCTCATTTTTTTATTTCATGAATCGCTTAAAGAGGTCAAAAATCTGAGGACTGCAAATTTTGAAAAAAAAATCGTTCCGGAACCCACCCTTTAAGGGAGTTGAACTTTCGAAAAAATTCTAACACCAGCTGTATGGGCATTCTCATCTTTTTTATTTCACGAATCTCTTGAAGGGGTGAAACAAGTATGAAAGAAAACATACCAAAAAAAGAAAAGTTTCCGGAACACACCCGTTCAGGGGGTTGAATTTTCGGAAACATTCCAGCACCGGCTGTATGGGCATTCTCATCTTTTTTATTTCATGAATCGCTTAAAGAGGTCAAAAAACTGAGGACTGCAAATTTTGAACAAAAAAATCGTTCCGGAACCCACCCTTTAAGGGAGTTGAACTTTCGAAAAAATTCTAACACCAGCTGTATGGGCATTCTCATCTTTTTTATTTCACGAATCTCTTGAAGGGGTCAAACAAGTGTGAAAAAAATATATACCAAAAAAAAAAGTTTCCGGAACACACCCGTTCAGGGGGTTGAATTTTCGGAAAAATTCTAGCACCGGCTGTGTGGGCATTCTCATCTTTTTTATTTCATGAATCGCTTAAAGAGGTCAAAAAACTGAGGATTGCAAATTTTGAACAAAAAATCGTTCCGGAACCCACCCTTTAAGGGAGTTGAACATTCGAAAAATTCTAACACCAGCTGTATGGGCATTCTCATCTTTTTTATTTCACGAATCTCTTGAAGGGGTCAAACAAGTGTGAAAAAAAAATATACCAAAAAAAAAAGTTTCCGGAATACACCCGTTCAGGGGGTTGAATTTTCGGAAAAATTCTAGCACCGGCTGTATGGGCATTCTCATCTTTTTTATTTCATGAATCGCTTAAAGAGGTCAAAAAACTGAGGATTGCAAATTTTGAACAAAAAATCGTTCCGGAACCCACCCTTTAAGGGAGTTGAACATTCGAAAAATTCTAACACCAGCTGTATGGGCATTCTCATCTTTTTTATTTCACGAATCTCTTGAAGGGGTCAAACAAGTGTGAAAAAAAAATATACCAAAAAAAAAAGTTTCCGGAACACACCCGTTCAGGGGGTTGAATTTTCGGAAACATTCTAGCACCGGCTGTATGGGCATTCTCATTTTTTTATTTCATGAATCGCTTAAAGAGGTCAAAAATCTGAGGACTGCAAATTTTGAAAAAAAAATCGTTCCGGAACCCACCCTTTAAGGGAGTTGAACTTTCGAAAAAATTCTAACACCAGCTGTATGGCCATTCTCATCTTTTTTATTTCACGAATCTCTTGAAGGGGTCAAATAAGTGTGAAAAAAAAATATACCAAAAAAAAAAAGTTTCCGGAACACACCCGTTCAGGGGGTTGAATTTTCGGAAACATTCTAGCACCCGCTGTATGGGCATTCTCATCTTTTTTATTTCATGAATCGCTTAAAGAGGTCAAAAAACTGAGGACTGCAAATTTTGAACAAAAAAATCGTTCCGGAACCCACCCTTTAAGGGAGTTGAAGTTTCGAAAAAATTCTAACACCAGCTGTATGGGCATTCTAATCTTTGTTATTTCACGAATCTCTTGAAGGGGTCAAACAAGTGTGAAAAAAAAATATACCAAAAAAAAAAGTTTCCGGAACACACCCGTTCAGGGGGTTGAATTTTCGGAAACATTCTAGCACCGGCTGTATGGGCATTCTCATCTTTTTTATTTCATGAATCGCTTAAAGATGTCAAAAATCTGAGGACTGCAAATTTTGAAAAAAAAATCGTTCCGGAACCCACCCTTTAAGGGAATTGAACTTTCGAAAAAATTCTAACACCAGCTGTATGGGCATTCTCATCTTTTTTATTTCACGAATCTCTTGAAGGGGTGAAACAAGTATGAAAGAAAACATACCAAAAAAAAAAGTTTCCGGAACACACCCGTTCAGGGGGTTGAATTTTCGGAAACGTTCCAGCACCGGCTGTATGGGCATTCTAATCTTTTTTATTTCATGAATCGCTTAAAGAGGTCAAAAAACTGAGGACTGCAAATTTTGAACAAAAAAATCGTTCCGGAACCCACTCTTTAAGGGAGTTGAACTTTCGAAAAAATTCTAACACCAGCTGTATGGGCATTCTCATCTTTTTTATTTCACGAATCTCTTGAACGGGTCAAACAAGTGTGAAAAAAAATATACCAAAAAAAAAAAGTTTCCGGAACACACCCGTTCAGGGGGTTGAATTTTCGGAAACATTCTAGCACCCGCTGTATGGGCATTCTCATCTTTTTTATTTCATGAATCGCTTAAAGAGGTCAAAAAACTGAGGACTGCAAATTTTGAACAAAAAAATCGTTCCGGAACCCACCCTTTAAGGGAGTTGAAGTTTCGAAAAAATTCTAACACCAGCTGTATGGGCATTCTCATCTTTTTTATTTCACGAATCTCTTGAAGGGGTCAAACAAGTGCGAAAAAAAATATACCAAAAAAAAAAAGTTTCCGGAACACACCCGTTCAGGGGGTTGAATTTTCGGAAACATTCCAGCACCGGCTGTATGGGCATTCTCATCTTTTTTATTTCATGAATCGCCTAAAGAAGTCAAAAAACTGAGGATTGCAAATTTTGAAAAAAAAAATCGTTCCGGAACCCATCCTTTAAGGGAGTTGAACTTTCGAAAAAATTCTAACACCAGCTGTATGGGCATTCTCATCTTTTTTATTTCACGAATCTCTTGAAGGGGTCAAACAAGTGTGAAAAAAATATATACCAAAAAAAAAAGTTTCCGGAACACACCCGTTCAGGGGGTTGAATTTTCGGAAACATTCTAGCACCGGCTGTATGAGCATTCTCATCTTTTTTATTTCATGAATCGCTTAAAGAGGTCAAAAAACTGAGGATTGCAAATTTTGAACAAAAAATCGTTCCGGAACCCACCCTTTAAGGGAGTTGAACATTCGAAAAATTCTAACACCAGCTGTATGGGCATTTACATCTTTTTTATTTCACGGATCTCTTGAAGGGGTCAAACAAGTGTGAAAAAAAAATATGCCAAAAAAAAAAGTTTCCGGAACACACCCGTTCAGGGGGTTGAATATTCGGAAACATTCCAGCACCGGCTGTATGGGCATTCTCATCTTTTTTATTTCATGAATCGCTTAAAGAGGTCAAAAAACTGAGGACTGCAAATTTTGAACAAAAAAATCGTTCCGGAACCCATCCTTTAAGGGAGTTGAACTTTCGAAAAAATTGTAACACCAGCTGTATGGGCATTCTCATCTTTTTTATTTCACGAATCTCTTGAAGGGGTCAAACAAGTGTGAAAAAAAAATATACCAAAAAAAAAAGTTTCCGGAACACACCCGTTCAGGGGGTTGAATTTTCGGAAACATTCTAGCACCGGCTGTATGGGCATTCTCATCTTTTTTATTTCATGAATCGCTTAAAGAGGTCAAAAAACTAAGGGCTGCAAATTAAAAAAAAAAAAATCGTTCCGGAACCCACCCTTTAAGGGAGTTGAACTTTCGAAAAAATTTTAACACCAGCTGTATGGACATTCTCATCTTTTTTATTTCACGAATCTCTTGAAGGGGTGAAACAAGTATGAAAAAAAATATACCAAAAAAAAAAAGTTTCCGGAACACACCCGTTCAGGGGGTTGAATTTTCGGAAACATTCCAGCACCGGCTGTATGGGCATTCTCATCTTTTTTATTTCATGAATCGCTTAAAGAGGTCAAAAAACTGAGGACTGCAAATTTTGAACGAAAAAATCGTTGCGGAACCCACCCTTTAAGGGAATTGAACTTTCGAAAAAATTCTAACACCAGCTGTATGGGCATTCTCATCTTTTTTATTTCACGAATCTCTTGAAGGGGTGAAACAAGTATGAAAGAAAACATACCAAAAAAAAAAGTTTCCGGAACACACCCGTTCAGGGGGTTGAATTTTCGGAAACGTTCCAGCACCGGCTGTATGGGCATTCTAATCTTTTTTATTTCATGAATCGCTTAAAGAGGTCAAAAAACTGAGGACTGCAAATTTTGAACAAAAAAATCGTTCCGGAACCCACTCTTTAAGGGAGTTGAACTTTCGAAAAAATTCTAACACCAGCTGTATGGGCATTCTCATCTTTTTTATTTCACGAATCTCTTGAACAGGTCAAACAAGTGTGACAAAAAAATATACCAAAAAAAAAAAGTTTCCGGAACACACCCGTTCAGGGGGTTGAATTTTCGGAAACATTCTAGCACCCGCTGTATGGGCATTCTCATCTTTTTTATTTCATGAATCGCTTAAAGAGGTCAAAAAACTGAGGACTGCAAATTTTGAACAAAAAAATCGTTCCGGAACCCACCCTTTAAGGGAGTTGAAGTTTCGAAAAAATTCTAACACCAGCTGTATGGGCATTCTCATCTTTTTTATTTCACGAATCTCTTGAAGGGGTCAAACAAGTGCGAAAAAAAATATACCAAAAAAAAAAAGTTTCCGGAACACACCCGTTCAGGGGGTTGAATTTTCGGAAACATTCCAGCACCGGCTGTATGGGCATTCTCATCTTTTTTATTTCATGAATCGCCTAAAGAAGTCAAAAAACTGAGGATTGCAAATTTTGAAAAAAAAAATCGTTCCGGAACCCATCCTTTAAGGGAGTTGAACTTTCGAAAAAATTCTAACACCAGCTGTATGGGCATTCTCATCTTTTTTATTTCACGAATCTCTTGAAGGGGTCAAACAAGTGTGAAAAAAATATATACCAAAAAAAAAAGTTTCCGGAACACACCCGTTCAGGGGGTTGAATTTTCGGAAAAATTCTAGCACCGGCTGTATGAGCATTCTCATCTTTTTTATTTCATGAATCGCTTAAAGAGGTCAAAAAACTGAGGATTGCAAAT
This sequence comes from Rhimphoctona megacephalus, assembly GCA_963989365.1. NCBI lineage: Eukaryota > Metazoa > Arthropoda > Insecta > Hymenoptera > Ichneumonidae > Rhimphoctona > Rhimphoctona megacephalus. The sequence goes on along the minus strand of CAXDIM010000134.1, from coordinate 14,364 downwards.
TTTGAACAAAAAATCGTTCCGGAACCCACCCTTTAAGGGAGTTGAACATTCGAAAAATTCTAACACCAGCTGTATGGGCATTTACATCTTTTTTATTTCACGGATCTCTTGAAGGGGTCAAACAAGTGTGAAAAAAAAATATGCCAAAAAAAAAAGTTTCCGGAACACACCCGTTCAGGGGGTTGAATTTTCGGAAACATTCTAGCACCGGCTGTATGGGCATTCTCATCTTTTTTATTTCATGAATCGCTTAAAGAGGTCAAAAAACTAAGGGCTGCAAATTTAAAAAAAAAAAATCGTTCCGGAACCCACCCTTTAAGGGAGTTGAACTTTCGAAAAAATTTTAACACCAGCTGTATGGACATTCTCATCTTTTTTATTTCACGAATCTCTTGAAGGGGTGAAACAAGTATGAAAAAAAATATACCAAAAAAAAAAAGTTTCCGGAACACACCCGTTCAGGGGGTTGAATTTTCGGAAACATTCCAGCACCGGCTGTATGGGCATTCTCATCTTTTTTATTTCATGAATCGCTTAAAGAGGTCAAAAAACTGAGGACTGCAAATTTTGAACGAAAAAATCGTTGCGGAACCCACGCTTTAAGGGAGTTGAACTTTCGAAAAAATTCTAACACCAGCTGTATGGGCATTCTCATCTTTTTTATTTCACGAATCTCTTGAAGGGGTCAAACAAGTGTGAAAAAAAATATACCAAAAAAAAAAGTTTCCGGAACACACCCGTTCAGGGAGTTGAATTTTCGAAAACATTCTAGCACCGGCTGTATGGGCATTCTCATCTTTTTTATTTCATGAATCGCTTAAAGAGGTCAAAAAACTGAGGATTGCAAATTTTGAACAAAAAATCGTTCCGGAACCCACCCTTTAAGGGAGTTGAACATTCGAAACGTTCTAACACCAGCTGTATGGGCATTTTCATCTTTTTTATTTCACGGATCTCTTGAAGGGGTCAAACGAGTGTGAAAAAAAATATACCAAAAAAAAAAGTTTCCGGAACACACCCGTTCAGGGGGTTGAATTTTCGGAAACATTCCAGCACCGGCTGTATGGGCATTCTCATCTTTTTTATTTCATGAGTCGCTTAAAGAGGTCAAAAAACTGAGGACTGCAAATTTTGAACAAAAAAATCGTTCCGGAACCCACCCTTTAAGGGAGTTAAACTTTCGAAAAAATTCTAACACCAGCTGTATGGGCATTCTCATCTTTTTTGTTTCACGAATCTCTTGAAGGGGTCAAACAAGTGTGAAAAAAAAGTATACCAAAAAAAAAAGTTTCCGGAACACACCCGTTCAGGGGGTTGAATTTTCGGAAACATTCTAGCACCGGTTGTTTGGGCATTCTCGTCTTTTTTATTTCATGAATCGCTTAAAGAGGTCAAAAAACTAAGGACTGCAAATTTTGAAAAAAAAAAATCGTTCCGGAAGCCACCCTTTAAGGGAGTTGAACTTTCGAAAAAATTCCAACACCAGCTGTATGGGCATTCTCATCTTTTTTATTTCACGAATCTCTTGAAGGGGTGAAACAAGTGTGAAAAAAAAATATACCAAAAAAAAAAGTTTCCGGAACACACCCGTTCAGGGGGTTGAATTTTCGGAAACATTCCAGCACCGGCTGTATGGGCATTCTCATCTTTTTTATTTCATGAATCGCTTAAAGAGGTCAAAAAACTGAGGACTGCAAATTTTGAACAAAAAAATCGTTCCGGAACCCACCCTTTAAGGGAGTTGAACTTTCGAAAAAATTCTAACACCAGCTATATGGGCATTCTCATCTTTTTTATTTCACGAATCTCTTGAAGGGGTCAAACGAGTGTGAAAAAAAAATATACAAAAAAAAAAAAGTTTCCGGAACACACCCGTTCAGGGGGTTGAATTTTCGGAAACATTCTAGCACCGGCTGTATGGGCATTCTCATCTTTTTTATTTCATGAATCGCTTAAAGAGGTCAAAAAACTGAGGACTGCAAATTTTGAACAAAAAAATCGTTCCGGAACCCACCCTTTAAGGGAGTTGAACTTTCGAAAAAATTCTAACACCAGCTGTATGGGCATTCTCATCTTTTTTATTTCACGAATCTCTTGAAGGGGTCAAACAAGTGTGAAAAAAAATATACCAAAAAAAAAAAGTTTCCGGAACACAACCGTTCAGGGGGTTGAATTTTCGGAAACATTCTAGCACCGGCTGTATGGGCATTCTCATCTTTTTTATTTCATGAATCGCTTAAAGAGGTCAAAAAACTGAGGACTGCAAATTTTGAACAAATAAATCGTTCCGGAACCCACCCTTTAAGGGAGTTGAAGTTTCGAAAAAATTCTAACACCAGCTGTATGGGCATTCTCATCTTTTTTATTTCACGAATCTCTTGAAGGGGTCAAACATGTGTGAAAAAAAATATACCAAAAAAAAAAGTTTCCGGAACACACCCGTTCAGGGGGTTGAATTTTCGAAAACATTCCAGCACCGGCTGTATGGGCATTCTCATCTTTTTTATTTCATGAATCGCTTAAAGAGGTCAATAAATTGAGGACTGCAAATTTTGAACAAAAAAATCGTTCCGGAGCCCACCCTTTAAGGGAGTTCAAGTTTTGAAAAAATTCTAACACCAGCTGTATGGGCATTCTCATCTTTTTTATTTCACGAATCTCTTGAAGGGGTCACACAAGTATGAAAAAAAAATATACCAAAAAAAAAAGTTTCCGGAACACACCCGTTCAGGGGGTTGAATTTTCGGAAACATTCTAGCACCGGCTGTATGGGCATTCTCATCTTTTTTATTTCATGAATCGCTTAAAGAGGTCAAAAAACTGAGGACTGCAAGTTTTGCACAAAAAAATCGTTCCGGAACCCACCCTTTAAGGGAGTTGAACTTTCGAAAAAATTCTAACACCAGCTGTATGGGCATTCTCATCTTTTTTATTTCACGAATCTCTTGAAGGGGTCAAACAAGTGTGAAAAAAAATATACCAAAAAAAAAAGTTTCCGGAACACACCCGTTCAGGGGGTTGAATTTTCGGAAACATTCTAGCACCGGATGTATGGGCATTCTCATCTTTTTTATTTCATGAATCGCTTAAAGAGGTCAAAAAACTGAGGACTGCAAATTTTGAACAAAAAAATCGTTCCGGAACCCACCCTTTAAGGGAGTTGAACTTTCGAAAAAATTCTAACACCAGCTGTATGGGCATTCTCATCTTTTTTATTTCACGAATCTCTTGTATCAAAATTTTTTCTCATAATTATTTTTTATTCTCATTCTTATTGGGTAGAACAACTGTATTTTCAATTCGTTGAAAGTGTTTTCATTGGATTTTAATAGGTTTTAATGTATTTGACTATTAATGCTTTTATTATTTTTATTTATTTAATAACTTTTTGTAAAGTTTATACTTAATTTTTGGGCAGGTTTGAATTGGCATGTTTTGTGAGATTGTGATTTGATTGATAAATTTTTGAGAGGTTCTTATAACTTTTTGTGAGTTTCTAATTTATTGAGAAAGTTTTTGTGGGGTTCTCCTATCATTTTTTGAGAGATTTGATATGATTCAGAGAATTTTTGCAAGGTTGGGTTTCTTGGGAGAAAATCTCTTTTATAATTTTTAGTGAAGATTTTGTGTCGAAACTGAGATTTGTTACCGGACAAACTATTTGGAGGGAGTAAATGTACTTGTCTCAACTTTTTTTACAACATTTATGCTGTTTTTTTGCGGTGATTTGTTGACTTTTTGTATGGAATTCATACCTTGTCAATTAAATATGTCTATATTGTGTACGTACTTGGGTGATACAAAAAAATCAGCATTTTTGTTCGGTGTTGCAGCAAAATATAATAATATTTTATCAAAAAGTGATTCTATCAAGAATTCGATCCTTAATAAAAATTTTAAAGGCCGCTCTAGCGATTTTTTTCTGATTTCGGCTAAAAATGGATACATGATCGAATTTCGAGCTACCGTATCGCTACTATATCGGGACTAAAAATGCCTTGTGAAATAGTTCTCTAAGAAGTGTTCAAGTGAATTCAAACTTCGTAATTAACCGTCAGAACTTATAAAATTATTAGATTACTTAAAAACTTGTAGTAGTTCTAAAAAGATACGACGTATAAAAGAACCACGAGCAAACAAGAACTCATTTTTTTTTAATTTTGTAAAAAAAAATTGTTCAAAAAAATATTAGAACGAAATATACATACCAACAGAAATAAAATGCACTAAAAGTTATCGAATTTAATAAAAAATTTGAATAAAACAAAATTCTCGGAGCAAAATAAAGTATGTAAATTATACGTCGAATTAAAAAAAAAATTGTTAGGAAGAAAAAATGTCGTATCGAAATACCATAAATAATTACACCGAAAAAATACTTCAATAGCATCAAAATGCACTTAAAGTTTTTGAATAAAAGAAATCAAAACGAAACGATATTTTGAAACAAAAAAAGGTATGTGCGCAGAATGTCGAGAGCAAACGTTCGATTAGAAAAAAGAATTTCAGTAGAAGTACTACACCAGTTTTTTTATAACGTTTATTGATTACGAATTTTATATCATCAGCAATTGGTAAAAAAAAAAAGAAATTGTTAAAGTACTTATGAAATTCTTTTCATTTATCTCAAAATGGTTTCGCATCACTTGCTTCCGTTTTGAGTTGGTTTCATTCCGATTGTCTTTTTCATTTCAAAACTTCAGGTGCATTTTATTTCTATTAGAACATTTCTTCATATACTTAATCTCTTTTTGAATTTGCGAAACAACCAAATTTATGCTGACAAAGTTACCGACTAAAAAAATTTGGATGGAAAAAAGAGTTTCGACCGAAGTACATAGCGAGATTATGACAACGTTTATCAATTATGCATAGTACATTGTGTACATTTAGCAATAAAAAATGAGCGAACTACTTTAAGCCAATTTTTTTCCAATGAAAATTATTTTTTTTATTTAAAAATTATTATTTAGTTTTTTTGATTATAATTTATATAATGTGCTTAATTCAATTCAATTTGCTGAATTCATTCATGGTTACAAACTTGCCAAGTTCTTAAAAAGTGATTCTCTCAAGAATTGGATCCTGAATAAAAATTTTAAGGTAGTACCCAGGTAAAATCACTTGAGACAGATTTTTCTGAAATTTTAACAGGTTATCAATTACAATAGGATCTATATCTCGTCCAAATTTTAGAGTGATCGACTCATACAATCCAGAAATAAATCCCATTAAAACTCGGTTGTTTTACATGTATCGCATATGCCATGTCGCTGTTAATGCCACATTCTCACTAATTAAGCTTTTATCTCGAGACAGATTTTTATGAAAAACGAATATGTAATAGAACAAAATATCAGGAATTTTTGCGGCTAGATTCAAAAACTATCGTCTCATACGTTTCCGAGATATTAATGTTCAAAGTTCGAAATTCATGATAAAATTGTACAAGTTTGAGACATGGAGGGGATAACACGGCAATGCTGTTAACTCGGCACAGGGATAGCCGACTCGTTTGCCGTGTGTGCGCACTCTTCTGCGCATTTTCTGAGCAGCTGATGGGTCGCGGTGTTGTCGCGATCTACCATTCGTCCAAATACACTAGTGTCCCCTCAGCTGTATATAGATTTCATTGTGTGGTCTGCCTGTACCCATCCAAAAGTTTACGCTTCTCGGAAAAATGTAATCGACTGATAATATGTCTAATAAGCAATCAATTATTTCAGTATATCCCTACAAGGATATATATATATATATACACGTATATACCATATTATATAATGCGATATTAAAACAGCTCATTTTACCGAATTAAAAATATGAGAAATTGGACTAACTTTTGCTTACGCCAGAACCTGGGTACTACCTTAAAGTTCGCTCAAGCGATTTTTTAATTGTTTCTACTAAAAATGGATACATCATCGAATTTCGAGCTCGTGTATCGCGACTATATTCGGACTAAAAATACAATGTGAAATATTGATCTAAGAAGTGTTCAAATGAATTAAATCTTCATAATTAACCGTCAATACTTATAAAATTATTAGATTACTTAGTACGTACAGTAGTCCTGAGAAGGTACGATGCATAAAAGAACAACGAAAAAGTAAAAACTTGAATTTTTTTAATTTTGAAAAAAAAAATTTCAAAAGATATTACACCGAAACATGCGTGCCAACAGATCAACGGATCGGAAAATATTCCATAAAAAATGATACCGAAGAAATACTCCAATAGCATCAGAATGCACCGAAAGTTTTTAAATAAAAGTACTCATAACGAAACGAGATTTTGAACCAAAAAAGTATGCGCACGAAATTTCGAGAGTAAACATTTAATTTCAAACAAGAATTTAGTCCGAACTACTACGCGAGTTTTTCTTTTATAACGTTTATTGATTACGAATTATATCTTATTATGAGCAATAGGTAAAAAAATTGGTGAAGTACTTATGAAATTTTTTTTCTCAAATCAAATATCTTTTCACTCAAAATTATTTTAAGCGAAAAGATATTTGATATATATTTTATCAAAATAATGGAATTCAATAATAATGGGTTGCAAGTGCAAATAGTATTTTCATATATTTAAGGTCTCTACCACTCTAGGGTGATTCAAAACCATATATAATTCAAACCTAGGGTGGTATCATAAACCATTCTCTCAGTTGTATAAAAACGAAGAGAGTAGTTTCCAAATAAACGTTGTTATTGCATGCAAGGGACATTTTATGGTAAAAGAAAAGAGGGAAGGGGCACCGTTTTCGACTCCGTTCAAGAGTTTACGTTCAGAAAAATGGATTGTTGGGGCTAGGGTTAATAAAAAAAATTATTTATTTAGACACTATGCAAAAGTTTATTTATTGAATTACACTTTATTTTTGCATTATCACTCTTCTATCTATATATATAAAAGTCACTTTAACCAAAAGTTGAAACTGACCCCAATCTTTATAACCTCACGACAAAGATATTAAATAATCATCGAATACGAGTTTACCATACATCATTCTCTTAGTTATAAAAAATAAAAACGGAGAATGGTTTTAAAATAAACCTTATTATTGTATTGGAGGAACATTTTATGGTAAAAGTGAAAAGGTATCGTTTTCGAATCCGTTGTAGTGTTAGATGTGGAAAATAAAAATTACAGGCTTAAAAATAATAAAAAATACGTATTTGTTCAAGCACTATTCGAAAGATGATTGAAATGAATTGCACTTTATTATTTTCGCACTATCACTTTCTTATTATAATAAAAGTCACTGTAACCAAAAGTCGATCGAAACTAACCGCGATTTTTATAACCTCATGACTGTTCAAAAATTTATTACGGTTGTCGGTTAGCTGTCATATCCAGCGATCGTTTGAATATTACCAGAGTTTTACCAATAACACTAGTGTCACTAGACAGCGACTGCGAAAAAGACAATTGCGCATCAAAATGTGTGCAAAAAAATGCTCAATTTGTCGGCACAACGAAAAAAAAAACATTAATATTTTTAGTACTATTTAAGCTACGAGGTTCTAATTAGTGACGATCGAAAGAGAAAAAAAAATAAAAAAATATGTGAACTTAAATGAACCCCCAAAATGCTGTAATTTAGTTTATAGTAAAGAAACAATTTTTGAGAACAAGTAGAATCACGGTCCTTCTGGTAAAAGTGTCTTGTGCGACTCGCTTTGTAAATGTACTTGTCTCGAGTCGCTACCGTGACTCTTAATATAAAGGACTTTGTTTAATATTGTCGTGAGAATAAAATAAGTACGTTTTACAAAAAATTACTGTGTTGTGTTAATAAAAAAAAAAAAATTTTTGAACTGTCAAAAAAAAATTACGAAATTTCAATGAAGAATATGGAGCGCTAGTACATAATAACGTATCAAGAGCCGCGGTAGCGGCTCAACGCCAAGTTAAAAAAAAAGAGCTGTTCTTACTGCAATACCTTGTGAGGAAGTTTTTCGACCGTCTGTGAATAAATGTTTTCTTGCAGAATACGTTTTTTCACAATATTGAAAATAAAAATTCGAAAGAAATCGCTATGGCCAATCTAAGCTCGAGCGTTGCCGCAAGTTTCTATCATTCCAATGTTAGGTGTGTCCGATTATTTTCAATTTTCAAACCGCTGTTACAAAGAAACGGGTATAAAACTGTCTGAAAAAAGCATAATACACTGGGATAGCATTATATGATCAATATTTTACAATATATACATATGACACGGTCTACGCCATTTCACCTGTTTGTTCGTAAAATATTACTCAGTGATTATTTTTTATTCATAATTATTTTTTGGTTTTAATATTAGTAACGTTCAAAATTGATTTTAGAAAGATGGAAATACTTCGAAGGTTTATATCTTCTTCATTTATCGAGTTGCGGACAAATTGCAATGATTTTCTTTTTTTAAGCGTTCCTATGCTTACGAAAGAATTTTCTAAAATGTTATTGCAAGAGTTGTTCGATCGTAGCCTTATTCTTCCATCTATTTTTTTGGCGAATATCTTTTCTTTTCGGTATATTTGAAATTCTTTCATGAATGATATTAATCAATGGTACAACAATTTTTATGATTCCTCTTTGCTTGTGATTAAATGGATTGTTTCAATTTTGTCTATCATTTTTTAATAGGAATTATTTTCCATAGAATCTTAATGCCCATTGAATCTCATTAAAATTATTGATTTTAATGAAAACAGTGTGAAAACTTTTAAGAAACAAATTATCGAGTCAATAAAAGAATTTGTAAAGAAGTAATCTTTCTCTGACACCTGTAGAACAAAATTCCGGCATTTGATGAGAATCAAACTAGTCTTCGAAACGATTGAATCACCTATATCATTTATTACAATTATATTGATAGAAAAAAACTTAACATTTATTTATCATGAAGCAAAACCATTTATTGAACTGATCAAGGTTTTGCGAATTTATCGAAAAAAATCAGAACGGTGATCTTTAAAAAAAAAAAATTGTTTTTTCGTTGAACCCAAAAAAACATTGGAAATGCTAATAATCGTTCTTTTAACATTTGTCGATATTTTGAATAATCACACAGTTATAGGTGTTTAAAAATGTTCGAATTCTAGAAAATCAAGCTTATGGTAAACATTTTAATCAACCTTATAATAAACATTTTTGTAATAACCGAGGCAAAAACCTAAAAAAATGCTTTGGACTTTTTTGTCGAGTATTGTTTTACGAAAAAAGTTGTTACGAAATATAAAATGTCAAATATATATCTATACAAATACAAATACCCACGTATATATATAAAAAGAAAAGTCCGAAAACCATCATATTCGAGTATGTAAGAGTGCGGCAGGTCTCACCCTGGCTTGTTTATTACATACTTGGCGTTGAGCCGCTGCCGCGCCTCTTGATATTACTCTTGGACTTGTTTTGATTTTGCCATAGCGAGTTCGTATATTTATATATATGTATGTATATGTGTTTGGCATCGCTGAAGTAAGGAGCGTACGAAGAACCGCACAAAGAGGAGACGGCCGAGAATCGGCTACGCACGCTACGTATATTATATATAGAGATATATATATATATATATATATATATATATATATATATATTGTAACGTTGTACAAAAATCTATACTCACCTGCTTCGTGGCGGAGACCACCACAGCACTCGTCTTCCTCAAACGCTGAGAGACTGATATTATTATTAGAAGGGATTCCGAGCATTGTTGCAATTTATCCTACGCAGCCCTCAAAATTGTATTCATTGTCCTACGATCCAGGCTAAACTAGCTCTCGAAATTGTATCTACCCGCCGTATAAAAATTTTGTCTCCGTTAAGCACCGTCCAAAGTATTTCCGCGTCTTGCGCGCCCGTCGAGGTCACGAACAACAACTGCAATATATCGAAAAGGAATAAGACGACGCACACAACAAGGAGAAACGAAGAGCCCAACAACAATCGCATTTTCGCCACAACGAGACCCCCAAGAATCAACAACCCCAAGTCCCATCCTCAGGAACACAAGAATCCACTCGCTATCACCTTCCCTCCCCGCTTCAAGAAATTTCCCCCCCCCCCCCCCTTCTGTAAGTCCCCTCTGTTCCGAACGATCAAATTATAAAGAATAATAAATTCACTCACCAACGGTAAGAGAAATATTCTCTTACCAAAGAAGAAAAACATCGCAGTCATGGAGCCAAGTCGTGAGGACCTAATCTCAAACCGTCATCGTATCTCGAGGTCGGACAAATAATCCATGGATCTCGAGAGAAAAACACAGTCCCACGGCGTCGAGGTTCTTACCGGTCACGATCTCAGGACCGTCGACCCCTGGACAACCCCGTCGGGGCGACGAAAAATATCGAAAAAGTCCCCGAAGGACAGCCAACACGCGCGCACAGCCCAGACAGCAAACAATAAACATCGAGGAGATTCAAGCCTGCGCGCCAGTTCGAGCCAACGACACGGCGGCGCGCTGGATCAGTACGCCGAGACACAGCGCCCTCTTCGCCTACATCGAGTCGAACGCCAAACTCGGAACAGAGACCCCTCTACCCTCCCCACTCCCCTTACCAACGAACGAGTCCACGTTTGAAACCAACAGGCACGTGATTGGGTACCGAGTTCGCGCGCGAGGAGAAATTCCCCCCACCAGCGAGTCACCCGCAAGGAAAGCGCGAGAGGGCGAATCTCCTAGAGAATTCTCCATCACGACGCGGCGTGAGTACCGTAGCCTTCGAGTAGCCGCGAAAAATAAAATTCGAAAAAAGACGAAAATTGCGAGCATCCGATCCGGCAGGACTAAAGAGGACCGAGAGAGACTCCTAGACGATTTTTGGAGTGATAAAATAAAGCTCAGAGATTAAAAAGTAAGTCGTTTTTCGTTCCTTGCATTCGCGACGCGTGGAAGCTCTCGTCGGCCATAGTAGCCATTATACGCTGTACGACGCGTGGCCCTGCCAGATTTTTGAGTTGTATTTTATTAATTTTTGGAGCCCTTCTGGCTTATAAGTTCGACCCCCTTTTGTTATTGAGTAGTTGCGGAAACTAATTAAGTGCGCGACGAGTGCTGTGGTGTTAATTTAAGGCCGTTATTTAGTGATTAAGTGAAGCGCTTTTCCCCCTCCCTTTCGGTGCTATAGGCAAGTCCCATCGTTCGGTCGCGCGTTGGCCGAAACGAACCAACCATTTTTTTGTGTACGATCTTTTCGAGCGACATTTTCTTTTTCCTCTCTTGCGTCGCCATTACGGCATTTATCAGTGAATTAATTATTATTATTTATTTCTTTTTACATTTTTTTTGTGATTGGTTCGCACAACACAATATTTCTGGCGCCGATTAGGCCTTATCCCATTTTCGTCGACGCGCCATTGTTTGTCGGCGTGCAGTCACGTGCACGACCTCGCGAGCAAACCGTACTCTCGTGCGATTTATTATTTTATGTTTTTTTTCTCTTCTCGTCGTTGTCGCACGAGAGACATTTAGCTTCGCGTAAATTATAACAGGAATTAAGTCCTTATTTTGTTTTTCTATTTTTTTTATTTTCTCTCTCCCCCGTCGAACCAATTGTTCGAACGTTCACGGGTATTAAAATAAGACGCCTGAGCTATCAGGGACCCTCTGTCCTTGAGATATTATTTTTTTGAATAGTTATTCATGCTCCGAGCTAGGCCCAATTAGTTAGAATTATTATTCCCCCTTTTATGTTGCGACCCCTTAGACCTAAGTTCCTTAATTTGTGATAAAAACAAAAGGAGAATAAGAATTATTTTTTTTTGTTAATTTTTTTATGTTAAAAATTAACTGGCGCCCAACGAATTAAATTATTGTTTTGTTTGCCTGTGCCATTAATAAATTATTTTTGTTATCTTGATTCTCCCAGCATAAAATTTGTGTTTCGTTCCTTTATTGAAGTTTATTTTTCCCCATTTATTCTCTTTCCTATTTTCTCCTATTTTCTTTATTATTCTTTATTTCTCTCTCTTTCTTGGCGATTTTGTGGCAAAATACGTCACAATATATATATATATACAGGGTGATTCAGAAAGACTTACCGACCGGGTACCCTCGGGTTCGGAACGATATTTGAAGCAATCCTACCAAGCCGTTTTTTAAAATTCAAAGTAGTTTTCAAATGGCAAGCAATAGAATTTGTGTTTCTTGAGCCAATAGGAAGGCCGCTTTCCACCATGATGCGCGACGCCTCAGGGTCGGATTATGCTTGCATTCAGAGCCAAGATTCTTGTCTTTTGTTTCAAAGGCAATGTTACGCGAAGCGCTTTCCGCGCGCGAAACTTTTTTTTCTTTCGTGTGACGTTAGCATCGTGTTACGAATGACGCAGTGACAGAAATGAATATGTATGTGTACCATACTTTTGACAGATAGAGGGTTGCAGCACATCGAATCTCAGCTGATGTGGTTGTTCGACTACTATTGCGAATTTCGGTGAATCGTTTTATCAATCTTCAATAAGTTATGACTGATGATTCGTGAAAACGAAAATGATGAAAAGTTGTGAATAAAAAAATTTTTCACAATAAATTTTGATGATTTATTTTTCGATGCTGCAGAAATTATTTCGAAAAAGAATAGAACGTGAACATTTTTTATTTTTCATATTGTTAAAGGAGTGAAGTACTACCGGGACCCAATGAATATTTTTTTTACAAAACATATGTTTTTATTGTTTTTTAAAGAAAACAAAATAAAATGTAAATGACGCATTATCAGTTGATATTTAAGGTGCGAGCAAACCTCAATATCAGATCCTTATTTTCAGCAAAGGAAAAAAATATTATTTAAAAAATTAAGTAAACGCAATAAAGAAATGGACGTTTTAATTGTTCATAAATTAAAAAACGAACAATATCTTGAGGATAAGCCTCGACGAATCGCAATGAAAAGATTTTTAACGTTGTAAAAAAGCGATAGAAAAATGCAAGAAAAAATGTTGAGTTACCGTGCCGATCTTGCGCAATAAGCTCCTTACACTCATTTATCGTAGTAGCTTTCTCACAGCTTCGATTCTTCAAATGAAATATTTATTTATCTTATTCTTAAGTCTGCACAAACCAGGGTTGGAAATTTTTTAATGAAAAAGCAATACATTACTCATTACTTTTTGAATCGGTAATAAAAAAAATTCTATTACTTATTACATTAAAACTTGTTATGTAAAAAATTTCATCATTAATTTCATTGAATTTTGTAATGTAAAAAAAATCCATCATATTGAATTTTGAACATTTCTCATTACATCGTAGCAGTTTTCTGCCCTGGGTGAAAATTACCGAATAGTAGTAATCTAGTGTTACTAACTTATCAGTAGAGGTACCAATTTTTGGCCTGGGTAAAACTGACCCAATGGTAGTAACCACACGCAACTTGATAACCACTGGCAGTAGCGGTTATGGCTCGGGTAAAAATGACCCAATGATAGTAACCAAGTACCAGAAGGGGTGGCGGTGGTTTTCCTTGGTCTAACTAGCCCAATGGTAGTAACCACCCGTTACCGGTTTTGGTCCGGGTCAAAATGACCCTATGGTAATAATGAAGCGTTACGCGGCTACTAATAGGCGGTGGCGGTATTGGCCCTGAGTCAAACTGACCCAATGGTGGTAACCACGCATTATGTGGTAATCTGAGGCAGTAACGGTTTTGGCCCGGAACGAAACGACCCAATTGTAGTAATCAAGTGTTACTCGGTTACCAGTAGAGGTGGTGGTGTTTGGCCTGGGTTAACCTGCCCTAATAGTAGTAACCACGCGCCATTCGAGGGTTTTAGGGGTAGCTGATAACGAATCTGCACTCAAGAGTTGTAAATTGAAGATGGCGCATAAAATATGGCGGACCAAAAATACAAAAAGTCTTTTCATAAAAGTCAAAGTCGGTACTCGGGAGTTTTTGGAGTTGCAGATTACAAATCAACATTCAAAATTTTTAAATTGAAGATGGAAAATCCAATATGAGGTGCAAAAATACAACGCTGTTTGATAACATGGAAAGTTGATACTCGGACATTTTCAGGATCTCTGATAACGAATCTGCACTCGAAATTTGGAAATTCAAGATGTAGAACTAAGAAGTCGTTCACTGAAGGCAAGTTTTTCATACCAGAGTACGATATGAAAACGCTTCCAATGAATGGCCAATAAGAAACCGAAATGAACCATTGAACTTATTAAGAATTCTTTCTGAGTGTTACGTATATTTCTAATAATACCGTGGAATAGGTTTCACACAATGATTAGAAAGAGGACATATCAGATAATGGTATAATATACAAAGCCAGACCTCTATTGGATCAGCTCAATGAATAGTTACAAAATTTATGGAAACCGAGTAAAAACCCCCGAGTAATAACATTCGTTTGTATGAAACGACT